>WEKX01029497.1:72193-111395 GCA_013390025.1 Pitta sordida
CGGGCGCTGCCCGAGCTCCGGGACATGCTGAGGCGGCAGCAGCGGCTGCTGGCCGACCGGTGAGAGCAGGCGCCCTGAGGGGTCCCCAGCGAGGCCGAACGGAGCTCCCGGGGCAGCGCTCGGGTTGTGCGTGTCCGTGCGGCCCCGCGGGCAGAGGGAGGGAGCTCCTCTCCGGTGAGGGAAGGCTGAAAGGATTGAGATTGTTCAGCCTGGAAAAGGGAAGGGTTCGGGGTGACATAAGGGTGGCTTCCCGGGACCCGAAGCGAATTTACAGGAGTGCTGGGGAAAGGCTGTTTACGAGAGCGCGTAGATACAGGACCGGACAGAGTGAGTTCAGATTGAAGGAGAGCGGGTTTAGATTAAATATTGGGGAGGAATTTTTCCCCGTGAGGGCGGTGGGGCACTGGCNACTTAAATGCCATGTGAAAGGCTTTAACAGACCCATGGAAAGTAAACCTTGAGTCCTTGTCACTCTGCAAAGGGCTGCTCAGACCACGGGAACAGCACAGCTCTTGTCCATGGAAACGCCAGGCCATTAACTGGAGACATTCCAGCAGAGTTTTGATCTCGCTCAGAGGGCTGAGCTCAGGAGCACAACCTGCCCCTGCCCTGCCCATCCCGTCACCCCCTGCAATTGTCTCTGGGATGCTGCGTTTCTGCAGGAAGGGCTCTGTGCCTCCCGGATGTGCTGAGCAGCTGGACCTGCCCAAGCTGACACAGAACCAGCACTGCATTAGGCACGTGTGACCCTTCAAATTCTGCAGGAAAATTTTGCTAATTATTCAGTTAATAACATGTCTGGCGTGTATCTATTCCAAGATTCATACCACAAAGGTAATTAAATTTTAAAATTAGGTATAATGAATGTAGCATAACATAAGCAGGGAAGGATGAAAACCATGGATTTTGAAGTCATGCAGTGGCCAAACATTTCCAGAATCGTCAACTTCTGCACAGGAAAAAACCCCAACAAACCAAACTTTTATTGATTTCCAGAGACGAAAGGGGCTCAGATAGAGACTAGACTGGTGTGTGAGGAGGGGGAATAAGCAGACTTCTGAATTGCTGCCCAAAAAAACTGCTCAAAGATGTCAGACCATTCCCAAAGCTTTTCAGCTGTGTCCNGGTCTCGTGGAAGTGCCCCTGCCCATGGCTGGGATTTGGAACCTGATGGTCTCGAAGGTCCCTTCCAACCCAACCCATTCCATGACTGACTCGCTCAGTGACAACACGTAGTTTCTGCCAGGCTAAAAGTGCTCTGCATCTTAACATGCTGCAGAAATTTAGTATGTGAATAAGAAGCTGCTGTTGGAATGTAAAACCTGCCCCATTGGCTATTCCAATAAAATACTCGTGTATGTCAGACTGAAATAGGATTGTTTATACACTGTTAAATATTTTTTCCTTTTTTTTTTTTTTCTTTTTGTCTCAGGAAGTTCATTGCTAAGCTTCCAGATAAGGGTAAGAAGATCTCTGATTTTGCTGAAAAGCTGAAACTTGCCATTTCACAAGAAGAAGAACTGGCCAGGAAGGCTGAGCTGTTATCTGCTGTCAGGTTGGAGTTTCAGGCAAAACAGGAGGAGATTAATACAAGCAAACAGGGAGACCAGGACACACTGAGCTGTGAGGATTCCTCAGTCTTTAATGAAAATTCAAATACTAAAGATGCTTCTGAGGTTTCTTCCGAAAGGCAGGAGGCAGAAGATGCCACAAGCACAGCTTTGGAAAATCACAGGACTCAGAGGAAAAATGATAAAGTAAAGACTGTTACAGAAGATCAGAACCATTTTAGTGAAGTTGTCTCCAAGTCAGCCGTGAGCAGTCATCTGAAAAATGGTCAGCAGGTCTCTCAGAGCAATACTGAGGATGCCACAGAAAGTCCAGCTGCTTTGGACAACAGTAAAGTCTCACTCATTGATGCCTTCCAAAAAATTACAATTGTAGATGAGGAAAATAGTGAAAAAATATTTGAAAAAGAGCAGAATGTGGCAAAACAGAAGGGCCATATATTTGGAAGCCTGCATCCCAGGACACCACATTATATTGAAGTTCTAGAGGCCAGAGCCAAGAACCCTGTCATAAAGAAAAGTAAATTTAAGACAAATGCGTAAGTAAGAACAGCCTTTTGTGAGATACTTGATGTGTATAAAATTGGAAATGCTACAGAATAAGCATGATGGCTTTATTTTCTAGTGATGGTTAAAGAGATTTAAAGTCTCATGGCACATAAGCTTAATATGTTTTCTCTTTAGCAATGGTCTAATTCTACCCCTGTGCAACAATTGTCATGATCTTCATGGCATTTCATGGCTTAAGCTGCAAAACTATTAAACTATTGTGGGTCAATTCTAGAACATGTAGAACTTTAATAGCAGGAAGCCTTTTTCTTTTCCTGCACTTCTAGGGGAATTAAAATTAACATTGTCTGTTCTGATAACAGTTTGTACTTCATGTGACTCCCAAAGCATTGCTACATCAGCTTGCTAATAAATCAGCATTCCTGTTTTGTTCACTGTCAGAAGTAACCTGTGGTACGTGTTGTCTCTCTGCAGAGAAATAATTTTGGCTTTTCTGAGTGCTGCTTATTTTTCCTTTTGTTTATATTTTCATACTTCAGATTTATTGGCACCTCTTACATGTTAAAAGCAAGTTTTGGAACTGAGGTGGTTCAACCTCGTGCTGCAAATTTAGGTCAGAACTTTGGTGTTTTGTGTCTTCCAGGCTGTCAGGAGAGCAAAGTGGGTCATCTCATGGTTCCTCATCCAGTCGATCACCTGGAGGACTTGGCTCTCCAATCACTACAGAGGAAAGACGACTTAGAGATAAGAAACATCTGGATGATATCACAGCAGCTCGATTGCCACCACTTCACCACTCCCCTGCAAAGCTCTTACCCATAGAGGAATCCATAGCAATTCAGATACAGCAGAAAGAAGCTTATGAGGTATGAATTTACAATTTGGTCTGAAAAGTAATTATATCATCAAAAGAAAAGATAAAGGGATCTTTTCATGACGATGAATTGAGATGGGCAGATTTTAAGGAAAGGCACTTTGTCTTGTACTTGATTCTTTTAATGATATGATTAAAGAATGTATTCATGCTTTCTGAAACTTACTCTGACGTTAAGCAAAATCGTCTTGTGTTGATATGCCAATCTTATTGCAGTCACTTCAACTCTGACTAGAAATTTGAATGTATGTCTTGCCTGTTTGTCTTCAAAGAGCTTTGGCCCTTGCCTTGCATAAAGGAAGGCCCAGCAGTATTTGTTATTCTTTAATATGCAAAAACCTAACTTTTGCCTTCTTTTTTCTTATACGTGTAGGAAATGCAAGCCAAGCTTGCAGCACAGAAGCTTGCAGAGAGACTGAATATAAAAATGCTCAGGTTTGAACCAGAGGGAGAGGCCTCAATGCAATACAGAGAAGTGAGAGATGAAGATTACTTCTCAGCAGAGGACTGAATTCAAGAAGGGATGTCTGAGGACGAGCCATGTAACTCATCTTTGTGCAGTACTTCTTAAAACCCAAACCCGAATAGTGAGAACGCTTGATCTGGTCAATTTTTTCTTAAAATTTTGATGTTACAGCTATGGGAAAGATTCAATGCAAACCTCATGGATATATGTGTGATGTACATTTATCAGTGTCACAAATGTATCAGCGTTATTTGGGAACTGGTTTTCAAGCACTTGGGGCAGTTAATCCTTGTGGAATGTCCCATAGTTTTGAGCTTTAGCAAAGTGAGCTCCCTACTGCCCTTTTGGAGGCTATGATGGGTCACCTACAAAAGGTTTCTTCTGTGCAGAAATGTGGTTGCCAAGGGCACTGGCACGTCCTTAAGCTGAGGTGCCTGTGAACTGCTCACATGTATGAAAGCTCTTGTGTTGTATAATTGTGAGATATTTCTTTTGCTTATTTAATACTTTCTTACTTTTACCTTGTGGTGGAAATAGGTGCCCAGGAAGCTCCAATAGATTCTTGATCCTTAGGCTCTAAGTCACCTTCTTATCACATGAGAACTTGCTTCTGTTTCTGCACCTTAAAAATAACATTTTCTGCCCTTGTGTTGTAAATAGGTAAGAATGTCAAGCTGTTTTGTAACTCAAATTCTTTTTGGGCTTTAAGGGACTCTGCTGTTTTATTTTTGGTTATCATGGCAAAGCACACCAAAAGATCACATTAATCTGAAGACTTTAATATTTTTATTAAAGATTTGGAAGATTTTCCTTATTTTTGTACACTGATTTCATACTTTGGAATACTATTTTTTCATGATGTAAATTAAGAGATCCACCCTCTGGTTTTCTTGGAGAAAGTGTTCTGTGTATTTTTAAGTTTCAGCTGTTCTTTGAAGATAAATGTCAACCTTCCTTGCAGTAACATTTTCTGCATTCTAATACGAATTTTGAAATATAAGGAACACACCTGAGAAGTATTTCACAATGATATTCCACTGTTGAGTAGGATGTTCCAAGCCTAGTGTGAGTTCAGTTCTAAAAAACAAAACCCAGAGATTCTTTGTACAACCTGGCAGCACCTGTTTTCCAAGGTGTTGCAGCAGCTGGGTGGGCAGGGCTGTCCCTGGATGTGTCCGTATTCCTGCAGGAATGGTGTGTCTGGAAACCAAGGGTGCTGTGGCTGCAAGTCATTCAGAAAGCTGCACAATATTGTGTAGAAATGGGAGAGGAAGATCTCTGCCACTTCTTGAGTGCATGCAACACTTCAGTAGCAGGCAGCAACTCTCTCCCAAATGCTCTGCAAGCTCTCCCAGGCAGTCCCTGTGGCACACTCTGTACCCTGGCACTGCAGTGGGACAGGTGGAACTGCTGCTAAGCTAATAGGTGGTATTTTTGACAAGGTTGTTTGTTGCTTTTTCCTGTACCCTTTTCTTTCACAGCTTAGTTTTCATTGCTCATTGGTTCTTCATCAGCTGCTCTTTTCTCAGAAGACTTAACTTTCTGTCACTAATGCAAATTCATACTCTAATCTCTGCACCACCTATTCCCTTTGACATGACATTTAACTCATGTCCTGCATCCTCCTGCCATTGCTATCTTATCTTGCTTTCTGGAACTCCATCTAAATGCCAGCTGTGCACCTGGACACCTTCTGTGTACCTCAGTCTCTCAGAGACACTTGAATGCCACTATGGTTTTGCCACAGCTGCCCTTCTACTAAGGTTTTCCTATTTCCCATTTTGGTTTCAGACTGCAGTTGTTTGCCACTTCCAGGCCTTTTGACTTTTCTACCATGTTTTCCTGTAGTTTTTTGTCCCCTCCTCTATTCTTGCTCCTTCATCTTCTCACTGTCGTTTGCCTTTGTCAGCACAATTGTTTGGTGTGTTTTCAGTCATTCACATTCATCCCTCAGCATCCGTGTTGATGAGTTGATCCTCAGTTGGATCTATTGTGTTCAGCACGTGGCTCTGACTCTGCAGGCCAGAGGAGTGCTCTGCTCTTGAGGCTGCAGCTCATCCCTCAGATCAGTGTTGGCCATGCTACCACCTGCTTGTCCAGCTGCCTCTGTCATGAGTCCTCCCATTATTACAGTCTGTACTCGTTAGGGAGAAGGGGCCTCAGAAGTGTATTGGCTTTCCCTTTGCTGTTGCATGAAGCACAAGTTGCTGCTTCCAGGCTGGTTGGATCTCTTTCTCCTTGTCAGGATCATGGTCCCTGTACTGTGTTCTCACACCTTTTTAAAATGCTGCATGTGTTTTCTCCATGCTGGCTTTTCTGTGCTGAAGGGATTCACACAGTAGGAAATTTGTTTTCCAGAGTGCTAAAAGCTATCTCAGTGCGGGCTTCTGCTGACCATCACTTTCACTGAAACTGAGCTCTTCCCTTGTGCTGTTAACGCTTACTTTTGCTCTCCAAACTTGGCAGAGCAGAGGCAGTTTTGTTGGACTTTATTTTGCCAGCATTCACCATCCCGGGCCTTTGCCAAAGCGAACCCCTTAATGGGCAAACTGCCCCCTGCGGAGGGTGTGTCTGTAAATCGCTGCGGGAGCAGGTGAAGTGCATTATGTCCATCAAGCAATTAGCAGCCCTTCAGCAGGTGAAGCGCTTTATGGTTTGATGAGCAATTAGCAGCTCTTCAGAGCAGGGTTGGGAAGGCCTTGTGGAAGGAGGTGCTTTGTGAATACAAAACCGAGCTTGAGGTATGGATTTTAAATTATTATTAAAAGTCTTGTATTATGTACTGCAAAGCTTGGAAGCTTTCCTGGGGTGGGGTTGTTGTTTCTGAGCACAGTTATGCACTTTGAATTAAGATTCTGTGAACCTAAGAAAGCCGAGTCAGGTATAAATAGTCTCATGTTAAGGAGGATGTGGAGTCCAGAAGTTTGTAAAAGGTTAGAGAAAAGACGATTGTGGAAGCATGAAATAATTTGCTGGATAATAGAAGGATGAGTCATGGAATGGTTTGCCATGCTCGAATAAGTTTCTGATGTAGTATGTCATTGCTGGTGTGTATTTCACTGTTGTCCAGTTCCAGAACATATCAAAACACATTGAGAAACTTGTTCCCTGTTTTGAGAGTGGAGTGTTATATTGGAATGGGCTTTTAACATGGTTACAATAAAGAATTGATAATACGTTTCTGAAGTTCTTTGTGTAATGTTTTCACCATGTAAAATATAGGGGAAAAGTTGAACTCTTTTGCTTCAGCTCTTAAAAGGAAAACACTGGAGGTGGAGTTAGAAAATAAATTGCTATATAGGGGAAGAAAATTTTGGGGAAGGCAAATGGATGAGAAAAGGCTCTAAAGACCTAAAGCTGGTCAATTATTCCAGTCTGAGAGATAGCACAGAGTTTAAATGGTGTCCTGCGAGTCAGAGCTATAGCATGTGGCAGGTTTCTGAGCAGCAGCACCTGCAGTCCCTCGATTGCTGTGTCGCTGGGATCACCTGATTCCCAAAATGCACAGAGGAAAAGCTTTGTAATAGACTTTCTGTTTGCAGCTGTAACATTTCCTGAGGGAGAGAATGTGCAGTCTGGTTTGCCAGCTGTGGTGATAACATGATCTAGAGGATTTAGCCGCCCAAAATTTATCCTAAGTGTTCGGGAAATAACATATGAAAGAAGAGCGAGCTGAATGCTGCTGTACTTGTTTGAGGGGGACTGTAGGAGTAACTAAGGGTAGAAAAGGCATAAGCTTTTCCTGGTTTTTAGAGTTCTGTTAGAAGCCTCCTGTCTGATGGCTTGTGGACTACTTCTAAGTACTTTTTCAAAAAAAGTCAGTGACAATAAGCTGTGAGCTCCTGTGGGGAAGAAATAGGGCCTAAAAATTGAGGAAGTTTGGAAGCTGTGGCTCTGTGCTGTGGAATTTCTGAATCTGCCGCAGTATCAGTGTCAGGGAAAGGAGCATCCAGATACTACGGATTGATGTATCAGAACTTGAGTGGGAAGCCATGAGCTGTGAGCTCCCAGGCAGTAGTTTAGTTTTCCGTGTGGAACTGGCAGACAATCCCGCATCCCAAGCACACCACCAGCTGGCAGCCTTTAGCAGCCTCGCAGAGGAGGTGGGACCTGAGCAGCCGGAATTGGAGGTGCGGGTCTGGCTGCCTGGCTGCTTTGTGCAACCCAGGAGAGGCTGACTGTAATCTCAGTCATGTAACATGCTGGGGTTTGCCCGTGAAAGTGATCTGTAGTGGGACCTAATTAATATCTTGGGCACGGTCTGGGTGGTGTCTGGGTCGTCATCTGCAGTTTGTGCCTGCAAGGAGTGCCCTTGTTGCAACTGGCCTTCTGTAGCAGATGAATGGCATAAAGGGGACAAGCAAAGGGAGTCGTGTGTTGGAAGAAGCTGTACCATACCTTGTGGATTCTGCTGTAGGAAAAGATGGCTTTTCTCAGTTTGGCCAGCCTTGATTGTTTTTCAGGGCAGTATAAGAAGGAAGTATAATTTCTCTGAAGTATTTTATAAGGACAAATTTTTGGAGTGGAGTAGGTCTTGTGTGATGTGGCCATGTTCCAGGGAGGTGCTAAATGACCTGTATTTTCCTTTAGTTTGTGGTTCATGTTTTGTTGCAAGTCCACTGCTTTTAGGGTGGTATCTGTGGAGATCACCACTGAGATTTCCTGGTTTCCCCTAATGTTTGGTTTTAGGTTATGAACTCCCACGGTCTGCGAGAGAAAGGGAAATAAAAAAGGCAGCTGTGTGAAAAAACATTTATTTTGTTGTGGTACTTTTTCAGTCAGCTAATGATCATGTTTTATTCTCATATTCTGCAGTGCTGTGTCGCTGCTGCCACTGTGGCTGACTGGTCCAAACATTACAATCACGTTGGCTTTCCATGGGATAAGAATGCTTAACTTCATCTGACTTCTTTGTAAATACTTACTGTAATTATTATTATGTATGCAAAGCTTTAGAGGCATTTAGTAATCCCTCATTTAAAGCAACTGTTTTGATCATTAGGTTATTAAGATTTTCTTAAATTGGTCCTTGATTTGGTGAAGCGTGAAAGCTTCACTCTAGTACTGAACTGAAGCTTGATTCCTTTAGGAACACTTATGCGCAAGTGCTCTGTTGAACTGGGATGTTGGCTCTGTGTTTTGTTTAATCTCTGTGTGCAAGGGAATTTGTGAATAAAGAGTTGTGAAGCGGTTACTGGATGTGAGGAGACACAAATGAGCACGGTGAAATGTGTGTGGGAAGCAAATTGATTTTCAACTTGCTAGAATCATTGAACCAAGCATTTCACTTCTAATCACCCAAATATGAGTGAATGTGTCCTGCAGCAGCGTAAGAGAGATTTCCTAACAGGAAAATTTGTAAGAATTTGTGCCCTCATTGCTTTTCTTTCTGATTTGATATTGGGAACCGTAGTTGTGTCATGCATGAATTGGCAGATCTCCACTGAAGTCGTGAAGGATATAAGATATAAGTGGAGCCATAATGCTTGATGAACATATTCATATTTCCTCCCTCTCTCCACACAGCTGGAATTAATGTACTTGCTTATTAGATCAAGACAGTGATATAATGTGGCAAGTAGTTGCAGTCCGAGGTCTGCTGAGTCTCTGAAGCTGAGCACTTGACAGGAGATGCTCTTTGTACATTTGTGAACACAAATTCTGTTGGTGCTGCAGTGGGCACAAATACTATGACAAAACCTGTGATCCTGTGAGAGGCCACGGGATTTTGTGCTGCACGCACAGAATAACAACTGAAACTGGAGGTGCAGTGACGCCATTTGTAGAAGATCTTGGTGAGGCAGAACGACTCTCAGCACGGCTGAATGCTCAGATCTTAAGGTTGTGCCTGGTAGGACGATACACCTTCCCAGCTGGCAGCGTAGGGAGAGTTAATTACATTGTCCATGAGATTTACATTTCTGAGTAATTTAGGAAATTTTCCATTGAAGTTACGAGATGTCCATCTCTTACTGATCAGTGAGAACTAAAATTCCTCAACAAGAGACGAACCTGGTGTTAGTATCTGGGTACCAAAATGAACACATGAAATGGCATTGCCACTATAGCTATGTATATTATAGCTTTAGCTTATATTGAATTCACATTAATTTTTAAAGATTTGCAAGAAAACAGAAGAAAATCAATCTTTCAGAATTTACCTACAACCAAATGAACCACCTGATTTTGGGTAGCAGATAATATATATAAAAATGAGCCCTGTTATCTAGCTATTTGCATTTGAATGTATGAAATCTTCAGAGACTGTGTGATAAGCTCTTTCTGTTGTTTAAGTTACTGTTACCAGTGGTCTGTGTTGTCTCCTGGTTCCTATAAAAGTCTTGATGTAATTCTGGTTTCCAGAGTTACAGATCCATCAATTCCATTTGTAATTATGTGTGAAATTACTTTGTCATTGGCTTTCCCCTGGCTTTTTCCTTATGGGGAAAAAAAACCCCAAGCCACAGAGATTCATGAAATCTTATTATATGTAATGATATTTTCTTTACTGACTCAAGTTATTTCATATTGGTTAGAAGTTCTAACTCCCGGGTTTCACATGGATTTTTCTGAAGTGCTTTAAGTTGGCATTGTACTGATTATAGTACTGCCTAAATGATAGCTGATGATAAATATTATCCTTGCACAGACATTGGGCATCATCATGTGTCATGTCTGCAGACCAGTGTTTTTGCCTGCACGGCAGATTTTTGTGGCTGTGAGCCAGGAATTTTAATGAAAGAAAACATCAAAGATGCAGAAGAAATGAGAATATTAGTCAAGGAAGATACACAGTGATGCTCTCTGATAACCCCTGGTAATTGACATTAGAACTATGTGGGAGCAACTTAAATAAACATCTGGACACTGAGTTTAGACATTTCCAGTGACAAAACCCAGACAGATCTTCTGGACTTGCAATAATAAATATTTCAGCGCAGTCCACATGAATCAACTTAGAATTCTGTTTTCAATTATTCTAGTTTTATAAATATATCATAGTTAATTATTCAGGGATACAGTTTCTTTTGAAGATTAAAGAATTTGATGTTTGTTTCATTCACATAAAGTTCCATTTTTTATTTGTATCAAACTTACTTCTGTTTGTACAAAAACAATAGTGCAAGCTTGCCAGAAGCCATTAAAGCAGAATGCAACTGAACTTTTCCTGGGGTGGAAGGGCCTTTTCTGAAATTCCTGGCAGTGCACTGTACTTCATTCCAACTATGGTAATCGCTTAAATTATGCTGAAAATTCTTCTCAATATTTTAAAAGATTCTCTCCGTTTTGCTTTTGGTAATGTGATAGTGCTGAGAACATGGTATCTCTTACAAACTGTGAAGAGATGTTTATATGTACCAAAGTATTTAAAAGAGGTAGCAATGAAGCTGTAAGACTGAATGAAATACTGGTTTCAGTCAAACTCTGATCCTGGTTTTAAAATTGTGATGAGGGAATGGCTAGTAAAAGCACACCCAGTTTTTGTGCAACTTTTGTATTTTTAGAAAAGCCTCTAGTGTGGGATATAATTACAAAACCACTTATTTCAGGAGGAGTGACTCATGCCTCTGAATTTGAAGAGTTATTTACACATATTAAAATTACTTCATTCATGCATTTATTTTTTATTAATTATTATTATAATTTTGAAATTGTACCTTTGCCGCCAGGGACCCTGAAGAAGACGAAGGTTTCTTCTGAAGTGTATTCAGGATTTATTAATCTTCAATTGCCACTTTTGGTTTAATTTATGCTTCCCCAGAGCCCAGCCTGTCAATATCATTGCGTTTCTGCAGTTCACTCCTTGGCTGTCACTGGCAGGAGCACTAGTGTGACCTGGCTGCCAGTGTTGGCCAGTCACTGGCTGAGTTGTGCTATACCGTTGCATTAAGACAGTTTTAGGGAACTGCTGCGGTAGTCTGACCTAGAGGTCATCATCCTTTTCAGAGGTGGGAGAGGCAGAAATGTGTTGAATACAATTCAAAAGGTCCCTCTCGTGGTACCGGTCAAATTTGTTGTATCCTGAGTCAAACTGGGTTGGTGTGGCAGTTGAGGTTAGAAGGAACCTCAAGGGAGCTCTTTGGCCAACCTCCTGCATGAAGCAGTCGGCTCTGAGGCCAGGTGGGACTGCTCAGGGCCTTAACCCAGTCTGGCCTTGAAACCTCTAAGGCTGGAGACTATACAACATGTCCCTGGGTATGACTGTCCTCCTGCAAGGCTGGGGGCGAAACCTCTTTTGTTGCAGCTCGTGCCTGGATCTGTCTTTTGGTGACCTTCTCATTGGTGCTGGAAGGTGCTGTTCAACCCCCTTGAAGTCTCCCCTTCTCCAGGCTGAAGAGGTACACTGCTGGCTTGAGCAGCTTGTTCTTTACCAAGACCCTCAGAGCCTTTTCAGCAGGGCTGCTGCACAGCTTGGCATTTCTGGGCAAATCATAGCCAAGCACATGAGCAAGCTGCAGGCTGACAAGTGTCTCGTGTTCTGTTCTGTCACAGCTCTCCTAGATTAATAAAAGATGGGTTTTGCTTTCATGTTTTAAAAACAACAAAAGAGTAACCTAGGCTCAGATCAGGATAGCCATGCTATCCCAAATTTCATTGTTAATTAAAACAAGGCAATTTGTGCTTTGTAACCCTTTCTACATACTATAAAAATGATGGATAAGGAAGCCCAGTGAAAGCTATAAATCAGCCTTGAGTTTGATAATCTAATAAGAGCATCTCTTTGGCTGTTTCACCTCTTGCTCATTGATCTTTAGCTTGGTAATTAATTTTCCTTAGTTTTAACCTTGTATTTAATAGAATACCTAATTCTTTATTGCTAATACTATGCACCGGAAATTTGTAGTGTTATAGTTCAGACCATGCAATCTATTCATTGTTATAGGGACACAGAGGAGGAAGACAAATTATTTAGAGGTTTATTACTCCAAGAGGTGCATTTGAGGAAAGCCAGTGAATAAAGCAGAATGGATAAATCTAAGAGGAAAATGTGGATTGTGAATATTAAGCAGCTCTTGTAACAGAGGAATTATCTGTTGAATGACCCCCTATGGGAAAGTGTTTTGTTCTCATCTGCAGGTGCTTACAGGTCCATGACAGAGCCGTAACTGCAAATAGCAGCTCTGCACTGATGAGGGAAATGGCTAACTGGGATGAGGTGCTGCCGCTGTGAGTGGTGCCCCATGGCATGGCTGCAGCATAACCCTCCTACAGGACACCTGCTCTTTTCACTTGTATTTATGGTTAAAACTGAGAGCGTGGTTTGGCTGCCTTAACTCCCTTGGAATTTAATGGACATTGCTCATCAAATCTTGAATCTGAAATACATGGACAGCTCAGGTTTCCTTCTCCGGTTTTGTTTTCTGATCTTGCTGAAAGGATGGGGCAGTCTGGGTAAATGCCTCACTTATCAGCTGTGCCCTGTTCCAACATTGATTACTGGTTTTTATCAGCATTTTTCCTACTTGGGAAAAAGTAATTGAATTAACTTGAAATTATTTGTGGCAGATGTAAATTCTGTTTATACATTCTTTTTGTCTTTGTCTAAAGGCAAAAGAGCTTGAGCTCTGTGTCTTGACCCTCCCTTTGACTCAAACTGCCATACAGTAGAAAGGAAGGGAGCTTCATACATTTGTACTTTGAGTCACTTGACATATGTGCATTTAAAATATTAAATAATTTCTCTGATTGAGTGTTTTTGTTTCCTAAATGATTATAAAATTTTGTAGAGATCCAGATGTTTAGGTACATACATTATAAGCTGACTTTTGTACCCTTCTGCTACGTACTTATATGCAAAAAAATTTTAAAACTGAAAAGAAAGCAAGATGTAGAAAAAAGGTTAATCCAGTAAGTATTTCATTAGATGGTAAAGCTACAATTTAATGCTTTATAAATAGCACTCAGTTTAAAAAACTGAAGTGATACAAAGTGAAACAAAACTCCACAACCAAAACCAACCCAGCAAACAGCATATATTGTTATTAGGTTATCAGAATCCTCCTGCAAAACAGAATACAGGTCAGGTATATTAGCCAGATGTTCAGAGGAGCTCTGTTCTCTGTCTTGCAAGCAGTTGCTCAGGGTTATCAATTGTGTTTGGCTTTTGGCATAAAGGGAATTGGCAAAGTACCATTTCATATTTCATCCATTATGCCTGTCTTATGAGGTATCACACTCTTCTTCCCCAGGAAGGGGGCTCTGCCTCTGGTTTTGTGCTGGAGAGATCAGACCGTGCTTTTACTGGTGGATTGGGTCTATGGGAGACTGTGACCTGAACTGTGTATTTCCTATCTTTTAAAAACAGGGAGATGAGAGATAAAGTTTCCTAGGTCTGGAGAGAGCAGCGGTTTCAGCATGTGTCACATCTGTCTTTTGCTCATTGGTGTAGAAAGGATAGCTCCAAAATATCTGGGTGCTCTGAGACTCAATGATGTAGACATCAGAATGATTGCCTAGTACACCTTTTCCAGATATATCAGGAGAGACAGCATGACACTCATTCTTAAACCTAGCCTATGCTTAAAACTTACGTGCTCTGCTGAATTGATGTCTAACTAAATAGCTTTAATATTGGGAGTTGAGGAGACCTGAGTCAGATTACACTTTATCACAGAACTTGATATGAAATCCAGATTGTGTTGCCTGGACAGTGCAGTGAGATGGATATCTGTGGTAGTAATGTAAGAGGATGTTTGTAGGAGTGCTGTGTCACAGGGCTGCCCTGGATCAGATGGCATTTAAATACATTGTACACAGGCTTTGATCAAGGACCATGGGGCCATGTTTAGGCAGTGGAGAATGGAGAACCAGCAGACTGAAGGATATTAGTACCAGTACTAACAACAGTAGAACTGTAATCTGGAAAAACATTTCCTGCTGCAGTGACAGGCTATAAAATGGAGAGTCTATCCTTCACCCAGCAGTACTCATTAAACCAGGATATTGTGTGGATACTCAGATTATTCCTGTTGTCTATTTAGTTGGTGCAGCCAGTGGGATTATTTTGGTGCCTTTATGATTTTATGCCAGCTGAGTAAGGACAGGCAATACTCAATCTAGCACACAGCTTGCCAGGAAAAAAGAGTTTTTTAGAACAGCTGGAATAACTGTGAAACTCCTGGGGTCAGTCTAAATCAGTGTTGCCGTTTGTTCCACCTGCCCAGTAGCATTTTGTTTGTGTTTAGGACTAGATGCTTAAAACCAGATGCTGTCTGATTGAGGCATGGCCTCAAGAAAGTCCCAATTTGTGCTCCTCTCTGGAGAGCTGATGTTCTCCCTGTGATCCCCCTCTTCCCCACTGCAGACCTGTGCCATACCAGACACTTTGTGGCTTTTGTTGTGACAGTTGTTCAAGGCTGCCGTAATACTTTTAAACCCTAAGGCTACTGCACTCCTAGTGTGACACCGTTAGAGACAGCAGTGTGGCACCAGGCAGCACCCCGGAAAGTTAACTGTCCTGCCAGGGCAATGGAGCCTCATTAGCACTGAGCTCTGCCTGCATTAATGAAGCTCTGCTTGTGAACGACTGTTGTGCTAGGGAGTGGAACTTCATGTCAGTAGAGTGACCAACTGTGATAACATTTGAATATTAAGAGGGTTTGAAAATGTCTTCTGATATTTTTATTGATAATACGGGTGTATGCAACCCTGGCTCATCATACTTCTGTTCTCATTGCTTGAGGATTATAGCTGGCCTGTTTGCAGTTTCTGAGTAATAGCTTAACTCCAACTCTAACACAATTTTCTGTGGATTTATGACTTTCTGTCAAGCTAGGCTAACTGACTTAATCATGTAATTAAATATCTAGTTCTTTCATGATTCTTTAATTAAATATCAGACCTCCTTAGGGAGCTTAAGAAGAGGGGAAGCACAGAAAGCCAGGAGTAACTCCCTGCAAGTCACTCCCCAGCCAGGGACTGGGGGGCTCTGGGGACCACCCCAACCTGAGGATTGTTTGTAAGGGGTGGCACAGTCCAGGATGACAGGAACCAGGGAGATGACTGGGCTGACGGTGGGTTGGGGGATGCTTCAGGCAGGAGGACATGGTGTGGCTCCTCCTGCCCAAGCTACAAGGAAAAGCTTGGTGAGAGCTGAGGAAAAGCTTTAAATGGGCCATGGCCTGGAGATATTGTACTCTCCTTGGCTGATAGCCTGAGCCTGGAGCACAGCCAGGGAGGGCTGAACAGGGCCCTGGGGGTCTGCAGATATGAACAAAATAAATAACTGCACACAGCACCCCTTGCACTGCCCGGCACAGCACCCTCCTCTGCACGGCCTCCCCAGGGCACGGGCACGCTGCGTCTGCTTTCTATTAATAAAAGAGGGAAATGAAAAAAACCCACAATGTAAACACTCATACAATTGCTGTGGAAACTGGATATAACCAGGTTATTCAAAGGGAAAAAGAATTAAGCCACCCGTACATGCCAAGTTCGCCTTCACATCTGTTAATTGTAAGGGGATGATTTTACGAAAAAGCGAAGTTGTGGTTTAGGGCCTGGTTTTGGCAAAGTCTGTAAAATGTGTACTCCACAAAAACAGGCTTAAATCTGCCCCGTTTCCACGAAGGCCTCACACATGCTGGTGGTCATGGAGTTACAGCATGTTTTTCAGGCTGTGCTGTGGGAGGAGAGTCAGCCACCGTGGCAGGGCTGGAGCTCCACAGCCCGTGTCCTGTGATGTGCTGAGGGTACCTGAGCCTGCCCTTCACCAGGGAAATGTTGCACTTGCTGTTGTCAGCATTGTGTTCCTATTATCCTGTCAGCCACGTATGGTAAAAAGAAATGAGCCCTATTTTCTAAACAGCAAATGTCAGTGTTGTTGCTACTATTACATCAGGACTATATTGTCTTGTTTTGATGTTACGTATTATGTTACTCTGATATCATCCACAACATCACGTTTCTGAGTTCAGCACTATCATTTTGGCATCAAGTGGTTAGTGTTTTACCTCAGAAAATGTTCAGTTTAGCATGCAGACAGGTTTAAACCTAAAATAAAGACAGGTCTTGTTTGGCTCTGTGTGCTCATCTGAACACAATTTGGTGATGTCATCCACTTCTTACTGAAATGAGAATTTCCTTAAGAAATTTAAAATTTTAAAAAAATTTAAAAATCAAAATCATTAACATGAAGTGTAATGTTCCAGTTTCTTGGCTATTTGCTTGAAAATGTCATCCCATAAGAAACACAATGGTATCACGCCCCATTATTATATTATGAGCTTTAAAATATTCAGTAGGTTTTGTCTGAGTAGGATGTGTGTGGTTTTGTTTGGGTTTTTTTCCCCTCTGACACTTCATCACCTGAGTCATACATGAAAATTTTGGCTTCAATTTGATTTTCTGTGCCTGAAATCTGGAACATCAGCCCTAGAGGTGAAATATTTTCTAAATTTTGTATTAGGAAACTGGCTCAATTTTTACTGTTTAGAATTGAGCAGAGGAAGAGAGCGTGTTCTGTGCCTATTCAAATGAGCTCTCAAGATATTTAGATTTCTTAAGTGGTGTTTTGATTTTAGACATTAAGCTCTTTTTATGTGAAGACTCCTTTCATTAAGTTGCTTAGATGTTTTTCTAATAGGAATTTTTTTGTAACCTTTCTTTGTCAGTGGAATAATAATTAAAATGCAAATAAAGGAATACTCAATAACAAGAAAATCTTGCACACACAGGACAAAATGGTCTAAATAACAGACTATAAAAAGTAGTCTTTACCATGTTATCAAACTGTTAAATCTCTAATTGTATGATACAAGGCCACTATCAAATGATGACAAAATCCTCCTTTCTAACATCTTTAAAGGTATGTATTTTATAACTAAGTTTACATGCATATATGGCACTTGGAAGCATTTGAATAAGATGCATTAATTTAATCTTTCAATGAGGTTTTGTACATATTGCCTTGCAGAGTACTTGGGGAGCATGAGTATTTTCTAAGATATCTGTGACATCTGTTCTTAATATTCTAACATCTTTCTTCTGTGTATGTTTGATAGACAACATATTTTTGGCACTCTTTGTTATTAGGATTGCCAAAATGTTGATATTGAGTGCCTTGGTTTTCGATGAGTGCAAGCCAGAGTGAACCTTTTCAGAGACTCATGTTTGGAACCAAGTTATTTCTAGAAAGTCATATATTTCAATTTTCTTTTTAGGTAATCAGAAATAGATTTATAATAGAATAAGGAAATTATTGCTGTTCAGGAACAGTTGTTCAAATATATTTGCTCCCTCATCTTTATTTCTCATCTGTGTATTTTTTGAACGTAACAGTGTGTTAGAACTCCATCCAAGTACCCAGACCATGGGATTTTGCTTCACTAAATACTTAACTCTCCTAAATGCCCCTGTAAAGTGCATTGATCTGACTGTAAAAATGGCATTTCATTAAGGGATTTTCTGAGGCTTAGATGTTGCACTTTCGAGCACTAAGCTGGGCAGTTTTTAGCAGTCTGAGCACAGAGTGAAAGGCACAGCCATGAGTTAAGTGCCAGGACAGCTTATAAAATATGTGAGAAGTCCCCTCTGAAAGATCATGCAAAGTCCAGATCACACCAGAAAGCAAAAAGAGACTCAGTAAGGAAGCACCTCTGGGTACTCTGGATTAGCATCCTGGCAGGAGATAAGGCTCCTAGGTGTTTCTTTCCAGTAGCTGGGTGACTGATTTTGCTGAAATTACGCCATCAAAAGATTAGGTGTTGGTAGAATTCAACTGGAATTAAATCTCCTTATTACAGAGAGCCTATTCTCTGCAAGCCTATTGCTGTGTATCTCTGAAGATTTCGTTAGCTAGAGATCTGCACACTATACTGTAATGGTGTAGGGGGAAGCTGTTGCCCAGTTTAGCAATCCTTGGGGAGAGCGAGAACGTGCGTTTGAACCTAAGTGACATGTTGAAGGGAAAGGTTGGGTTCCAGTTGCTCTGTGAAGCATTATTGGGTGGAGAGCCCACCTTTTCCTACTCCAGGAAGACAGACAAGGCTGCAGCAACTTTTCCTGAGGGGACCAGTGCGAGCAGTGAGAGACACAAGTGATGGCTGCATGAATCCGGATGGAACCCTGTGAGTGAAGTAAGTGCTGAATCGTATACTCTGCCCAAGACTGTGGCATGTCAGACATGTCAGCCAGGCTGTAAGTACCAAGAAAAATCAAGGTGATAACTGGAGCATAGATGGAAATGAGGTACCTTCAGTTAGAAAACAATTAGGAGATGGTTTCCAACCCCATGCTGCAAGTTTTAATCTATGTGTGATTTTCAAAGCAGACCTTAAGTGGGAACTGGCTGTATATCAGCTTTATCCATTGGACCTACTTGCCTAAAAAAGTTGGAGTTTAGTCCTATGTGACCAAAAATCGCTGCTGGTGATATTTTATACAGCAGATACATGAGCCAAATATCTCATGTTTATATCTGGTTCAGAATCTGCAGAAAACAACTGTGAAAAGCCCTTGCAGACACTGAAATCCTGGCCCTGTCAAGGTCAGAGGGGCATTTCATAACAGCTTATTCACAGATTGAATCTTGTAATGTGATACTTAATTTTGACTGTGGATGTTTTTCTTATTACAGAAAGAAAATTAATTAAGCTGGAATACAGATAGTGTCACCCTATGTTACAAATATTTATTGGCAAATTTAGTTTTTCTTTAAAATCCTGTAAATCCAGTGTAACATCAGGGATGAGAAATTCACCCCAGAAGTGGAGAAACACACACCCACTCAATCATTGTCACCCTGACTCATTTTAATTCTATTAGAATATTATGTTGTTTCTCCCCCTCCAAACCCCCCATTTGTTTTGCTATTGCCCAAACTGAGACAGACACACCTTTTCTGTTGTAGAATGAAATCCCTAGACATGAGACCTCTAGTAATGGTTGCTGTAAGGAAGGCTATGAATTCTCCTCTGTTCAGCATGGGGAAAGAATACACTTTATAATGCACAAGGTACCAGCAAAAATTTTTCTTGAATTGCCTGAATAGTGTAACTACCATATGTCATCATGACAGCAGACACACAGATCAGGAAGTATTTCTGATTTGGTTTCTTCAGTTCAGTTATTGTAGTGGTGATATTTTTATTCCTGCCATAGTTTAGCTAAATTATTTGTTTCCCATAGGAAACAAATGATGCATACATTTTCAATATCACTTGTGCAGAATGGTTTCTTAAATCAAGTATTTTATACTATGTGGGTTTTGGTTTCCTGCCAGTTTGAGGGCTTTATGTGTAGTTTGTATGAACTAGAAGTGCATCCTGATATATCTGACGCTTCGTGCCAATCTCAGCCTTCAGACTTTTGCAACTATAAAAACAAGTAATAAAAAAACAAGCTGTAGCATTTATAAAAGGGATACAGCCACCTCCTGAACAACTTTTTTGTTTCCTGCTTAACACTGACTCACTAACCTTAAATGAAGCAAGTGAATACTGATATAAGATAATTAGAAATGTGCAAGCATGTATGATATGTGGCTGAAAACTAAAAAAGCAAACAACAAATAAGGGATAAGATATTAGCTATATGTGCTTTGCGAAGATGTGCAATTTGGCTTTCTCTCAGTAGATGTCAGCAGCACTACAATATTTCCCAGTTTAATGCTTTGAGAGCCCTTCTGTTTACAATTTTTATTAGTTTACAGTTTCAGATTCGCAAAGGAATAGCCCATCTAAACCAGTGGAATCTATTGTCCTCTAAAAGAGAGAATGCTGTTCAGCATCTTAGAAAAATATTGTATTCTCAGTAATGTATTTTTCATACAGAACTTAGTAGAAGGGGCTTATTGCTACATTTTTAGAATTTTCTGAACATTTACCTCACGTTTGCCCTCCAGGCAAATGTGAAGTAATATAAGATGTCTAATATTTTGCTTCTTTCTGTGAAGTAAATCAAAACCGTGGGAATGTTTTCATATAATTTGATTTACTCCTGTCTCCTACAATACATCTTCAGCTCTGTTCAATTAAATCTCTGCCTGCTTACAAGAAAGGGGCATGATCATGTTCTGACTGAAAGCAATGGCAAGCGTTCTGTTGGCTCTGCTGGGAGTTGTCAACCCCAGAGGAGCTCCCAACCACAAAGGAAGGATGTGGAAAGGAAGTTTCTTGTGTGTAAAATTTTGTGTGTATGGCAGGGAGAAAAAAGAGTAATTTATTTCAGTGTGTAAGGAACGTTTGTTTTGCTGCATATTATAAAATAAACAGAAATATTTCAAAATCACCATGTACATGAAATGGGAACAAGAAAATAAACATTCCAGTGTTTATTTGCTTAGAAATGAAGAAATTTCGTTATCTTCAGGTTCTCACAGGAGAGTCTTTTCCTTCGTCTGATTTCCAGCAGGAATCTTTAATTTTTTGGTGATGTATTAGGTACTTGTCAAGTGTGGCAGAGCTGCACTTTTGGAAGTTATGGTCATACCCTCAGAGACAGGATCAGTCCAGAAAGCACCAGTGACCATTTCTCTGTGTCTGTCACCATCTCATTGGCAAGAGCGCCAAAATGAGCAGCACTGAGAATTAGACGCCAGTTCACTCACAGGCAGCTCTGGAGAGATTTTGCGTGGCATCCACTTGTCTGTAGGAAAATGGGTGGTGACTCTTATCTTGGCTGCAGGGTGTGCCTACACATACTGGAGCCAGCTAGAGCTGGCCAGCTCCAGAGTCAATCTGCAGCTGACAGAGATGAAGCCACAAAAAAATTTGGAGAGAAATCAGGTGGAGTGGTTTTAACTTCTAGTTAAGGGAGAAAATGGGCTTTGCTCCCCAACCTGTGCTTGACAGGTAATCAATAACACTGCACAATTATCACACTGTTGGCAACATCATACTTTGTTTTCCGTGTCGTCATCAGAACATTTTAATTTCCTATGTTACAAGCAACACAACTATGTGTTTCCTTCTAGCTATGGGTTGGGAGTCACCATGTCATACCATTCCCTTTATGTTCCTGCTCCCCCTGTTCTGTCCTTTCCCATGATCTGTTCCTTTCGGTGTTCTTTCCTTCAGTGTCCTCTTCTCCCTCACAATCTTCTGTTCCTGGGCTTAAGTGGTCTTTGACCCTTCTCTGTTTATCAGTTGACCCATTCTGTATCTGCCCTTTTCTCAACTGTACTTTTTTCATGACCCCACAGCAGAGGCCTGGGAGATGCTCTCTGACAGGCAAACATTGCCAAAGGAATAATTAGTCGTTCTAGGGATGGGTCCAAAGCACAGGGGAGCCAGTGGTGTTTGGACCCCCCACGTGGGCCCACTGATGTCTGGATCACAGCCTGGGTAGATGAAGCAGTTTGCCAAACTGAGCATGGGGCGTGTGGCTCCAGGGTGATGAGGCAGCAGCAACGTGGAGCAAATTTTTCTTGGAGGCATCTATTAGCAGCCATTTGGGAACTAAACCAAATGACCCCAGGGTAATACTGTTCTGCTGGCTCCATTGTTCTGGGCTCCTTTCTTACTTGCATAGCCAGCAGGAGTAACTTGGTGGCTTTGGCTCTTTCTCCAACTCCTTCTTTGGCCCTCCTTGCTGAATGGATCTGTTTCTGCCTCCTGTTCAGCTGTTGAGCAAGGCTCTTTCTTGGGTTTTGTCTTGCTCTGTGGTGTGTGAAGTAGGCAGTGCTGAATCTGCTACTGCTTTGCATTAGATTTGGAGGGGCAGTCTTTGCTGCTTCACCTCAGACTGAAACTGGAAGGAAATAGACAAATTATGTCTAGTGTCTGTCTGAACGCATTGGCAGAAAACCTTACTGGGGTTACATGTATTGTTAATTATGTTTTTAATTTTCATCTGAGTATATCAGAGGGTCATGAACTGGACCTGCATGAAGTTAGGCAAGAGTTGCCTCTCCGTAACAGGAATTGAATTCAAGGTGCAAAACTAATATGAGTTAGCCCAAAGTTTACATGAAGACTCAAGCAATTTGGCAGTAGAGTGACAGGAAATCCTGACATCTTCAATGCTGTACATAATGACAGTCAGAAGTACTAAAAAATTTGTAGTTCCAAACACTGGGTTAGGTTTCATTGTCTTCATGTAGGTTTCCTGGGAAGCTTCTAAAAGATGAACTTTTGCAATGGGATTAGGCATACAGCTATTGTGCTGGGTATTTTGGGATGGTAAGTAGTTGGTGTTCGAATGTTCCTAACTTCATGTGAAAGTATGAAAGAAGGGATGTCAGCTTAGTTTAACTTCATGCTTGTGACAACTTTTTCAAGTCACGAGTGTTGCACTGGTTTAATTGAAAAGGGAGGTGGTAGTAGGTCTTGAGTTGACTGGAAGAGCCAGCATAATATTTTATTACTACTAACAATATGGAGCATAACATCAAAGCGGGGTTTAACTATTTTGCAGTTCCATAGCTAAATAGGACAAATAGGACCATGAGCCTTTCTGCATGTGCATGATTTCCTGACACTGATTTTGAGGCCTTATGTACATCAACAATAATGGACCAATCGAGCCAAAATTTGCTTCCACAGCTGCTGGCCTTTGGAAGTTCCCTGGGCCTCCTGTGCTCTGCAGCTGTGGAGGCTATTCCCTGCTATGAACGAAAGAATCTCCCCTCTGTTGTGCCTGAAAATGCTGAATGAGACATCCTGTAACACCCTGTTCACTGGGACAGAGCTGACAGCTGAAGGCCATCCTTGGCATTTTAGTCTTTGCAGATAATGACAGATGGTGCATAACCATGAGCAAGCAACCCCTTAGTCCTAAAATAGAAGAAGAGATTTGGGGAGAATTATTATGAAAGTTCATTGCCCAAAGGTCTTGGGGCTGGTTCTGCTCCAGAAAGAGTACGAAAGAGAGATTTTAAGCAGCAGCTTAAAAAAAAAAATCCAACATATTAGAGTATTGCAACATCTTACATGAGTGTAGACAGCACATTTCTCCATATCCAGTAAGCCAGGAGAACTGCTGCATGAAATGTTTCTTACAGAGCCACACAACACTTGCCTATTTTAAAGTTTTACTCTGTATTTAAATATAAAAGCATCATTTGCAGTTTTCACTTGAATTTGCATCTTTCAAATGTTGAAGGCTACATACAGTTTTGCAAATGAACCTTGATGGTTTAAAGTGGGTTTTAATTTGAGCTTTTAATATTCTTGTTCAAACCTGAAACTCAAAGTGAAACTTAGGAGTTGCAATAGCACACACAGAATACAAACAAATCAAAGGAAAAAAATTACAAGAGTCCATGCAAAATTTCCTGAGGCTCAGACTCTATCTGTTTGTGCAGATTATCTTAGTCTCCTTTTCTTTGTTCTGTGGCTGTGGAGGCTCTGGAGGTGGAGGAGATTGTAGCTGTCGGGAGCAGCCTTGCCAAAGAAATGTGATGTCTTTCCATGGTGAGCTACTGTTCTTATGGGGACAGCAGTTCATCCAAATCCTAGTTTGTCTTCAGATTCCATACCTGTATCAGTAAGGCAAGAACACTATAAGCTCTATTGGAAATGTGCAACCAAAGCTGGAGAGACTGGGTTTGAGGCCTGTTTGGAGCAGGGATGTTTTAGTAACTGAGCTGCCACAAATGGGTAACGATAAAGAGCTATGTGGGAGGGGGGTGGAAAACCAGTGAATTACGAGGTTTTACCTTATTTCCACCCGTGCAGCACTTTTAGCTGGAAACCAGAAAGTAAGGGTGCCTTGTTACTGCATGAAATAAATAATACAGAACCATAATGATGTGGTGGCTTCTTGATCTGTAAAGTACACAATGCTGAAACCACCACATGCAAAAACGATCACAAGAAGAGTGACTGTGAGCTGAAAGGTTGGTGATACTCGCTCTTTGCAATGCACACAACTCACAGTTCTCAGCACAGCTGACCTCTTGGGAATTGATAGGAAGTCCTGGCTCTGCTTGAGTCAATGGGAATTTTGCTGTGGACTTCACAGCATAGTCCTGCTTGTGCAATATATTGTTTCTGACTCTTAAAACCTTGCAAAATCTCATACATAGTTGGGCAAATAGGCATTTGTATTGCTCTGGGTCTTCTGTCTAGCAAGAATGGGAAATGAAAAGCAACACATAAGGCTCCTGGTGGTTTCTTACTATCTTTCCAAAGAAAACTAAATATATAAATGTAGAAGTAATATGACTGGAAGTATTTTTGTGTTGCTCATTCTGCTTATCTGTAGTTGCTGGCACCTTCCTTTGCCTGTGCTGTCGCCTTAACTGCTCCAGTGCACACAGGCTTTGGCTGTACTTAGAGGAAGGACTCCCGTCTTCTTTGGTCTTTAGGCATTAAGGTCCACATCCTCACTCCCACGTGGGCCTCGGACAGTAGTTGTGATAGTTAATATTCGGTCATGTTACTCAGATAATTTAAAATCTGTTAAGTGAAGTGAACTGGCATCTCTGATTGTAAGTTAGTACAATAGGAAAATGCCATGTTCAGCAAGCAAATAAGGATTAATTTTTGGGCCCTGTTCATGCATGTCCTTGTAGATGCGTCACCATCCCTAGGGAAGATAAAATAATATTTCTTTCTTAAGATTATCCATATGTCAGCTTTGAACTTAAACTGCATTAGGGGAGATTTAGACTGGACATTAGGAGGAACTTTTTCACAGAGAGGGTGATCTGTCAGTGGAATGGGCTACCCAAGGAGGTGGTGGAGTCACCGTCCCTAGAGGTGTTTAAGAAAAGGTTGGATGATGTACTTGGTGGCATGACCTAGATATTAGGGTAGTCTGTTATTGGTAGGATGGGTGTTGGTAGCAGGATGACAACAGGTTAGGTAACAGGTGATGGTGCAGGTTGGACTTGATGATCTCTATCGTCTTTTCCAGCCTTACTAATTCTGTGATTCTGTGACTGTGGACTCCCATAAGGCTGCCAATATTATTAGAAAAGTTTTTATCCTCTTCACTCCGTTTGTTGAGTTCTTCCTGCTGGGTAAGCTAAAAATTTATTTTCACTGTATGTAAAAGGTCTGCTTGTTTTCAGTACATTATTTTTTGGGGAAGTCAAATTTAATTTATTGGCCACTTAAAAACTGTTCATTCATCATGGAAATAGTGGGGGTTCCTTGAGTTTCCTTCCCTTGTCACTTTATCTCTGCAAGGGTTAGGTACAAGGACGAGATGTAAAGTCCTTAGGAGAACCTAAAAATTGGAAAGCCACATACTGTATCTTTTTAATTTAAGTTAAGTACACCTAAATAAATGTGTAAGCAGCCGTAAAGTGGTGTGAAGCCTGAGGTATGTATTTCTTGTGTAGCACATTGGTAGTGGTTCCAAAGGACATCCCTATGTTCTTCCACAGCCAAAGCTGTAGATAGGTGGGAATGTAGGACTGCAATAACACCATCAGTACCTTCCAGTAGATGGTTCTTGTGGTGGGAAAGGCCTTGCTAAGGAAAAAACAACACTGACTTTAACAAGAGTTTGAAAAATCACTGCAGCAAAGCACAGCATTTGTAAGGTGATGTCCCAAGGAGAATCAATCTTAAAAAGTCCATGTCAGGAAATATAATGATATTATTTTCTAATACTTTGAACCTTAACCATTTCCTATAGAAGCTCTGAAAAGTTTAACATCTTTAGCGGAAGCAGCTGGGATCTTGGGTGTAGAGGCAGTTTGTTACACCAGTCAATAGATACCCAAATTAAGATGCCACATCAAGGTTTTCTTTCTGGAAAGAAACAAACGGAAATGAAATAAATGTGAGGTTTATTTCTTTGGTGGCTCATCTGGAGAAACCCTCTGATAAGTGTATTCTGCTCATAAATAGGACACAAAATCAGCAGGGTGTTGCTAGTGGTGTAGGATTTAGGACATTAATTTAAGACAGAAAAGTAAGCAGGAAAAAACCTGATTGCCAAGGGTGTGTGTGAGTTGGGGTAGGATTTGCTTTGTCAGTGTTGTAACCAGCCTGTGAGTGCTCCATCTGAAGTCTGCAAAGTGGGCACATAACATAGCTGCCCACAGACTGTGGGTTTAATGCCAGCTGTGGTTGGTTCTTTTTTTTGTAGTATAGCTGAATAAGGGAAATTATACTTAAGCTTGTTTTAGTTGGGCATGTGACACATCAAAAAATTGCCGGCTTATTTTCCCTGCCTTGCTTTCTGCAAAAGTACAAATAGCTTTGATCCAAAGTGATTACGATGTATTTATTTATTATTATCTATGCAGACATTAAATGACCTCAGCAAAGAAGAAACCAAAACAAATCCTTGATTTTGGAAGAAAAATCCTTCAGCCTCCTCTTTTTTTTTTCCACCCACAGGCTCGTTCTGGGGGCTGTGACTTTGTCTTATGCTTCAGCAGGAAACATATTTTTGGCTGAGATTGAACTCTGTAGGGTGTGGGATCTTACAGGTATACTGTCAAATGGAGTTTGTATTAGACACAAAGTGCTTCACTTGACTGTTCCCTGGAAAATTATCTTTGTGGTTTTCAATACATGACTAGTTATGTTATTATACAATTTCAAATAATACAGAAGTTGAAGTGAAGAAATACTTTCTGTGCTGTGTAAGGGGGATGTGGGGCCACGTTCACTTCAGCAGAGAGCTGAGCACGTTGTTGGAAAGTCTGATAAAATAGGATTGTACAGTCCTCTGGAATTCTGTGTGGTTGGATGAATGGAGTACAGAAATATGTTCCATTAATTTCTAAGGAATATTTCCTATGTATTGATGAAGGGACCTGAGCTCTGTTCAGTGTCATGAATGATACAATTGGAGATCATTAAATGAATTAGCTGTATTAGGTGGTGTTCCACCCAATCATGCTTTGCAGTGAAAATGCCAGTGTCAGAGCAGATATTCATTTAATGAAGTACCAACAGTGGTTGTTACAAGGTTGGGTATAGATAGAGCCTCTTAAATTTTTAAAATTAGCAGCTTAAGAATATCTTGTATTGCATCATTGAGGCATATCTATCTTTCATGAACTGATTGATCCCTTTCACAGTCCCTTTCTTACTTTTGTCTTCCACATAGCCTATGGCAACAAATTCTTTCATTTGTTTGTTTTGTGTAATTTTACATGGTACTCCTACTTTATTCTTCCATTCTGAAATATTATGATTAGTCATTCTGTGTTTAACCCTATTTCCTTTCAAGTTATCTCTTTTCAACTAAAATGTTATTTTATTTTGTTTCTCATTGTGCAGAACCTCTTTCTAGAGATGATTTCAATCAAATTATTTAGAGTTAAAAAGTACCAATGCTGAGGGAATCTGATGGTATAAATTTGGGATCCCTTGCTAATGCAGAAAGGGCAAGAATGGCTTACAGGAAGAAATGGATGACCTAAAGGTTTGGAGTAATAGGAACAGGCTGGAAATTAATGGAATGAAGTGAAAGATCATGTGCTTTGGGATCACTGACAATTTCTGATATAAAAACTGGATCTTATTGTTTGGAAAGAATGGAGGAAGGGACAGATCTCAGTATTCCAGGATCACTGGATAGCTAGTAGCCACCATATGTTCCAGATACAAAGGGCAAATGCAACTTGAGATGGACCAAATCTTCCCAGTTGAAATAAGGAAGTATTTTTGCCTGACAAGGCATGATAAAGGTGTATCTGAATACCATGTACAACTTTTAATTTCTGTGTTGAAAAAAGGGGAACTCAAGCTGCAACAAGTCCACAGAAGAGTTACTGGGATCATGGGAATGATAAGCTTATCTGTGAGAAGAAACTAATTGGTAACAGTTTATTTAGCCTAGTAAACTGAAATTTGAGATGAGATTTATTAATATCTCCATGTGAGAAAATACCAGAAAAGCAGTGCTATTTAAAAGACAACAATTAAAGACAAACAAATCGATGTAAACTGGTCTTGAGGAAATTTGAGCTGCAGCTTAAGTTTCTAACAAAAGAGCCGGGTTCTGGAACAAGCACAGTGGAATGGAATAAGAACAACTCACTAGTGTTACTATGGAGCTATTTGAAGACTAGTGCACTTTTCTGTGGATGAAGGTGATGGCATGACCCAAAAGTCTTATGGAAAAGTTTGACAATTTCTTGCTTGGTCCTGATTTACTCTTTTTGATTAGTCCTTGGATGGCAGTGTTTTAAGGAGAGTGTAGAAATTGTATGAGCTTTTATTTTTGATCCTGTGGTTAGATTGGTAATGCCAGAAGGTATTTTTACTGTTGTATGTCAAACCTTTATGCTGTGGGGATAACTACCCTTTCTGGAAAGCCACAAAATTTAAAGAATGTTTACAGTTTTGGAAGTGAAAGCATTAAAGCTGCCCTAAAGGTAATCTGTCATTACCCCCCTGAAAGACTACCAAATCAGTGTACAGAACTAGAAGCTGCTTTTTAGTGCCATCATGTATTTCAAATTTCATGGCTATAATTTATCTTTTTATAATATTCATTTTCCTACCAATTAATAGTACAAACGGTGTACTTATTCTACATAGAATAAGTACACCGTTGTTTTTACTTCCCCATAAAGAAAATATTTCACATTCCCAGAGTAACTTGTGTTTACAACTTGCTTACAAACACCTTTGCTAAAGGCCTTTCTTTTCTGCTTCCTACTCTGGGTACCCAAGAAGGGATGGTATATTGAAACCAGAATAATTTTCTTCTCATGAAAAAACCCCTCAACTTGTACACAGACAAGATCTTGTTGATAAAATTGTCAACGTGTTCATGGTCTAATCAGAATGACATAGTATTCAAAGGAGAATCTTTCATAAGTATTATTTCCCATTCATAACAATAGAATGCAGTGTATGAAAATGAATATGCTGTGTGGAAATTTGTATAGATGTCCATCAGATGTTTATGTTCTCTCGTCAAGATAAGTTGTACCTTTGAAATCCTCTGAAAGCTGCTGTAATACTTCTATTTCAGAAGAAAAGCAATTGCCCCCCTGGCAGCATTAAGCCCGTGGCAGTTTTCTCCTTACTTTTTTCCCTCTTAGTGTGTTTGTCACCATAGGTTCGTTTATGTAAGATTTTTAAAGTCCAGCAATGACAAAACTCCTCCTCTTCTTTTAGCCAGATGTTTCATTTTAGAAACATCTTTTTCAATGTAAGTAGAGTAGACTCAAACTTTGAAAAGTGGATTGCCATAAAATAAATATCTTGGAGTAGTTGTAATTGGAATTTTAAGTTGCTCTGACTGAAACAAAAAATTACACCAAGGGGGCTTTTAAATGATTATTTGTGTGCTAATTGGGTAAAATTCTTTTTCATATACTAACGTTTGTGCAGCTGTGTTTGTAATATATCCTGAAAATTTCAAAATGCATTATTTAGATGGTATGCTCCTTGTGATTTTAGGAGAACTTCCCTTGAAAGAAGGGCTTTTGTACAAGGATTTTGCGATATTCATTGCTCACAGGAAGGATGGTGATGGTTTCCTCAATGTTAGGCTCAAAAAAAAAAATTGTAGAACCCTCAGTCTCAAAGTTTGCACAGTGACTGCTTTGAAACAGTAACAGTTTTCCATGTGAAGCACTTTGTGTGACTTCTGAACCTGGGACAGTTCTTGAATTGTGAAAAACTCTTGGTATACATATCAATGCACAGTACTCCAGATAAACATGTTGATCAGGCCTTTCAAATTTAAATGCAGAAACACCATTCTTTTATTTATACACCTCAATCTATACACAATGCAGCCTTGTGCATTCTGACATGTTCACCCAACTCTCCTCCACAGCCTCATCTGACTGCGTGTTCCTCAAGTGATCTCACCCCTGTGCATCTATCTTGAAGTTTTTGATATATAGGTCATATATCATTTCCTTAGTGAATGGTTGTTGAATAAAGCAACTGTTTCTGAAGGCCTAAACAAGGAGAAATGCCTTACTGGATCACCAGAGCTCTGTGGCTCCAGCCCTTGCAACCAGAGACACTCTGCACAGCAAGTGCTCAGGAGCAGTGACAGACACTTGCTGTGGTGCACTCTACGTACACTCCCCTACAACTGCAGTTGTTATACTGGGATTCCAATGTGTGCTGCCCACCAGTAATTGTTGTGTATTACCCTCTTATGGACCTATTGTCCATTAAGTTGTACAATCCCTTCCTGAACATGCTGCCACACTCTGTCCTTGCCAGCTCCTGTGGCAGCAAGGTCAGGAAGAATATTGCCCACTGGATAAGGAAGTACAGTCTGCCCTCTCCCACATCATGCCCCCCATATTGCAACTTCACATCTTAGCAGCATGATTTTTCAGCAATGAAGGAGACCTCTTTTTGCAACTGTGCACGCGTGAATATTCAATTAGGCAGCATGAATATGCAAATCAACCTGCAGAGCCACCACTTACCCCCGCTCCCAGCACTGGCGGCGGCTCCGCCGCTTCCCCCGACCCTGGCACCAGCAGTGGCTCTGCCGCTTCCCCCTCCTTCCAGCACTGTCGATGGCTCTGCTTCCCCCCCATCGGCTCAGCTCGGGGCAGCCACCTGTGCCGCAGCAGTGCAGCAGAGCCGAGCTGAGTGCACGCTGCTTCCACAGCGGCTCAGCTCTGAGCAAGGAGTCTGTGCAGTTATGAAAGATTTACACGCTCTCAGGTTAGACGTGGTGTCCAAAACTTTCTTGGGGTAGACTTGGTGTCCCCGACCAGACAGCATGTCTGCCCCGAGTATGGAGTAAACAGGTCTACCCACCCTGAGAGACACCAGGACAGCAGCGTGGGCGCCTCTCCCGCACCAGTGTCCCTGGCTGAGTGGNGAAGTTGTGTATTATCCTCTTATGGACCTGTTGTCCATGAAGTTGTGTAATCCCTTCCTGAACATGCTGCCGCACTCTGTCCTTGCCAGCTCCTGTGGCAGCAAGGTCAGGAAGAATATTGCCCACTGGATAAGGAAGTACAGTCTGCCCTCTGCTACATCATGCCCCCCATATTGCAACTTCACATCTTAGCAGCATGATTTTTCAGCAATGAAGGACACCTCTTTTCGCAACTGCGCGTGTGCAACCTGNAATTAGTGCGGAAGGAGGGCTTCACGGAGGAGGCTTAAGACCTGCAGTGCCGTGGTATAGGAGACCTGACTGTACTTCATCTCTTTTTTAATGCCTGTGCCTCCTAATGGCCAAAAAAGGCAGAATTTTTGTGAATAAATTTTGTATATTCATTTTTCACAATTGGAATCCTGATTGTATTCTCCCTTGATCTTCTGTCCATAAATGCTCAACTCTTTGGTCTCTCCTTGTAAGTCAACTACTGCAAACCATTGAGCACTTCAGCTGTTCTCTCTATACGTCATCTAATTCCGCTGTTCATTTTTTAAGATGCAAAGAACAGAACCCATATAATTTCTGATCTTGAGTAAAAATCTGATGTTGCTGATTTACCTAAGGCTGTATTCCATGCTCTGTTGGGTTTAATAGCATCTTATCTTTGGTGCTGAAAGGTAATGGTAAAATGACTGGATTTCAGTTCTTTAGGAAAATGGACAGTGGAGTAGAAGGATTTAAAGTAAGTACCAAAACTGTTGACAAAATAAAACCAGAAAGCTAAACATACTGTTGCTTAGTCTTCCCAGAGAAATCAGATTTGACTAGATATGGAACTGAATTATCTGAACTTGACAAAGTAGGTCAGTGGAATTGATATGTGTGAAAATAGAAGGCGGGTTTGATAAAACTGATTAAACTTTAAAACTTAGTTTTAAATTAATGCAAGTTGATTGTATCTTAATGAGAAGCTTGTAGCCATCTATATGAAACATGAAAATAACTAGGTTATTTTTAATGGCTTGATAAAGCAATTATAGGCTAGCTCATAAAAATATTTTTGTAACATTGTAATCCTATGACATGGCCATGAAGGATGAAGAGTTTTGACCTAGCATTACATGTGGCTTCTGTATGGATGGTGAAGAATGAAGTGTGGCCACAGCAATGTCAGGGCTGATGAACCTTGCTGGTTTTACCTGTGTGGAGTAATCAGCCCTTCCTTCTACTGACTTACTGTGCAATTAAAAAAAAACTGAAAACAATCCCATCCTTTCCTTATGATTGGTACTGAAGTCTGTGACTATGAATTTCCTGGATGAAAATTTCCTTCTGAGCTAAGAAGCTGACTGTGCTCTTAACTCCAATAAGACTATTTTAATCCAAAATCTTCTAAATCTATCCCATAGCATTCTGAGTTAACTGACTAAGCTCAAAAGACAGGCTTACTTAAGTTTTTCTTTTTTGGGGGGTGTTTGGTTTGGTTTTTTTTTCCAGTCTCAATTTTGGTCTTGTCAAATAGTGTTGCTAAACCAGTCATCCTTTTGTCAGCTTCAGCTTCTCGTTCTCTCCCACTCTATTCCTCTTTTTCTCACCACACCCAAACTCCCGATGCCTGCAGACTATAACAGTTCATATTTTCCCACTTTTCCTCATTTTCTCACATTTGTGTTCTTTTTTTCCCCTTAGCTTTCTCTCCTGACACAGGTGGTGTTCTCCCTAATTTTGAAATGATTTTACCAAACAATGTAAGGAAACATAAATTTCTCTTCAGTTTGGCAGCTGCTGATGTTCTTCACATGCTGAAGGACAGGTGGGTACATAAATGAGGTACAAATGAAAGGGAGCCTGCAGCCCATAAGTTGTGCCTTTGTCTCTCCTCAGGCTCTGCCACAAGAGGAACTTCATGATGCAGGTTCAGGCAGAGAAGAGAAGGCCAAGTTATCTCAGGCAGCTATTGGTGTGTAAGAGCACCCTCAGAAGTAGTTCCTGTAGAATGACAGACATAGGAGAGATATGTATCAGGTATGTCCTAACTTTTGAGTCTGTGGAGAATGCAGATAATGTTCCATTTGACTGATGTGATCTGCCTCTGGCTGCCCAACTGACCGACAGCCCTCACTGGGCGAGTGCTGGAGTATGTGCCCATGGCTCATACAGCATCATCATCACAGAATCACAGAATCAGTAAGGTTGGAAAAGACCATAGAGATCATCAAGTCCTTCCTTCCTGGAAGGAAGTTTGAGGCTAGAGGGAAGGACAGGCACTGTGGCTGTGTCATGGGGAGTCATGGATGAAGCAAGCTGTTCCGCTGGAAGGGAGAAGCAAACCTAGGTGTGATTTTTGGTTTTGCTTAAGAAAAGGAAAAACTAATCTTGGACATCCATGAAAGTAATGGAGGCAGAATAGAAAAGGCTATCTGTAGTTTTGACCTGTTTCCTTTCATGTTTTTAAAGACAGTGTAGTGTTTGGTCTACAGCTGTGCCTTGCACCAATGAACCAATGCGGGCAGCTTCTCTGTCCTGTGTCTTTTAAGTTTCAGGTATCATCTCTTCTGCTGATGTATGCGTCATTCCTTCCTTCTCCCATTACTTGTTTGTCTTCAAAGTCACAGGTAAACTGACTGTATATCTCTAACTAGGCCTGGAAAGCAGAAAAGAAACCAGCATATTCTGCCTCTGTAGAGAAAGAATAAAGGGAAATAAGAAAAGAAAATAAATAACAAATCAGAAAAAAATTAGTTTTTTCTTGTATCCATATTTCCTTATTCATTCCTTGGAGTGTAGGAGTAACCCATTTCTCATTTCCACTACTAACAAATGCTGGTAGCACTTTAAAATCAAGACAACATATCCCATGGTTCCCCAGGGCGTTTCCCAGGGGTACAAAGAAAGAGCTCGTAGGTTTTGAGAAGACCTTGTCCCTAGGGAAATGTTGTGCAGAGATAGGGTTTTTTTCAGTCTTGCCTCTTTGTTCTGCAATAAATGCGAGATAATGCCCTTTGCTGAATCGATAAAATTGAGGTGAGTTTAAACTTCAAAAAATCTGCTACTTTTCCACCACTCTTGCTCCATTGCAGCGTATGTGTTTCACTCCAAGGTACTGTTAGTCTTTACTGCACCTCTGTCTTAAAATGTGAAGGTGGAGGGCCACCTGATAGAGACTGCTTTCTGATCCTGTGTTCTGGGTACTGAAATATGGGGCTGCTCGTATTTCTGCTGGTTGAAAACCTTGATGTTCTGGTGGTGAGTGCATACAAACACATTTTTGCAATGCTTGGTCTGGAGGTGAGAGCAGTGCTGTGCAGCAGCTGGAATTGAGTTCTCTCTGATTTACTTCTTTGGGCTGTGTGATTTGATAAAGAGCTATCATCTGCATAAAGACATAAATAATTAATGGTAATGTACTTAGTTGTTTTTTCTGTTACTGCCCAAACATGATTTATATCAGTAACTCTATGTGGCAGTGGGTTTCACAAGTTCTATGAAGGAATGTTTCCTTTTCTTAGCTGTAAACTTACCTAAATGAAACTGGGCTCTAAATGTGTGTATATAACTCTTGACCTTGCATTCTGAGAAGTGGAGCAGGTCCTTTTTTTTCTTTAAAAGATCTTCACTTGATTAAGAAGTTTTCATTGCCTAAGTTCTGCTAGTCACATCACATATAGCAAAAATAAACACACCAGCTGATGAATGAAGGACAAGTTACAAGGCAGGGGGTGGGGGTTGTCACCTACATCTGCACAGGAAAATTAAGATTTATTCTTGCTTGGGTTTTGTGTGTAGTATGTTTTTGCAGCCAAGCTGAACTTCTGCATTTGAACAAGTAAGTTTTGTATATGTGTAATTTTAAGTAGAAGGATAATCCCATTACTTACTTAATTTGTAAGAGTTAATTTGTAAAACTTTGCTGAGTCAAAGCTTTAATCACATACATATTAAAAAATCCTGCAACACTTCAAACAAATCTGGATCATGGCACAGGATCGACAGATGTCTAACATTTCAAATTAGGGTAAGCATCCTTATTCTCCCTTTACACCTGAGAAAATGGAAACATGTAGAGGTTGCAGAGGTCTTGTTAGTTCATCCTTTCAACCCATCCCAGACTGTTGCAAAATTCTGGTTAAATATGCTTTCATATTTTACATAATTCTCAGTCAAATGAGATATAAGATTTAGAGGCTCAGTCATAAGCTTCATGTCATGAAGCTCATGGAAGTCTTGTCTTGAGTTTACTGGGAGTAAAACTGAGCCTCCAATTCCCAGAAGTTGTCTGTCATTTATTGTGATTTCCCTGTTTCAGATATGTTCTATTTCCCAAGCCTATATCTATGGACCGATAAAAGAGAAATATTTATGCTATTGAAGAGTTTGATTAGAGGAAGGTTAATGTGGAAGGGTGTAATTTATTTAGTACTACCTCCTTTTTAGTCAAGTTGCTGATTTTTTTGTGTGTTTATCTGGAAGCATCAGTGTTTCTCTTGTTTATGGTTTGTTTAAATATTTGGAGGGAAAAAACAGACTAGCAGTGAAAACAAAAATGTCATTTTCTTAATAAGGTGGCTAACCTAACAGAAACAGTCTACTAATGGAAACAAAAAATATACAAATGTTTGTTGGACCTACATGTATTTGAATCATTCAGTTGAAAGATTTGAAGTCTAGGCTTCAAATGTGGCTTGTGTTCTACTTGAAACACGGTAGTGACAGAAAATGATTGCACTTCATTTAGGTATTTCTTCAAGTTACCCAAAGGCATAATATTTGCAACCCCTACTTAAATACCTGATGAAATTAATTTAATTGCAAGAAAGCTATTTCATAGTGTTACAGCACTGTATGTCTTCACATTTGACAAGTACCAGCATTTAACCTTCTAATTGAAAATTACTTTGGGGATTCTGCCAGAAACTCAGACTGAAAACACTAACCCCCGTTCCTGTGTCATGTAATACAATAGGTACAAAGTCAGAGGTCCCTGACGGGCACACTCTGGGGCCGTGTGGGTGGGAAGTTCTGCACCCTTCCAGAATTACCTTTCTTCTGCTATAAAGGCTGATTACACAGTTTAAGGGTTGTTACAGTATTTTTCTGTGCAGATACTGGTAAGAAGATAAACAAATTATTCCCTCTTACAGACGTGCTTTTCCTTGGTATTGTTTAAGGCAGGAGCAGTACTTCAAGGGGATGAAAAGTGTATTATATTTCATGTCTGGATTTTTTGAATATGTGGGTTTTTATACAGGGTGGTGGCAAGAAGGGAGTCAAGGAGAAGTATTCCTTTACAAAATTCCTTCCAAAATTATTGTTGTTGTAAGCTGCAAGAAGGTATAAGGTTAGTGAAAATATTCTTTAGTGCTCAGGTCAGGCAGCCACGGTAGTTCCTGAGAGGACAAGTGCAGCTCCAGACCATGCCACCAGGGCTGTGTAAGATTTTTAGTCAAAGGCTGCTCAGTGTGAATGTTTTGTCTGTAACTGTGTCTTCAGCAGTAGTTCCTCAGCCTGGACTGAAATTGATAATGATTCTTGACAGTTCCAATGTTGTTCGGAGTTGGGTACTCAGAAGTTGATACAAATGAGATGTTTTTTTCAGAGCCTCTGTGTGCTTGGGCTGTGCTGAACTCCACAGCTGAAACAAGGTGGCAGTTAAGAGTCCACAAAGCAGGAATTTTCACTATGACAATGTAATTCATGGAGAGGTACCATGATGACCCACTGCCAGTTTAAGGCTTTTCAGCACTGCATGTAAAACTAGATTTCACTGCCCTGAGGAGCAGGGAACACAGGACCTGGGCCATGTCTGAGCCAGAAATGGGAAGCTAAGGTTGGTCTGGGGAATGGAGGCCTCATGAAACAAATTTGCTCTGGTGCTTTGAAAATGGTGACTGCTGTTGCTTCTTTCAGGCTTTGTCCTGTGTTTGGTGGAAGTGAAAGGAGAAGGAGCAAGACTGGTTTGCCATAGAGTTACAGCTGTTCTGCCTTCATTGCATTTGGGTGAAATGAGTGAATGGATTAGAAATTTAGTGACAGATGAAAACAAGGATAGACCATGTGATTGTGTGAGCTTCCTCCCCCTAGGAGAACAGCTTCAACTAAAGACAAGTTATTTTAACTCCATGTTTTTAAAATCTGGGCTGTGAAAACCCTGTGTTATTGTGAGCTCTTTCAAATACAGGTCAGTTTATAAGACCACAGGCATGAGTGCAGGAAAAGATTTTGTGTAAAAACGTGAGCCATGGTTTGGTCAAACCAGGATGCTTACAAACTGATCCCATGTAAATTCTCTTGAAGAAGTGTGCAGAAGGGAGACGCGAGAGAAGTGAGGAATTGCAAGTACCTTGTTCTGTGGCATTCTGCAGCTTGAGGTGACTTGTATTGGTAAATCAGCTTTTCATGGCCAAGTTTCACAGAGCCGTTGCTTTCTTATTAAACTGAGCATGTGTAAATCCCCTCGGGTTGGGAAGTAATAAAAGGTATTTGTAAAAGTAATGATTAAACTGTGATTATAGGAATAGGAGGGAATACACAAAATTTGGCTCTGTGAGTGTGAGCTGCGGAAATACACGTGACAAACCAAAGGAACATAGAGTCTCTGGTATTAGATCTGGAAATAAGCTGTAGATAGTTCCTGTTACTTGCAGAGGCCTGGTTTGTATGTGTCGTATGAAGAGAAATTTTCTGAAAGGATCTGCTGATATAAATGTTTTATTGTGCAAGTAGCTTTAGTTAATGCTGCATTCTCAGTCAGATCACTCATGTGAGGTAGCAGAATTAGGCCACAAGCTAGTGCCATTCAGCTTCTTTTTTCAAATCTGTGTGTTTTATCTTGTGGCCAAAATGAAAATGGAGTGCTTCCCACCACTCTGGCTTTACTAAGAATTTTGGTTTTGTGAAAGGTCAGCGCATGAATGTGTCTTGTAACATTACACATTGCCTTTACTCAAAAATTCACATGCACAGGAAAACTGACAAAACAGTTTATTTTGGAAAATTAGTAAATCCAAATGATGGATACCATGTGTCCAAATAATCCTTAGTGCACGTGCTTCATTTTCACATGGACATTTTTGAAAATTATACTGTGGAAACTAAATAGAGAATCAGTTTGCCAGGGAGTGGGTTTAAACCACTTTTCAGTACAGAATTCAAGATGTGGTCTGGTCTCTTTTACTAAACTTAGAAGCAAAAGGACTTCCATCTTTACCTTAACCCATTGCTATTGGTTTCCAGAGGCTTCCATTGGTTTCCAGACAAGGTCTAAGCGACCAGTTGATGGAGTTAGGCTGAAATTTCAGGGGTAAAGATGTGTGAATATCAGAATGGCCTTTAGGGTTCATTTCATATCCCTTGAACATTCTAAAATCTTGATACTTAGTTGAAGTTGGTTCAATTCTAAAGCTAGTGAAGAGAGACGAGCATCTTCAGAAGGAGTGAGTTTGATGTTCATCCGTTCCAAAAGGGAATAGGTAATGAAAGATAGTACAGAAAATGTTCTTGGCTTCTAAATGCTAACAAATATAGCACTCCTTAAACAAGAACCTTTCTCTTATCTTGTTGTTTTAAAACCTCAGGTAAACCTCATGTGAAACAGTTAACTGGAGATTGACTATGAGGATGTCGAGACTGTGCTGCTGTGTTTGATCTGATGCTTTAAGGACAGACTTACATTTTTACTCTTTTTTTTCAATAGCCCAAGTACAAAAGTGCACATAAACTCTTTGTTGAACCTGTCCAGGGTGATATATAGCAAATCTTGAACTGGAAGATGTTAACAGATTTCCAGAGTTCCAGGACATCCAAGTAACCAACAAGTTCCTTTCCTGGGGATAGAAGGATATGGACTTTGGTTACTTTCTTAAGTGTTTTGAATATAGGTAGTGGGACATTTCTGCGCATACATTAACAAGTATTTTGAAGTAGTAACAGTTTATTTCACCTGCACAATACTCTACATGTATGGAAGAGAGGTTAAGAGCTATTTGGTAACAAGGCCTTTTGTTTTGATTCTGGTTAATATTTGCTCATTGAGCTGGAATGGAAATTCCACTTTTGAAAATGTCATGTTAGTATCATGCTGACAACCGAAATCTCTTTTGTGGAGACTTAAAA
>WEKX01029497.1:133303-162507 GCA_013390025.1 Pitta sordida
AAATTTTGGCCTTCTCTTTGAACACTGAGGAATTCCTCCATACATCATCAATCATACCTCCAAAACACCAAACATGCCAGTTGGGGTTTGGGTTTGCATTGACCATAATCCTACCTGTCGCTAGTTTTGTCTTCCCACCTTTCCTAATGCAGTTTCTTTCTGTTTGACTTTCCATGCTTCCCCTCCTTCCAATTCTAGTCTGTACAGAGCAGCGCTGTCTAGATTCATATGCAAGAGGGCATAACCACACCACCCACATCCTCAGACAGCTCCAATGTTCCCCACTCAACTCAAAAGCTGTTTCAAAAACAACCATTACTTGATTTTAAATTACTTTGGATCATCTTTTCATCTTTCTTTCNAAGAATTGTGAAATCCTAACCAGAGGAAGTTTGAATGAATTAAAAAAAAAGGCAGCTCTTTATTAGGTAGGATGTAGGAACTGAGTCAGTTTGCTGTGGCAGATTTTTGAGGTTGGAAGGGATGTGGATTTTGTTTGTAAATAGAATTTAATTTCATGCACTGGAGGTAAAATTATGCAATTAAACTTTTAGGAAAGCTTCTGGCACAAGAATATTGCAGCACTGTAAAGAAAGAGAAAGGACATTTCACACCCAGAAGTTATCCATATGGCCACTGACCACATGTTTGGTAGAGATGTGAACAATATGTCATTGGTATTTACAATTCCAGGTAGTTTTCTTGTATGCCATAAAAAGTAAATACTTAAGCAACAGTCTTTGCTGTGTAGATCTTTAATGGGTGTGGGAAATTCTCTTTATTTAGTAAGGAATGCCCATCATTTGCTTTCTTGGGAGATGTGTTGGCAACAGATGGGCTCTCAAGAGCATTGTTTCACTGTTATTCTGATTGTTAAAATGCAGTTCATTTCTTCCCTTTTTTTTTTTTCGTTCCTGCAGGGTGAGAGGGACTGTAGAAAATAAAAGGGGGAAAGTAAAGAAAGCTAGAGACAAAAAGAACAGAAAATGTAATTTGAAAGAAACAATGGGATGAGAATCCTGAGAGAAGTGTTGAAAAACACAGGAGAATTGAGAGCAATAATTTTGGGTGGAGAATCCTGGCAAATATTCAGCACATACATGGTACAGTAAGGGCAAAAAAGGAAGAAATAAGAAAAAACTGCTCTGAGTTCTGTGGTGTTTTCCCCCCCATTTTCTTCTCCTTTGACTGATGTGCTAGGGATCAGTAGTCATGGGGTAGTGGAAAACATACTGTGGAACCATGTAAATGGAACTAAATGCAACAGTGCAAGGCATGGCACTGTCAGAAAGTGGCAGCTGACTTGGTCTTCCATGTAACTGGACAGATATGGTACCATGTGCAGCTTACCAAAAGAAAATTTTGGTTATGATTTCATTCTTCTTTGGGAATTTTACTTAAGCATGTCCTGGGAGGATGTTTGGAGATTCTATTGTTGCTCAGAATATGGCACACTGCCCACATCTGTGTGAGGTTTTTCAGCAGAACCTTAACACTTCCAAACAGATGTTTCAAAAAAAAAACTTTTCTGAAATGCAATATGCACAGGTCGGACTATATTTTTATTACAAAAGTCAAACAGATTGACATGTTGAACAAGGAAGATAATGTTTTGAACCTAGTATGAGAGGTAATCATGAGCATTAGTTTAAAAATCCTGTCAGCCTCTTTTTCTTGTTTTTACCCATAAGTCTTGTGGGGAGAGCCCTTACCTTCTCTTCTCCACAGGAAAAAATCAAAAGTAATTTTGCATCAAAGAGCATGAAAGAAGATACTGCCTGAAGTAATATGAAGGTGGCCTCAGAATTTGAAAACTAGTAGTTACACAGAAAATTATGGCTGTGATTTCTCAATAAGGGAAGTGATTTGGGGACACTCCTAAATGCATTCTGTCCTTCACTGTTGAATTGATTTTCTCTTTTTTCAGATTTCAGATTACCATTCAAGACATGTCAATAGCTTTCCTTTTTTGCTCTTCCAAACCCATTCTCTAATTTCAATGTCTGACAACTGAGGCATTTGAATAAAAGCATTTCCGTAAGTTTAGTGTTGTTTTCCTGTCCAAAGAAGCGAGTTCTCTACCAGGGGACTGACCAATTGCAATGAAAAGATGTGAAAAATTATTATGCTGAGCAAATATCCACTCTGTCTCCTCATCCAAAGCAGTGATACCATCTACCTCAGTCATTCCCAACTAGTGTTGGTTTAACTACCCTTAAAGGTGTCCATTAAGGAAGTTTGCCCGATGATCTAGTCCAGTATTATATTTTAACATTAAAAATACTTTTCCTAATGCCTAATCTGGTCAGTTTGAATTTATGCAGGTCAGACTGTTACAGTCCTAATTGTACAGCCTTTCACATGTTCAGAAGTTACTGTTCCTAACCTGCCCACACCCCATGAAGGTTTTCATGAGGCTGCATCCCTCTAGTTCATTGAGTTTATTTCAGAATCCATGATTAGCCTCCTTATTTTATTCTCACTATCTCCAACTGTGCTAACTGTACTCTGTAAATATGTTTTCTTGCTTGTGCTTTTGTTTCTGCCCTCTTGTGTTTACATTTTTTTGGAACAGTATGATGTGGCCGACTCCTATTCAGTTTGTGATTCACAATAAACCACAGATACTTTTCTGTAAGTTTTCACTTGTCTGGTGTGTCCACATCTGCTTAACTCTGCCCTATTTTGAACACCAACTGAGGTAGCAGTTCCATTCTGCTTTTTTTAAACTTTTTTCAAGAGCTTAGAAAGCAATGTTGAAGTATTTTTATGGTCAGGCATGTTTTGATTCATATCTGAGTCCTTTCCTGACTTTCCCTATCCATCATTTGCATCCTGAGGCCACCAGGGCTTAATGACTACAAATGAAGTGAAAGTATGTGAAACAGAACCTGCTTATTGAGTACCTTGAATTTTATTTTTCTCTTTAAGAGATTTTATGGTGACATGCCTAAGGACTACTACTGAGAATAAAGAACCACCTCTATGTGCTTTAAATAGGCCACAATGTTTAACCTACTCCGAGTTGTCTTAATTGTTTTCTCTGCTGATTGCTGCTGAGTATTCTTTGGTTTTGATCTTTATAGACTGGACCCAAATAGTTTTGAAATAGGCACTCAGGAACGTGCCATTCTGAGAGAGGTCCAATGTTTCTGTCAGGATTTCAGAAAACTCTCCTCATTCCCTGTGTCAGGGTTTTGTAACTTCTTGTTTTATTTCTATTTGGCCATCTTAAACCGTCCAACAGCTGTTGATAAATGTGCTGCTTTGGTTTATGCTTTGAAGACAGGAGTCAAATCAATGCTGCAGTAATTCAGTCATTGCTAACCAGTTAATAGGATTTCAGGGGAAATTGTGAGGGCAAAGACTAATGGGTTCTCTGCCATAGTTACAGGTCTTCTCCCAGCAGTTTGCATGGTGCTTGGAAGATGCTGTGAGAGCCACTGGTGGCTGGTCAGCTCAGAGATACTTCTCTGTGATCTGGAGAAGGAAAAGCCTTTTCTGTAGGGAAAAGTAATCATTACAGATATGTATTAGCTTGCTTACTCTCTATTATTTAGAGGAAAAAAGTTGTTTGATTGTAGTGACCATTCTGAGTGTTGTTTGATGCTGAAAGTTTTTGCAATACTTGTGAGTTTAGTATCCAGCCATCTCTCAAACATCTCTCAAACTGCTGTGTCCTGTTGACCCAGCGTGAACAAACATTATGGTTAATTATGAGTGTCTTGCAGTGTTACCAGCCACTGTGCATCTACCTTGAAGTCTTGGGAGTACCTGCCATTACAGGACTAGCACTGGGTTTATTCTACTCTTATTTTTTTAAGGTCTGAAGTTCTCAAAAACATGGATAGTGGTGAGTGATAAGCAGTGCTCCTTCCAAGGGCCCAATCCTGATATGTGTGCAATCAGCAGTTAGGGACATCTCTGCACTATCTTACACTAACAGGTTACAGCACTTCAGCAAAATGTTTCTGAAGATTTTGAAACCCTGGTTTTGAGCATTATGTTGTGCTCCTGCTGTTTGGCACAAATGAATTGTGAAAATGTGGCTTCCCTTTACCGGCTACTAGCTTTGCTATTTGAGTTTCATCTCCAGGTGAAATGAAGAGACATCATTGCAGACTCTTTGCAGTAGTATTTGGAGAGTGTGAACTTGATGCAGAGATGACCTCAGAATCCAAGGAGCTCTTAAGTCCAACCTACTGACTGAAGTCACCTTTTGTGTAACAGCGTGATGGTTCTGGCAGCTCCTGAGACTGTGAGAGCTAAATCAAAGCCAGTACTGAAACTGAATGGAACAAGGAAGAGAACTAGACACAACGAAGATATTCTGTATTAGCTGAACATATCCTGATCTCATTGCCATCTACACGTGATCTGTATATCTGTAGTGGATATCATGTGTGTTTATCATGGTGAGACAATATGGTGAACATGTGAAGGACCACCCTAGCAAACAGCAAACGCAAACTTTTACCTGCATATCCAGTGGAGACTTCCATTACTATGGATTGAGAAGCCTGTGGAATTCTTACATTTCTAAACAATAAAGATAATAGGATACACAATATTCCCAGTTTCTTCCCATTCAACCCCTTGCAACTGTAAAAGATAGGATGGGTGCTCTCAGACAGACCTGCTGTGACTCAGTTTGAGTCATTTCACTTCTCATTATCTTTGTTTTTCCTCAACTTCTTGCTCATCTCATCCATTAAGCTTCAAGTTTTTAAAACAGGAACTTTCTCTTCCTGTGCATATTTGTCTTGTGCCTAACACAAGAGCCTTGATCTTGGTTGAGGCCTCTTGGTGATACCAGAATACAAATAACAATAGCGGGCGCAGCAGAAACAATAACAAAGCAGGTTGGTTAACCTTTGATGGTCTTTTCCTGAGATATCTCTAGGTATTAGAATACGTTCACTTATTCATTTATTTATTTTTCTCTCGGTGGTGGCTTTGAGTTGGCATATTGTCATACTACAGTGACAGGTCACCAGCAGTCCGTGCATTGCTGCCTTTTTCGGTCAATGATCGTTTTTTATTCCGTGTAATTGCCTTTCATTTGCAGTTGTTATTTTAAAGGTGACCTCTAACCCTGCTCAGGGAAAGAAATAATGGGTAGATTGAGGTCTGAGGCTTTCTTAGTATGACTGTACTGCTCAGAGCAAGTGAATATTAGCGAGGGCTGGTACCGCTGCTCATCCGCACCTGCATGGAAGAAAATTTTGAAGGCTAGGGTGTGGTGGTGGTGGGTGTATTTTTTTTCCTGCTCTTCTCCCCCACCCTTCTCCAGCTGGTCCCTCATCCTGCTTCTTTCTTGTATTTCAGTTTCTCCTGTACTCATTTCTGTTGTGTGGAATTTGAGGTTTCTCAATACACATTCCCTGCCCCCAGCCCGCACACTCCCCACGGACCCAGCTTCCTCTCGCACATTCCACACTGGAGCATACCACTCTGGAGGCAAAGTGGGCTCAGGGAAGAGTCCATCTGAAGCCTCTCTATCCCAGGCCTGCTCCGTCATCATCCTCATCATCCTCACAGTGCTGAGAGCACTTTCACCAGTGAAAATGCAAAGATAACGGTTCTCATGGCACTGAGAATTAGAAATTCCTGAAATATTTCCAACATCAACCCGCAGAAAAGCAGGGTGATAGAAAACAAATGGTGACAGGAAGGCAACAGGGAAATAGGGAAGGGAAATTTAGGGCTGTATAGGCTAAGGAAAAAAAAGAGAGAAGGAGACAATAAAGGCAGGAGACAGGGAAAAAAAAGCAGAAAGAGATGAAAAGCTGAGAAAATGTGAGGGCAAATCAAAGAATGAACAAATGAACCAGGCAGGCTGTAAAATGAAAGAGAATGAAATTAAGTGCATGGAACAAATATTCGGATAGTGATCAAGGATAGAGAGCAGATGCTGAGTATGAGTGAGAGCCAGAAACACAACAGGGATTAAAAAAATCTGTCAAAAGATTTGGGTAAATTCTTGTTAAGTTCATATTTGGTTTGATTTGAGTAACTCATTTCTCATTTTCATTTCAGCTTGTCCTCTAGGAATCTGAATGTCCCACAGCAATTATTTTATCAAGGGCTGTTGCTGGTGTTTTGCTTCATACTGCTTTTTTAATCAGTACTAATTGGGCCTGTCATCTGGGTAGGTCTGGGACATAAGTGTTATGACCTTTGTGGGAGAAAGTTTCTTCTGTCACTTAATATGTTTTTGTTTGAAATACATGCTCAAACACACAGTCACCCAAACCTGCCCGCATCTCAGAGCACTGTCCCTGGGAAGTCTCATGCTGCTGAGCATCATATTGTCACTTGCTATACCCACCCTGGAGGGGGAAACCCACAGAAAAAATCAGTGTGCAGATGTGTGGCTTCTGCATTAGGAAGAGTTGTTACATAGCAGTTCAGAGTGGCACATGGAGCTGCAAAAAGAAATAGGCAGAAAGGAACTGAGCCAAATACAAAGCTTTCTCTCTCATAAAATATTAAAGACAGATACCATATAAAACTTCATTTATGAGCTGCTCCCAGTTACAAAACATCTCTAGACTGGCAGCAGCACCTTTACTATACTGCTTTTAATAGAAGCTGTCTTCCTTTGGTACTGTACTTTTCCATATGAGCTTGAGGGTAAAGTAATTTAGTTTAATAGCAGCCACCCTCATTTTGAAGCAGGCCTTGATTTAAAGCCGGAAGCAATTAAATGTAATGAAGCCCTAGATTTCTGCACTAGGATCAGAGCTGTGTTATTCACAGCCATACATTCACGTCCTTGTTGCTAATGTGTCACTAGTCTGTTTTTTCCAATCACTGTGGCCTGGGTTTTTAATTCCTGCTGGGCAGACGGTGGTACAGTATCTGTGAAGGTTAACAGCTTTACAGTAATGTCTGAAAACAGAAGGAAGGCTCATCTCAGCACTGGGGTGTTTATGAGATTTCTGCCTATGATCTAACCATGGCTTTTTGTGCTCTATTTCTTTTATTAGTCTGTGTAGCAGTGGTTTGTCAATTCCCAACTCTCAACAAAAGCCTTTAAGATAGTAATTCCCACATTTCCCTTTCAACAGTAAGATTTAAAATAAAAGTTGCCTTTCAAAGGAACTTGTACACTACCATCTATTCTTTCTCCTTCTCCTCCTCTGAATAATCTAATCAGATGGCTCTGGGTGTTCCCTAGGTCTTCTTTAGGTGTCCCTTGCTCAGCCTGGTATCTATATGGCTCCTTCTGTTTGGCTTGTTAGTACTTTGTGACAGGGAGTTTTGAAACTTCCTGAAGTCATTAGGATTTGTGCCATTGGCTTCAACAGGGACAGACTTTTTAACCTTCTGTTAACTCACTGGTAACAGAAACCAAACAGACCCCTCAGTGTCCCTTTCAACTTACAAAGATCCAAATATCAGATGTAATGTGTGACAGAATCCCAAAAAGAGGGTCATCAAAACAATCGAATCATACAGGAATGCTGTGGGATCCACCCGCCAGTGTAAATAACTCTGTGACCTCAGTTTCATTATTCTTCCTTACTGATGTCAATAACTTCCCACCATAAAAGTGTACCATGAAACTGAAGACATTTGAGAAGTCTGCCTACCAGCATGGCTCTCATATTCAGAGGTTAAGTAAAAATATATCTTTCAGTAATATGCATGCATGCATATGTTTGCATTTATATGCAGTGAGGCTTCATACTGATTTTTAAAACTGTTATTTTTAATTTTTTTAGAATGATCTGTTAAAAGCTGGATCATACAAAGAACTTTTAATGTAGAGACTCAAGAGAGCAACTTCAGCTATCTCCTCTTTCTTTCACCTGACAGAGCTTGATTGGCCAGTCCTAGGAAGGGATTTTTTTCCCATATTATAATCATTAATCAGTCTGAAATATAATAATGTCACAAACTCTAATCTCCTTTCTCCTCTAAATCAACTATGTAGAATAGTTTCTCCTTACCAGACTATCCTCTGAAAAGCATTAAGGTTTTCTTCATGCAATTACTAGAGAGGTATGGTCACAATATTTTCAACAAGCAACTTCACTAGAATTACTTCATTAGGTTGTGGAAGTGGCTTAACAACATGTTATACTACTGGAGTCAGCAACATTTAAAGTGGCCAGTATGTTATTCTGGTGTCCAAACTGGGTATTTTCTTCTGAATTTAGAGGTGAAGTATGTGAGTAGATCATAGCTAATGGCAACACCTTGCTTCTGGCAAGGCAGCACTTTCCTGTTGACTTCCAGATGGGCCACCTGATGGGTGGTATGGAGGCTCCACCTGCGGCTGAACTTGGCGGAAGCTGGACGTTGCTACTTTCCATAGATATTTCTTTTCTCCTTTTGTAACTCTCAGCCACACACTAGCCCTGTTACATCATACTCATTCATGTGCTGACTTTTTTTGGCCATAATTGCCATGGGTTATGATCCCTGTTTTTCTTCAAGTAATTACTTTTGCATGCTAATGGGTGGAGCAGTGTGCATATTCTAGTGTCCTGCTCAAAAACAGTGAATTTTCAGAGTTCTGTTAGTGTGGGTTGACATTCACGTAGACTGTTTGTTATGCTGCAGGTTATTTTAGCAGTCTTCTGCATTCCTTTGCTTTATTCCTTTAGCCAGGCATGCCAGTCTCTTCACTTGCTATGCTAGAAAAAAGCTGATTAAATGGTACTTATTTGTTTAAATGCTGGTGTACAGCCAAGATCAGACCTTTCACAGTGATGTGGTGGCAGAGTCAGTTGCAGGCCAAAAAATGTAATCATTGCACTGTGGGCCACAGGTGCTTTACTTAGTGCTTGAGCTTACAGCTCTCATAACGTAAAACTGAAAGTAAGACACAACTCTGAAAGGCATACATTGCTCATATTTATATTTGTTCCCCTCCTCTCTTTCCTTTTCTTTTTTTTATTTCTGGCACAGCCCGTACACTTTAGAGTGCAAACTTTCTGTAGAAAATACATGAAAGTACATAGAATCAAAATGGCACCCATGAAGGAAGAGATTTCTTTGTTTCTAGGTTTGGAGTGATCCTTGCAAGACCTTTTTTAATTTCCCAGCAGACTTGTGTATTTTTTGCATACATGCGGTACTATTACATTTTAAGGAAAGTGCTTTATTATGATCTCGTTACTTTACAGATCTTCTTATTGTTTCTTCTGCCATATGTAGAGATGCCTTTCCTACTCAGTAGATTTTTGAAAGCTCATTTGGAGAAGTAACATCAAAGCATGCCTTGCATAGCAGTGCATACCCTTGTCTTTGAGATACACTTTGCATCTCTTAAGAAGTGACAGCTATGCCCTCCACAAGAACATAGGTAATTGCTCATCTGACCTCCTGTAAACAACATGTCACCCCAGCAGGCACTTACTTCCCAGTCCTCGCAAAATATAGGAAGGCCCTGCCAGCCAGGTTCCCGGAGTGGTCTGGGAGCAGCGTGTGACTGGTAGAGCCCCATTGCCAGCAAGGCACAGCAGACTGCACACCTGGCAGTGTCTGAGGTCTGGAAGCCCCTTCCATCTCTCTGATTTCACAGCAGGAAAATTATACAGCAACAAATGTCATCCTCTCTCAAACGCAGGGTTTAGGACCTTGCCTATGCTTTCAGGGAAACCTCTGGTCTCTGGCACATCTCAGCAGCCCAGGCCAAGCCTGAAGCTCAGTCTTCACACCAGGCATATGCATTCACAGCTTTAGAGTTTGGGGGTCATGTTGAGCTTTCAACATAGTGTGCAAACTTTTGCTTGTTTTATTAATTACTTTTTCTCAAGTTTGCACATTTTATTATACTGTATTATGTTAAAATTTCTGTAAGAAGACAGTATGTTTTTTAAACCTCTGGGAATTTTTACATTTTTAAACCCCTATGGATTACATACAATACATTGATACAGCATTTATCAAGGTATAGCTCCTGTAGTGTATTCCTAAAATCTGTCATGAAATCCATATGTTTTCATAAAGTGTACATATAAAATTGGTAAATATAGGGAGATAATGGCATATCTAATCATATATTGTCTATATTGACAACTGAATAATCTAAAATGAAAAATTGAATAATCTAAAATGAAAAATATATTTTTCCAAAAGCGATGCAAATTTTTGTGAAACTGCTTTATTCCTGTAATGAGATTTTCAAGATGCAATATGCACTGTTTCATAGCAATATTTGTGATACGTATTGAATTATATACTAGTCATTATAGTCATGACATTATTAGCTGCACTCTGTTAAATCAACTACTAACAAACTACAATCACAATTTAATTGGATGAAATTAACCTTACCATATATAAAAACAGTTCTTAAAATGAATGTAGTGTCATATTTCACAGTTACCATGACCAACTCTCTCTACTCCTCCAAACCGGAAGGCAGAAATAGAATCCAAATTAAGTAAGGGAAGATAAAACCCAAGCAGCTCCTGTTCTCAAAGTGGCAACACAAAACACCTAAAAATACCACTCCATATGAGCATATTTTCTCAGTTTGGAAAAAATTGTCTTCCTCTCTTCTCATAACACATGCAGAGGTCTCCGCACTTCTCACTTACTGCACAGCTTTCCACCGGCTGCGATAAACTGAGGGAGGTGGTTTTGGCTGCTTTATCTCAAGAAAGCAATGTATTTCATTGAAGTCTTCCCCACAGGGATGCTGTTCTGCTGCTTGAGCAAGAGCTGCTGTGATGCAGGTGCCTTGGGCCAGGCTGCTGAGAAAAGGAGGGCAGGGCAACCTGCAGGATTTACACCACCATGGTGGGGATGGAAGGACGGGTAAGGGTTTGTGGTGTGGCTGATGGCAAAGATGTAACTGGTGAGCTCCCACTGCTTGACCATGGTGTGCCACTGCAGCCAAGGTGCCAAGGGACAGTGCCAGGAATTGCCCCAGTGTTGTGGGCAGGGACATCTCCCACCCAGGTTGGCTCCACAGCACTTCTCTTCATGCACTGTCTCTGTCCAGATCTGTCCCAGGTGAACCTCCTTTCCCGTGCCCTGTGTTCTTCCTGTGCTGGAGCATCATCCCTGCCAGGGGCCATTGCTGTGGTGTGTGGGGCTCATGTGTGGGGCCTGCCACAGTGCTGGGGGTGGCTGAGGAGCACAGCCGCGGGTCAGCCCACCCTTTGCAGTCTGGCCCAAATGAAACCCCCCTTGGCAGCTCTCTGAGGCCTGTTAGTTGTCCTGGAGCACGTGTGGCCTTGGGATGTGGCTGTGCCATGACAAAGGAGCAGTTCTGCCGGGCTGGGTGCAGCTGACCCTGCAGCTCTTGGGCAGGGACCCCAAAATCTGAGGGGGGGGTGGTGGTTGGTTGCAGTCACAGAGAGAGGGCTTGAACTGGATCCGCCTCTAGGTCAGTTTGTCTTCTTCCAAAGTAAGCATGTGGGCTACAATCAGAATGGTGTAATAGGAGAGAAGAACAGCACATGTTTCATACCACATTAATGAGTATTGGAAAAGGGGGTTGTGTATAGAGTAACTGGAGAGCAGGACAGGAGGGTTGTGGTTGCTTCCACTGGGGAATTCTTGATTTTGAAGTGCCACCACTGCAGCAGCTTTTGGTGCTGGGCCCAGGGGCCTCCTGGTGCAGTCCCTGCTGCAGCATCCAGGGGCTGAGCAGGTGCCTGACACCTGAGCACTCACAGGGGCTCCAGGAGGCAGACACTGACAGCAGTGGTGATCCATTCCAGCATAATCAAAAAAACCCTGTAGAACATGTATTCTCTGACTGCATATATTTTCTGAAAGCAAGATAAATCATCTTTTACCTGGGTGTGCTTTAGCTTTTAAAAGAATGTACTGAGTGGTTAAATGTCTTAGGAGGAACTATCTGCAACCTGACGACAGATATTTTCATGATGATGCAAAGCTGTCAGACCTATTAAAAAAATTTAATAATCTAATCCCCTTAATAAGTTATATTAAAATCATATAAGTACATAATGCAAACATTGTAGTTGTTTCCCCTGTTTATAGCAATCGTACAGCTGTTGCTTTGCTGGGATTAATTTGTCTCTAAGGGGTTTCAACACTATCCTCCCCAGTGCATTATGAGAGCCTATAATGTCATGTAATCGGGGCCATATTATTTTTGTCGAAATCTCTGGGAGTGATGTAAGAGGAAAAAGGAAACAGGCTAACTCCCAACCATTTGACCAAAGGTTAAATTAATCTTGGCCTTCTCCCAGCCAGACCTGAAGATTTTCAGTCAAACATTTGTTCTGCTCTGCTCAGAAATATAGTGTCTTTTCATGTATTTTCTCCCTCCCATGTTTGTTTGTTTGTTTGTTTGGTTTGTTTTTCTTTACCAATGTCACATGTCTTTAGTGTTATGCCCTTATTTGTTGTGGAACACATCACTGGAACAACAGATGTTACCTACAGGAAGGTCAAACCTTTGGTTCATAATTCCATTTGATGCTATGGAATGCTATGGACGCGAGGACTAAGTTTTAAGTAGGTCATATTACACTGTGCAAGAAATCTTGATTTTATTTATTGTGTACAGTAGACAGACGATTTTAGGCCAATCCAGTCCAAGTTGTCCCAAGGATGGCCTTTATAACACTCCAGAAGCTGTTTATCTTCTTGAAAGCTGCTAGAAAATCTCTCAGCAGCAGTGTTTTGTAGGTGGTATGGAAGTCTCCCTGCAGACTATTCCAGCCCTTGTACAGTCTGAGAACCTTCTGGTAGTACAGAATAACTGGCATCTGTTGTGTGTTCTCATGTCTATTTCCATGTGCAATGATGTATTCTGGTTTTTTCTTACATTTATATGTACACATTTAAGGCAGAAGATGATAAAGTTTTTGAGGTTCTTCAGCTTTTTAGGTAAGAATATTGATTGAATTGCTGATATTGAAGTGCTGTGTTCTGTGTTACAGGCAATTAATGTCCAAAAATTAATGTCTAAAAAGACCAAAATCTGGCCTTTAAGAAGTCTGGTTGCTTATCTTTGTGTGTTGCCTATCTTCTTTGGTGTGGAAAGTGGGCTGGGCTGCCACAAGAAGAGATTTCTAACCAGAATCAGCTGAATTGAGTCATGACAAGAAAAAGTTATCCAGTGCACTGAACTATGAACAACATTCTGAAAGGGAATGAAGCAGGTGAATGAATAGGAAAACAGGTGTACTTGGATTTTAAGCCTTGATGAAAGTTCAGAGCTGTTCAACATTTTGCAAAAGTTCAGGCTATTTCTTAATGCATCTTGTATGTCTTTTTTTATATGCATTTCTGATCATATCTGGCTGAATATTTGGAAAACTGCTGGAAGACCAAATCCCACTAGGGATCAATTCAGAGATACATATTTTGACTTATTAAAAAAGAGAATCATAATAAAAATGCTATTTATATTCATTGGAACAACAGATGTAGATCTTAGGTGATCAAACCATTATGATCATATAAAGAAAGCCGATTAATAACCTAAATTTGTTTTAGTACTAATCCCATCAAATCCTTTGTTAAACTAATTAATATATTTTAGCATTCTCTGTTTCCACAATGCTTTAAACAGCAAACAGTATGAAGTAACAATCTGTTTACATGGTGTAGTTTTTATTTTATTTAAAACATTTTCCGAATAGTAGATTCATGTGGAAATCCCCAGCAACACCTAAAAAACCACTGCGAATATAATTGAGGCTTGTGCATTTGGAATTTATAGCTGACTTGGATGTTTCCATCTAATTTAATCTCACGAATAAAGTCACAAGAATTCGGTACTGTCATGTACCCTTTTGGGTTATTTAGGAGAATCTTTCAATCCTTGCAAGTGAAGCTGCAATTAATTAGTGCTATGTATTGTTTGCTAGTTCATGTACTCTGTATATGAGCAAAGACAGTTCAGAGGTTAATTTTCTTTTCCCTTAGCTCTGCTGAGTGGACTGTGGCCACCCCATGGGAAGTAAGGGTTCTAAAGTGACCTTGCAAGTTATTCTCCTTGGGAAGAAACAAGTTGAGAGTCTGGCTGGGGGATGCTCTCCACCCTTGGGAAGAACACAGCTTGCATTGCATCACTTGTTTGCACTGGCTCGAGCATATTTTTGTAGTTGTGAAGGCAGATGAATTGTCTGTAGTACCTGGTACCTTCTAGGACGATATTACACTGTAATTGCGCTGTAAAAACAAAATACCAGGCGCTAATGTGACTGTATGGTGTTTGTTCAGTGTTAGCAAAAAAGAATACTGAGACTGGTAATAAAAGAGCAGGGAAAAATAACATACAGGCCTGCATAAATAGCACTACCTAAGTGGTTAGATGCATAAGGAATCAAAATAATTAAGTGGCAAGCTTTTACATTATCTGTTCAATCTGCAAAATCATTAGCATTTAGGATGGTGATTATCAAGAACTCAAAATGAACTTCTACAAGTTTTTACTTAAGTGTTTTTTCTCTATATATGTTTTTTCTAGAATTATAGCTTTCTTTTACTTAAAAGCATGCTTTTGCTTTTAATTTTTTTTAGTTTTTACATTCTCAAGGCATTTTTGTGCCTGTGTTACAGTGTAGCTGTTTATTGGCACCCTGGTGTTTTCAGTCCTCAGAATTTAACAGCAGAGTTAGAGGCTCTAATCAGGATTCCCTGAGAGTGACCCAACACATTGCATACACAGTTATATAACTTTGCCATCAGTCATCAATAGCTTTGAGCTTAAAAAGGCAGCATTGAATATAATTTGAATTAATTGGGGTAAGATTAAAATAAGACTCCTGAATTTGGAACTCAGGCAAGATGAGTCTCACTAAGCTGAGATGTGGAGGTGCTGACACCTGCTCTGTGACTCTGATCTCCCACTGCTGCCTTAAGGGATCCAGTCAACAGGGTCAGCCAAGTCTGGAGTGCACCTGCCTGTGCTGACTGGACTTCAGTGAGGTCTCTCACATAGGGATCCACCTCTAGACTCAACTTTTCAAAGGTTTTTAGTCAGGCAGCAATGAATCACCATTGAGCACTGCCAGTCACTAACTGATGCCTGATGGTTTCCTTGAGGTAGTGTCTCACAACACCTGGATATCCTGGGTACAAACCTATGTCTGCATTTTTAGAAGCACTGAATGCTGTCAGTTCCCAGTGAACTCATCTGGGATGAACGGTGCATAGGTCCTCTGCAAGCTCAGCTGCTGTTGTGGGGAGCAGTTGTAGGAATGGGGATTGAAAAGGAATGCAAGAGATTGAACTGTATGCATCCAAATAAGAAAATTGCAGCCTGGAGATGTGTGAGTGAAAAATAAATAAATAAATAACTTACAGGTGTATCCAAGATGGACCTCGCCTCTTGGCTGTGGAGAAGCAGGAAACAACACACCAAATCTGCAGTAAACTGATCCGAGTGCTGAAAAGATCATTTGTCCATGATCAAGCCCCAGTGAAAGCTGATGGTATTATTTATTAGCTGAGAGATCCTGCACTGACTCTAAATATGTACAAGTGAGTGGCTGGTGTGACTGGGTAACCAGGAAGATCAGACCTCCCCCTCCCGCCAAGGCCTTGAAAGATCATTCATTCCAAAGAATTTGAAGGCTTTTCCCCATCTCAGTTTGTCAGAAGTGTAAAGTATTTGAATTCTGCTCCTACAGATCTTTATACAAGCGAAATTCCTCTGCAAGTCACTCATCATCTCTGATTATGTGTTTGCAGATATTAATTTTTCCTTTACCATAGTATAAGTAATAAGCCAGTACCAAGTAGGGCATTATTCTAGGAGACAGGAGATCTCTGCTTAGTGCTGGCCTTTGCAGCAGATTATCCTCTGTAATCTTAGGATGAGTTACTCCATTTGTTTCTCTCAATCATCTTCTTGTCTGTAAAATGGTAATAATAATTTTTTCTTTATTCCTGGATTTTCATTCTACGTTTAAAATCCTCAAGGCCTAGATCAAGTTCATGATGTTTGTAAAGGACAGCGAAGCCATGATTTTGATCAACTGCATACAAATAATCAAGTGATTAATTAACACCTTTGCTTTTTTTTTTGTGCCATGAAGGAGGATTGACAAAAATGTTGCAAAAGAAAGCAAATATTGTTGTCCCTGCAGGCCATTGTAGCTGAAATAACTTGACTTTATTAGAACAGATTCAAAATGGATGCCTACCTTGTAACTGGAAATCCCACAGTTCTTGTAATTTTGGTTTGTAGACCTTCCAAAGCCTATTTGTGCTGTAAATATATTCCATAGAAAGTGCTCATATCTGCAGTCTCATGAAGAGAGGACAAGTTTCTTTTCAGGTCTGAACTTCTTGAAAATCCCCGACATAAATAAGCAGATGAAGCAAATGCATGAGTTTGGATTTTACATTGATCTGGAAATTCTGAATATTGTATGAGGTTTATGCAACACAACTTCTTATACACACCAGAACCTTTCCATTTAAATTTCTAAACTAATGGCACCTAAAGGACAGTTGCAGAAGAGGAGCTGTGCAGGAGATGTGATCAAGGGAATGACTGGGAGTGAGGCATGAGGCTGTATGAGGTGTGTTAAGGACTGTGGGGAAAAGAGGAAGTGAAAACCCATTCAAGCCTCCCACTCCATATTCCCTTCTGTACATTTTGTCCTGGTTTATCAATTTTTCTCTCTGCTCAGTAGCATCTGTAGTTGCTCAGATACTAATCTGCCTGTGCTTGCAATGGGAGATGGTTTGTGGCTGAGGCTGGAGTAACCAAGCATGTCTTCCAGAGCTTTAGTAACATTCAAAGCAGGGGAAGACTTGACCATAAATAAAAATCTAGCAAGTTTATTTTTTATTTGAAAGGTTTATTTTAAAGGGACTACCTGCACGATAAAGTTAAACACTCTGTTCTTTGCCTCAGCCCAAACCTTTAGAGATGCACCATTTACTCCAAGAGGAATAGGAATTAATAAGGGAGAAAGAAGAAACAATAATTAGGAAGCAAAGTTACTTGTCCTGGAACTTTGTATGAGACAAAGACCAACTGGAAGAAACTTGAAAGTTTGATTTCCTTTGTCAGCCAGAATCTGCTGGTGACTCAGTGCAATGTTCTCTGCAATGTGGTTCTTGCTGCTGAACATAACTTCTACAACTAATGCCTGAAATTCAGCTTTTGTTTCTCTGAGCTTTGTGCTGGAACAGCATTTCCAGTGGCTTCATTTGGTGACTGTATTACTACCCCAAAGAGACAAATTTCTGAGGAAAGCATGCTTTTTTCCTACTGATTTTTTTCAAAATTCTAGAAGCATCATGAAATCTTTTGGCCAGCCCATAATCCTAAAGCTTTTAGAAACTTCCAGCAAAATTCCCCCACCCAGATAGATTCGGCAGTCTGTAGTATGAACTTTTCCTGAAAAAGAATGGGGCCCCATTCTTTTCATGTTTGAAACTGCACGCTCGAAGGTTAGCTGGTAATTAGTCTTCCCAGAGAGGACATTGTGAAAACAAATCATTGAGCCATTTGTTGCTGTTCTACCTAAGAACACAGTTAGTTAAAAAGAGCCTCTTTGCCAAAACCCTGAGAAAGAGCCCAGGATATTCTGTGTGTTTTCAAATTAGAAATCAACCAGCAGCCTTGACTTGAAGCAGCGCTTGCAGCAGCCCTTCTATAATACACGTGCAGTTCACTATAGAGAAGAAAACATTGGTATTTCCATAGGAAAGAGCTGCAAGGTGATTTTGGACACTGAGAAACAGTATCTGCAATGATTTTGTCATTGTACTTTTTATGTCTATATAATGGAATCTGAAGTTAACTTAAAACATTTGTCTCAGAGACTCTGAATTCACTACAGATGCAGAGATGAGAGCATCTTTCTGTATCTTTTTGAAAGGCATTGGGCAGCTGGAGTCTACTGTCATTTTCTCACTAAAGCGATCTGAAATCACAAAGGGTAATCTGATGGGAATTGTGGAGAGGATCAGATGTTCAGCATTCCTAAGAAAAGTCCTGTAAAAGTCCTGTTGTACCTGTGGCATTTCCTGGGCACTTTTTCCAATAAATATATTTGTCCTTGGGAGACAAATGCTGCAAGGGGAAGACTGTTGGGGGGCTGGGCTATAGCAAAGACACAGTAAGAATTGCTCTGGGTTTTTCTGCAGTTTCAGTTGAATTGGTGGTTCTGTATATATTGATGTGATCAGATGTCTGGCCAATTTAGCAGCGCCCAGGAGCTCTGTAGCAATGGCTTTCTGTGGCTTAAGGTGTGCAGCATGCACTGTGGAGAAACATGGGACAGATTCTCAGAAAAGAGTCTTGTTCCAGTTTAGTTTCCTGCCAGGATAGAAGGGACATAGTGCTCTCAGCAGCTTAGACCCTTACCCTGGACAGAGCAGCCTTTGTGATAAGGCAATGCAGCATTGTAGTGTAGGAGCTCCGGGCTACTCAGGAACCACAGACTGGTAGTGCTGTGAATTCCCATTTCTTTGGCAACAATGTGTTTTTCTCCTTAATTTCGCAGCCAGGTTGTATTTAAAATCGAGTATGCACATGTTACTGGAAGAGTAAGGCTGAAGACTATTTGGTGACCTTTCTGGACTTCTTGGAATACTTGATTTGAGGAGAGTCTGCCTGCTGAGCCTCCATAGCTGTACAGCCTGGGGTTAGGGCATCTCACCAACCAGCTCTCAGTAAGAGCCACACACTCGTGGTGAATGAACAAACTGGGAGTTCTGACTAGTGGCAGGACCATTAGATGCAAGGGGAATACTTCAGCCATCATCCTTTATCTGCAGTTTCTTGGTAGGATTGAGGAGTGCTCTTCCATTTAGAAACCTGAGTGTTTGTGATGTTAAAAATCTATAAAAGGAAGCCTATCTTGCCAGGCACTCACCATCTTTTGAGATTGGATGTCAAGTGCCAAAGACTGCAGAAGATGTTTTGGACCAATAGAAAGCAGGAAAAAACAGAAACTTCTGAAGAGATCCTGCTCTATGTCCCATCTTGTGGTACCATAAGACTGAGAAAAGCAGTGGGGCATGAGCTGGAGCCCTTTTGCCAGGGCAAGCAATTCAAACACATTTTCTTTGTTTTTGGCAGCAAAGGTGAGCTGCACACAAATATCTTGCTAATTTTGCTGCTGTAGGAAATGGGAACTCAGCCAGGATACATAGAGCAGGGAAAAAACCCAAAATGAAGTGAGTTAATATTATCATCAGCCTCATCATGAGGAACCATAAGGGAGAAGGAGAGGAGCTAAGCAAGTTCGTGAAAAATGATCAAATTCTGTGTGAGTGCATATACACAAGTGTATGAATACTTCGACAAAAGCTAGTGGTGGATTGTTGAGAGGCCAATGCTGCTAAGTTCCTGCTTTGTTACATAGATAAATTGCCAAAGGAAACATTATCCAAACAGTTCTACTTCAAAGGCAAAATGACAAGCTTTGGGGAACTTGCGGTACTTTCAATCTGGCCAATAACCAAGTGTAAAGTGTAAAATATACATGTTTAGGAAGTAGGACACATGCCGTTCAAGACAGGCCTTTCCCATGCTCTCAGACCAGTGCAGCTCCATTTGATGTGCAAATGCATGATGTGTGATCTGTCCTGGCAATGTGCTGCCTGCCAGCAGCACAAACATTTCACAAGCACCCTTTTGGGTTACGCCAGCCTGCTGTGTGCGCAGCCTCCTTGGCAGCCTCTGCAGCTGGAGCTTTTCTTACAAGTCTGTTGTGCTTGTACAATCCAGGTTTATTTAGCAGGTCCCATCAAGAGACTCTAGGCAGAAAAACCCACCCTGAAAGTGTCCTGTAATTGCAGGATTTGATGTTAGGTGCTAGGATTGAATGATAATACAAAGAATGGTTACAGTAATGCACTGGGGAACATATCAGTAATGTGTTGATCCTTGAGGTAAATTGTGCCAGAAGATGTCCCAGCCTGCCTGGGCATTGGAGACTTCATGGAATTAGAGCTGATGGCAAAGGTCCTCCATAATTTGTGTTTATAAATTTCACATGAAACTGGGTGAAAAATCTTCCCTGGAGTGCTTCCTGGCACTGGAGACACAGCCAAAAATGCATGTAGTGTGCACAGTGTACAGGACAGCCTCTGTTATTTGATGAAACTCATTGTATAAACCCATGAAAAATAACAGTGCAAGTGCTCATCAGAGAGAATTAGTGAACTGTAGGTGCAGTCCTTCTTTTCAGTGTTGGCTCTAGTGGATTTAAATTTGTGATATCAGATAAATAATTGCAGTCTAAGCTCAAGTGCCTGTAGTAGGATGATGAGGCTGGCTCTTAGTGAAGGGGTTCAGGGTATAAACTCAACTATCAGAACTCTTTTGGAATCAACCATTCTTATGAACCAGGAGCAGGCAGATGTACTTTTCCTCTCCCTCTAACAATAAACTACGGAGATTAGGGACATTATGCAACAGCTCTGGTGATTTACCGTAGTTATACCAGAAGGTCTTGTGCTTCTACTCACTGTCTTTGGGAGAGATTCTTAGTCCTGTGTGTGTGTGCAGCCTCTGGGCCTAAGTCTTAGACAACCAGGTAATTGGTGCTGAGCAGTACCCAATGTAGCAGCTGTGGCTACAGGCAGCTTAACCTGCTCTGCACCACTGAAATGACTGAACTTGCACTGCAGCCAGCTGTAATCATCTGTTACTTGTGTTAACCTTGAATTCCAGCGTGTCAGTTCCGGTCCTCTGAGAAAAATTAGGAAAGTGCTTATTGAAACCAGCATCCCAGCACTCCACATTGGGCTGTGTGGAAGAGGAAAGTGGGACCCCAACCCTTAGTAGCAGCATGTTCTAGCCACACTTTAGTCATGTGGAATTATACCACTACTTTCATATTAGACTAATCTACGCTTATAATAAAGTAACTTCATGCTGAAGTCACCCAGTTTGCTTCGGAAGTCCCTGAGCTGCCTGGCAGAGCCACACCTAATTCCCTGATACTTGTTTACTGTCAATGGACACAGAAGATACAATGAAGATACAGAAAGAATTAATTGACTATGTGTTTAACGAGGGAGAGGAAGAAAGATGTGTTTCATGTAGCTGTAGTCTAATGTGCTGAGAGAAGTCTGTTTGAATGGGGTTGGGAATGCTGATGGCATCTAAGAGCCACGGAGGCTTTTCCTGCTTCCTGATAGATATAGCACTGTGAATATCAGTCATTGTGGTATGAAGTTGTTATGAGAAAAATAACTTCCTGTGTTGATGGACTGAGCATGCAGTAAATGGAGACGTATGGATGAAGATGTAAGGTGGTAAATGTAGCTCTCCAGAGCTCTATGTGTGACCATGCAGAGTCGTAAGTAAACAGCACAGCATATTGCTTCTCTTTGTCTTCCTCTCTAGCTAAACCAGTGCCCTGAATTCAGTATTATTATGGTTCTCTTTTTTCTAGGACAGAATTGAGAAATAAGAGGGAACTGTGGCACACAGTTTCACTGCATATGCAAGGCAAGCTTTTTTTATCCTGGCCTCCCTTAGGAGTAGGAGTAAGAGCATTCTCTGTAACAGGGCACCAATAAATTTGTGAATGCTATCCAGGTAGTATCAATATCCATTGCTTTGTCTGAAAGCTATAGAACTTCTTTTTGCCTTTTTAAAAATTCTTTTGTCAGAAGAAATGCCTAATTATTTCTGAACTCTCCCTTTATTACATCTGCACACAATTTTATTGATACTCACTTTCACTGACTGGAGCTCCTCAAAATGCTTGTTTACTACAGACTAAACTTTGCTCATTTCAATAGATGACAACACTCCTTGTTTTCAGTGTGTTCCAGGACAATCTTCCTTCATTTTTGCTTTCATAAAAGTACTCCATTGTTTGTGCCTGTGCGACTCCTCGGACTGGTGAGACAGGCTGCAAGCAGGTCAGAGAGATGGGAATATGGAAAGTGCTAATTGTGGCCTCACAGTGCCATGACAGAGTTGTCTATGCCAGTAGTTAAATAGAAATGATACTCTGCTTAATATATACCTGATATCCCAGGCTTTCAGGAGCAGTGCTCCTTTTTCAGAATGCAATTTCCCTTCTATTGTGAAGTTCTAGTCTCTTTATCCCATTTATTCCAGTCAAGTTACTTTATTATGATTGACTGTAGAGTGTTGATTAAGCCAACACTATTATTCAGTGACACTGAGGTATGACCATTGCTTGCCACACAATGAAGTGGCTTGGCTGTACTGAGTAGTTACATTATCTAAACAGACACCATTTTCAGAAGAGGAATGAAGGTCCTGGCAATGAAAGTAACCCTGGAATGAAGGGATTGCTTGAGGAAGGGCTTTATAGTACCTGGCCATGTGAGTTTTACTGTCAGTCAGATAACATTCACTCTGTCCTTTTCCCACTTTAGCATTTCAAAATTAAAGTCAAGCAGCATATCACTCCATAAAAGATATGAGTGTTAATTTAATCATCTCTGTGACTCATCTACTAGAGAAAGGAAAGTTATTGTGATTTTTTTAAACATTATCCAAAAATCAAGCTGTGATGCAGCAGTTTTCAGGGGTCCCCCACTGTTTTTGATGATTTCAGACCTGCCCCAATAGCTAAACTTTATGACCACAAGGGTGAGGATGAACTTTGACTATGACCTAGATCTGCAATTCGCAAGTGTTTTTCATACAGCTGCAATAATATTCCAGAAAATGTAATTGGCCTTTTACTTCATTCATTTTTGCAAATGAAAATAAAGCTACTGTGAGAGCAGATCTTTTGCTAAGAAAATATTTTTTTTAATATTTTATAGCTCTGTCAACAATAAAGGAGTCTCACAGTCTAAAGTCTTTCTCTAAACCTTTTTAATGGAAAAAACTTCATAGAAAATATCCTTTTACTTTTTTAATAACATATAACTATATACATGATTTAAAACTGTAACAGAAAGCTGCAGGGACTGGAAAAATGTTTTGTTGGATCCATGCAGATGGTACATCTAAAAAAGGATTTCACAAATCCATGTACATCAAATGGAGCTGCAGTGACAAGGTTGAAAAAATGGCAACTCTATATTATTTACCTGAATGTACTGAGAATAAAGCACAGACATACAAAATACACAAAAAGAATACAAAAGAGTACATGGTGTAAATGCTGTTAGCACAGGAAGTTTCTTTTTTAAGTAAATAGGAGAAAAGAAGTAAAATCTCCCTTTTCACATTTTATATTGCAGTTTAAAAGATAACTAGTCTCTTACTTGCTGTATCTTGTTTTTTCTTCACTCTGACATACACTACAGTAGAAGTATATGGCATCTGAATTTAACAACTCAGGAATATTTTGATTTGTCTCCTTGTCTCTGAATGTACTGTCATTTCTGAATAACAAGATGTACACGTATTGCTTAAAAACACATACACACTTTGACATGAGTTACAAAATATTGAGGGCCACCACACTACAAAGTGCTGGACACTCTTGTCCTGATCCAGCAGTATGTTGAAGGACAGCTACAACTTCAAATCTAAGAGGAATTCCTTAGAGAGTAAAGGAAGTCAGGAACATGCAGAAATTACTTGCTGATGAGGGCTGGAATTTTCAACAGTTCATAGTATAGACTCTGCAGCCAGGAAAACTTACACTTGAGGCCATAATCTGTCCTTACACCCCAGATAATGTAGCTACATGGGGTAGATGATTTACTGTATTTTTAAAATAGATTTTCTTAATTCTAAGTTAAAACATAAAACGAAACCTCTTAAAAAAAAAACGTCTGAGGACTCGATGAGCTCTGCAGCTGGAAATAAGAAAGACATAGTGTTCAGTTTGTCAGTTACAAGTTGGAGGAGATTCTGTAGGTAGCAGGTAATAATGTGACAGGCTTTAAACACCTCACTTCTAAAATAACTTGCTCATATATTTGTCCTGGGCCAAAAAATCCCAGACATAATTGAAAACTCAGTACCAGCCAGTAACTTCACCTGAGGCTCACAAGCATGGTGAGCATGGCAAGCCATCATTTAGTAAAAGAATTAAGTCAGGCTTAGTTCTTGACAGGTGGGCTTTGGCTGCGTTCTTCCTGCTGTAACTTACTGATTCCCAGTGTAATCACAGGCAGTTCAAGAGGAGACAAAGAAATGGAGCCTGCATGTGCATATACTTGTTTAAAAAAAAAAAAAAAGGTGAAAGCAACAACAGTAACAGCAACAACAACAAAACTAGCCAAGCAGTGAAAGCTGAAATATTCTGTGAAGCTTTGGGATCTGTTCCTGTTCTCGTTAACACCCTCCCACCCTGTCTGGCCTTGCTCTTTTGGCAGGCAGGTAAAACTGTTCATGTTCCTGTATGTGAAGGAGGACTTTTTCCTTACAGCAAGATATAAAGTAATTGTGAAAATAAGCTTTGAAATCTAAATAGCCATGAGCCATGAAAGCCAAACCTCACTGATAAGTATTTGGCTTTCATTGTCCATATAGTGGATTGATTCCCTCCCCAGTCTGACCTCTTTATGTGACCATGTTAATTGGAGAGTTGCCAGTATACCAGGTTTGGGGTCATTACCATTCAGAGTCTTTCATTTTTGAAGCACAACAGTGAGTCTTGTTTGTGTTGTTTGTTGTTAGTCTTTTGGGTAGAATCTGGCTTGCAAAGCCCTCAGTGAAACTACAATGGCAGTAGAAGGCAGGTCAGTTTGAGGAGGCAGCTTGAAAGCAGTAAGACTTATTTTGTTTATTTAAAGATGAGATAAATGTGTGTGTGCATGCACTAGCATTTAACAGTTTTATAGCTAGAACTGTTATTAAATGATGCCCAATAACAATTGTATCTCGTTATGATCTGTTTTATATAGATGTAACGATTCTCAGGAGAGTTCTATGAAAACATGCAGAGTTGGTTTGCATTACGTACGCAGTGCCCAGTATATATGTTGCAACTTAATTTCTTAAATATATGTTGTGTAACACTTTTTATTCCTGAGTGATGGTCTCCATAAGGAATAGAGAAGGTGGCATCATGTGCTCTTCTGCACAACACGATCTTTCGTCATTTTAGGAATTCTTCTGCGGGATCTTTATTGTCACAGTTTTAACTTCAGAATATTCTCTCAATCCACATTCACCCCTAAAAAACAAATTTCAGCATCAGCTTACACCAGATACCAAGCAAAATCCTGTGAAGCAATTTCTTGATAGAGTTATGATAAAACATAAAATTCCAGTTCAATTTAGGTCAAAAGAACAATGGATGGCTTGCTCCAGCATTTGATAAGGAGATATATTTGCACTCAAGAAAAGCAAGGTCCACGCTGAGGACAATGAAAAATTAAATACTCACAACCCTGGATAAAGAGGAACCTAACTCCTAAACCACTGATCTTTTTCGAGCAGTAGAAATCAGCATTTGCATGTACAGTGGAAGAGCCTTCAGCTTGCTCAGGTTCCCTCTAGATTTCTGTAGAAGACCTCTTTTGGTCCTGGCACAGCACATAAGATCCTCCATACTGCTACAAGCCAGCCACTTACTAGATCCCAGTCATCTGCCACATGGCTCTGAGGAGTATGTGTTCTGCTTTGGATAATTTCTGTTCATAAAATGTGTGTTTCTGAATACTCTTAACATTTTGTTGTAGTCAGCTGCATCCTGGCTCATCTCTTAGGCAACTCTGCAGAGGTTTAGAGTGGGTATTGCATGGCTTCTTGGGACTTAAGCCTGTCTTCTCTCAAGTCCAGATATTTGCATTTTGCTCTGCTTATTTTCAGTAATGGAGAAGTCTCTTTAAGTCATGAGTTAAGTTTTAATATCTCTTCCAGATGTTGTATATGTAAAGCAAACACGGTCCCCACCTCAGAACAGGTACAGTCCAAGTCTGGAAGTAGGGTATCTCTTCCATACGAACTCATATGAGGATTCTTTTGCATAAGCTCTTACAGACATTTGTTTCTTGGTTGAATTCATATCCCCACCCTTAAAACACACACAATATTGCTCCATTACTTATATTAACATCTAGAACATGCTGGCATGATGTTAGCATGCTTACTATTTGACACTGCCTTCCCTCTGGATTCTCCTGTGCAGGACTTAATTCCAACTGCAGCATAAAGGATATTTCAGAGGAATTCCTCAGAACCTCCTTTTAATAAGTATTTCTGAATGGAGTGAGAGGTCACTGCTCAAGGCACTTAAACCCTTCTGTAGGCCCCTAGTGTTGCATAGCCTAATTTGTATTTACTTCTACACTGTAGATTTTACATGAAGTATAACATTGGGATGACATTGAGGTGGAACTCCTATAACCTTCCTTGGAAAGAAATACCAGTATTTACCAGCCCATTTCACTTCACCTGAAGTTTGAAAAATTTCTGATATGCCTGTTGGCGTGGGAAGCCTTATATGTCATATAGTGGTTGATACTGAGGCTGATGATTCAACAATTGTGACGAATTCTAAGGCAAGTATTTCTCAAAAAATAAAAAGGTGTACTTGTTGAATAGGAAGGTGGGTTTTGTCACATTCAGAGCGGAGGAGTCAGTGTGTGTTCACTTAAATGTCTCGTCTCCACAGCCTAACACAATAACATCCTATTCCATGGCTACTTCTTGAACTGCAGTTCGGTATCAGGGTGAGAACAAGGGTTGTGTCTGTGAAAAGGAAGGAGCCCACAGGTCAAGTTTGCATGGTGGTATCCCTTGGTTATGTAGGTATGAGAGAAGAGGAGCAAACTGCTTTTCAAAAAAAAAGTTACATATTCTCTTCCCTCCCTCAGTCAGAGAGGAAAAAAAAAGATAATGAAAATAATTACAACTCCAAGCTGTTCTCCTATTTACACTTGTTTTTTGGAGTGCAACTGTCCTGTATCTCGGTGCTATCCAGACAGTTCCTGTGACATTAAAGGATAATTCTGAAGTAGATGGCACCTCTTTCCCTTGAAGACATTTGGACAGAGACCAGAATTTTGGGGCACTCTAATATAGTATGGCCAGAGGTGGCTATCTGGGATGAGTCACTCAATTTTTAGTTACAGGAGTTAAATTTTACATCGCCCAGGTAGTGATAAGAAACTTTAAAGAAGCATGAGTATAAAAAACCCCATGTCTTTCAGACTTCTTCAAGAATATAAGAATATTGAAAGTAATCTTAATGCAAAGAGAAATCAGTTGTATTGTACGTGAGTTCTGTTTCTCTACTGGGATGCACATACCCTGCTACATTTTGTGGAAGTGTAAAATGAGTAGAACAGATCTCAATTTTCTGTGTTCATTTTAGCCCATGTGTGATGAAAACCTGTAAATTTAAATGCAGGACCAAAACAAGTCCCAGAAAATACAGTGCTAGCACAGGCAGCACAGTGGCACAATTATGATCTGACTGTAACATAGGATTAGATTAGCAATGACACACTGCTGTATCAATTTTTTTTTTCTTGAATTGCCTGATTCAACATTATTTATGCTGCAAAATGTGTCCCTTAAAAACAAGGATCTAAGAAACTGTGGCATTTTAATAAAAATTATGCAGGTATTTATGAAGGATGGAGGAGGTGAATTAGAAGGTGACATCTGATCAAAGAGGTTCTGAAAGGAGCAGAATAATTACTCATAAGGAGGTTTTCAAGCATTTTTTGTGAGATGGAGATTATTGCCATTCCAAACATTTATTGTTTATGATGAATATTTTCAAAGCTGTAGATGGGAATCAAGGGTATAAGTACCATAGATTTTTCCATGGGAGCTGGGGCTCTGCCTGGTTTCCCCGCTTTCAAAAACTCTACAACACCAGTACATGAATATTTTGCTTGCACAGTTAACCTCCCTGGAGTCAATGGGGTCACTCTTGGGTGTCAAGTTACTCAAGTTGCTCTATTGAGCTTAGTAGTTTTAGAATATTTTCACAATGATAAGAGTTAGATGAGCTGACATATTTATGCCAGTGTGAGATCACCTCATAACTCATGAATGTGGAGAATAGTATAAATGTGTTATTCAAAGTACTCCCTAACGAGGGAAAATACTTCAGACTACACAGAGCTTATTTTATAGATCAGGTTGTATACCTCAACATATTTAAAGTTTTAAAGAGTTTGACCTTACTTTAGTTTTACTGCTGAGTTTGCCATTAGCCATAAGCTATTTTGAAAACTTAGGTGAGACATATCTGGTACACATGCCTCCTGCACAGAAATTAATTGAATCTTTTGTATGTAACCAATCTGGGGCTGATGCAATTGTTAAACCTCCTTGTGATTGTAATGAGAATGAAAAACTGGTAAGACTTTAAATGAGGTACATGGGACAGATTTTGAGTGTGGAGCCCCAAAATATTTGGCACTTTATTTGGGATAAGAAAGACAGAAACCTTTGTAACGAAACTGATTTTTTGAAAGGTATGTAAACACATTTGTATTCTTCTCTAGGCCTGACTTCATTTAACATTGTTTATAAATCTACAAGCTGATAACTTTTTTATAAAATTCAGATGCACTTACATTAATAAGTATAGTAAAAACTGAGTAAAGAAAAAGAAAGGAAAAACAGCAAGAAAGGCAAAATATTTGACAAAACAGCTCTGAAATCAATTGATTTTGAACTGGGAATGATTAAAAGTCACCTTATAGTATTATGCCCCAATCCTCAGGTTGGAATATTTCCTGATCTTAATTTGCATGGAAGGATTCATTAATGTCTATTAATTTGTAGAGCTGAAAACAGTTTAGAAAAGAGTGGTGTAATACTTACATCTCTCTCCCGTTGCCAGACATTTTGAATCCTCCAAAAGGACTTTGGGCATTTAAGGCATTGTAGCAATTTATCCTGCAATAAGAAGAGGCATTAAGTCCAGCTGTGTTCTGAGAGACCTTGGAGAGGCTGAAACTTGCGGAGCTAAGGACACTGCATACCTCTTAGTAATAACAAACTTGTTTCATGTGGAAATGAAGTGAGGGATTCATGCTAAAATAATGCCATTCTGCTCCTTACTTATAAGGAGCATGGGATTTGACCTGTGCAGACTGGAGAGAGAACACCCTACACTTGGACACAGCTTCGGTAATGAACTGTTAATTGGCTGACAAACCTCAGTGCTATGTTATAACAAAGAGCCATTTGATTTGAATTTGCCCTTTTTCTCCCTATTTTCTTGCAGATCTTTTTAGTCTGCCCAGGTTTGACATACTAAATTTCAAGCTAGTAAACTCTAGAGGTGGCATTACCTATTCCTGAGGACTAGACAGGAGATGTCTCCTCAGGTCCTTGATGTTGTAGAAAGTGGACCACCCTTTGTGCCTTCAGCAGAAGGCTCACAGGATTCCTCTGCTCCACAGAAAGGATTGTTCGT
>WEKX01029497.1:164904-312530 GCA_013390025.1 Pitta sordida
GGGTAGTGTGTTATAGGTAGGATGGTGTGTTGGTAGCAGGATGGCAACAGGTCAGGTAACAGTTTTGGCTAGGTTAGGTAATAGGTTATAGGTTGGACTTGATGATCTCTATAGTCTTTTCCAACCTTACTGATTCTGTGATTCTGTGATTCTGATTCTGTGATTCCTTGGAGGCACAACTAACATATTCTCTATCCAAGTAAGAGAGATGATCCAATCACATTTAGACATTCAGAGTTACATTCTTCCATTGGGTATAATAACTGACTAGACAAGAATAATGAATTCATCCTTGAACAGTGATGCCCTACAGCACTGTAATACCTCTGTAGCACTTTGGAGCACTGCTTAAAGTATAATCTTTTATGAACTAAACAAAGCTACAGTGCTTTACTTGCAGAACATTCTAGACAACTCCATCTAACAGAAACGTATTATTCTGCCCTTAGTGTGGTCTTCAGAAAATTTATATGGGGTGTTCCCCAGACCACATTCAAGTTTTCCCAGGCAACTCCATAGAGATTGAAAACACTAGAGATTGATGTGATTAACTGATGTTTCTTCATCTATTGTTAACAGTTTTTCACCATGAGGAGCTCTAACCATGGTGTTTCTCAAGCAGAAAAATAGTTTCTTAAGAATGGTCAGCACATTGCTGTTCTTAAATAATCAGAGCTTTGAAGTCTAAACCTTAGGTCAAGTGCTGGAGGTTGTAATTGTGAGAAGACCAGAGAGCTTTAGAGAGCTTTAGAGAGCTTCATCCTGTGGAACCAACAGTCCTGAGGAAGACTGTGCTCTCCTTTGTGCCGTGTTTTTCCCCTGTTGTGTACAACTTCATCAGATAAACTACAGCTCTGTGTGGCAGCCATGAGCAGTTGTCCTTCCCCCATGGAAGGTCGTAACACAGACCTGCTCCCAGCACGTATTGTTCTACTAGAAATGTTCAGGTGATCCAGTATGAGTTAGTGAGTTAGGGACATTTGAGATGTGGTGATGTTGGGTGGGAGATGGAGGTAACTGGGGTAGAAGGCTGTAACATCTGCATCTGGCTTTTTTAGCTTACCCAGATGACTGTGGCTGAAATGTAGATCCCTGACTTGGTAGAACATTTCTGTGTAGAGAAGCTGCTGGAAGTTGTCAAGCTTTTCCTGGTCTTTCAGACATTGGTAAGTTTTGAAAACAGATGCAGGATTGTAACCAACTCTGGTAATTCTCGCTATTCAGAATCATTCTTCTATTAATTTTCTCCGTCTGAATTAGAATACCAAATCCCTATGTGTCTATTTATTGGGGTTACAAAGTTCTCAGAAAAGGCAAGAGCTCTGAGCAAGGTGTGAACTGTCTCATTCATCTTAATGGGGTGTTAACTTCAAACCCTTCTGCTAACAATCTAGATATCAATGTTTTTAACTATTTCTTCCCTGATCATTTGAGCAGAAACTTCCAGTTTGTGTTTATATCCTATCCTAAACAGCTGGCCTGTACCTTCTCAGGTGCCAAAAATCTCAGCTGCACAACATCATACATCTGCCAAAATTTTCAGCTCCCTGCTGACAGTGGCAATGAGGATATTTCAATATACAATTCTTCAATTGTGAAAATTTTTAAAAGGGAGTAATCTCCATTTGTAGCTATTTAACAAAGGAATACTGCACTGACTAGTATAGACACTCAAGTGTAAATAAAAGTCCTCCCTCTTTGTAGCAGCTGTGAAGCAAAAAACCCACAGAATTTCCAGATTTAAAGTGTTAAATCACCTTGCTGCAGAGTTTAGGATGACAAATGTGTATAGGATCATGATTATGAATGACACCATGTCTTTATGTTTGGTTATAACTTTTTTTTCTGCTTTCTTGACTATGAATATGTGGGTTCAAATGTTGTCTTTTCATAAAATATATGACACCTTAGGCTGCTTCTGTAAGATTGAAAAATGCAGTTAGATACCGCTGTATTGCTTCACTTCACTTTGTATGAAAGATGTGCCCTAAAATGAAAAAAAAAAGGCAAAAAAAGAAAAAGACATCACACAAAGATGTTTTTAAGAAAAATATAGAAGTGCTGACTTACAATCAGCATCTGCAAAAATAATGTTTGGGCTTTTCCCACCCAGCTCCAATGTAACTCTCTTCAAATTACTCCTTCCAGCTGCTTCTTGGATCAGCTTCCCAACCTAAAAGGAAATGGACACACATTTTACAGGGAATGTAGTCATACAGTTCACTTTAACAGCCAAGGTTGGCCATCACTCGAGCAGAGCTTTAAATAATCCAGCAGGTTCTTCGATCCAGACAGATTCTCATCAGCAGTGGACAGCTTTCCCTTTTTTTTCTACAGATTGAGAGGGGATAAGGCACAGCCAAAATGTGTGCACGCTTCTTTAGGAGGGCTGAATGAAAAATTTGAAATTGGTTTAACTAGAATTACTTCCATCCAAACTACTGACATGTTCACAAGGTTTAATATGTCAAATACTGATGAAATCATCAGCCTCCCCTGCAGGATTAACAGCACATAGCAGAACACCAAGCAGGGCAAGAAGTTAAAAAAGCACCATCCCAAACCTGACCCACAGCTGCACCACAGATAATCTTAGTATGGGTTAAGGAGGTCAAAAGCATCTCCAAAATGCCTTTGTAGATTGTGGGTCAGCTGGAGCAGAACGCAGCCCTGTGGCTGGAGCAGCCACAAATTGCCGATCTTGCCAATGAACATGAGAGTAGATTAAATGGAGTAGCAATCTGACAGCTACATATTTCACGTGTTTCCACATCAGTACAGTTGGACAGGCAGCTGTGCTCCCTGGAAATTCTCTCTCCCTAGATCAACAAATCCAAACCAAATCAGGTTTTATACTGTTGCAGTGTAACTGGGCCCATTTTGCAGCTAAGGAAGTAATCATAGGTAGATTCAGGCTCCTGCATAGTAAAACACAGGATTAAACGTACCTGTTGAATATTGAGAAGTCTGAAAACCTTGATAAGTATTTTCTATTAACTGGGACATGCTTTAATGTCACACAGAAGGTTAGATGTGAAGTGAGATAGGAGTGACTCCAGAGCTGGACTTTTTTCTCCATGTATTGCTCTGGTCTCTCTATCTGTTTTTTATTTTGAAGGTTATTTGAGTGATAGTCCCTGCTGCAAGGGGTTAATGGATGAGAATCTCAACCTCTCAGAGAATTGAAGGCAGTCTGCTAGAGAAAGTTAAGTCAGCATTGTTGTAATCAGAAGGCAAACGAAACAGAAACCAGGGCCCCCAAAGAAAAAAAAACCCCAAAGCAAAACCCCCACAGGATAATGAAGGAATTGTCAGCCGCTTCATGTACCTTTGTGATTAACTGTTTATCTGGTGATACCACAGTTGAGTGTGACTGAGGTTATTTCCCTTTTTTTTTAAAAAAAAAAAAAAAAGAAAGAAAAAGCTATTTTTCTTTATCCAAGTATTGATGGAATGGAGTGTTGACATTATCATGGCATTCCTTGCATATCTCCTTAATTGGAGCTGATTTTATTGTTATGTTTGACTGACAGCCAGAAGTGAACCTGAAAATGAAGGACCGTTTCTGCCTTCCACCCCCACCACGTACATTGAGCGTGTCATCTGGAAATTCCAGCCTCTCAAACTGTGCTGAAAACCTGCATTGGAAACCAGAGCTCTGTGTTTATAGCCAGTGCCAGCCAATGCCATTCACACCCTCACTGCCTTGAACCTCCCTCTCTCAAAGAACAACAACCACTTATTTCCCCTCCAAAACTCAAAAGGAAGTCAGAGCAATGTGTCCAGCTCTCATCTCTCTGCCTTCCATTATACTTGATTGTCAAAACTCTTTTGTACATGTAAGTAAATATTTTGAAGGGATTCTATGCAAATGAGTGATTGGCAAATATGCACGTCTAAATATGATGTATATGGCAGATATTAAAGTCCAAAGCGCTTGGAGAGAATAGTGTTAATTTGGAAGTCTGGAGTATTTTTAATATGGGGACGTTGTTGTCAAGTTTCCAAGTACAAACTTATTAGAAACTTCACTGTGTCCTTCCCGTTAGAAATCAGCGTCGACATCGGGGTGGTGGGGCTCACGCTGCTCAGCATTCTTGTTCACTGTGCTCCCATTGTGCCCTGTGCACTTACACGTTGGGAAAAGTCTTAGGGGAAGGCACCAGCGCTGTGGTTATTTAGTGACAAAGGCGGCCTTTTGTGACCGACCCTCTCTTTATGGAGAGAGACAGCATGAAAGGGATAAGTGATAGTGTTGCAATCTGTATGGTCTTTCAGAACACGCTTCCTGCGGTGTCTCTCAGCTCTATCCCTGAGCTCCCAATAAGCAGAACAGCCTTACGAGGGAACGCTGGAAGAGAAGACTCCCCCACAGATAATGGAGCTGTGCGATTATTCAGCAGGAATGTTGGCAGGGAAAGCCCTCACTCCCCATCCTTGTTTTGAATAGGCTTCAAGATTGATATCAGGAGTATCCCTGGATAGCTTGTGAAGTACCATAACCTTGTAAGCTGCATGGAGGGTGAGGCAGATGTAATTTGGCTTGTTTCAAAGAAAACAATTTGTTATGCAGAACAACAACAACAATAAAGATTAAAGAAGCATTTTAAGGCACCCCTGTGTAAAAAAAAGCTACATGAAGTATAGTCCTGGAAGGATCTGTTTCTGGACTGTTAGATGTTAGGCACTAAGAGTGTATCATGTTATAATACATTTGATTGTTGCTTGTTGATGCCTTCTGTATTTGAAAATTTAATGTCTCTTTCAAGAGGCAGCTTAAGCAGCCAACTTTTAAATATTTAGTGCAGAAATGAAAAAAATTTGTTACCTTTCATATTCTCCTAATTTTCTGTTTTCAGACAGAAAGCTGTATTTCTAAATGGCACAGGAGGGTTTGCCTGTTGCTGTTATAAAGCACTGAAAGTCTCATGAGTCAAAAGGAAACCTCCAAGGTTTGTAGTACTTCCTCTACAGCTCTTTCATTCAGAATGACAGAATTCCGCTGAACCTTCTTTTGATCACAGACACAAGGTAAGTGACTAGGGAACACCTGAATGCAGGGAACAGCAGTCTAGCTGAACAGCAGGGAGTTCTCTTGTACACTGCCACAGACAAGATGGTGAAGGTAAGACCTGCACCAGGAAACATGTAGATTAAAAGATTCCATAAAGAGTGCAAAATTTGACAAAGGAGACCTACATCATCAGTTAGGCATTTTAAATAATATACCTTCAATACCTTTCTTAGGATGTTGAAAGAATATTTGAAGTACAGTAAGTCCTTTAAGTTACAAGACATTGGGTAAGTTTTGGGAAGCTGGTATGATGAAATAGAAATTTTCTCTGTTTTCTGGAAGTACAGTTGTCTCTCTCCAACCTCAAATATTGAGGCACTTGACATCAATGTTTTTGCAAAACCTCCAAACCATGCTGCTGTTTACTTAGTCTGTCTCTTTTTTTTTTTTAATAAATTCCAGATTATACGCAAAATCTTTCTGAGAAGCATTTTAGAGCCTCATGGCACATTCAGGGTGTGCCTCGAGCAAGGGCAAGCAAATTTGAAATACTGGCAGCTTTATTTGACTGTACAATGCCCTGTGTGAGGAGCAGCCCTGCAAAGAGCATAGGGAATACTGCAGCACAAGTGAAAAGATAATTTCAAACAGAAATTCCCGGAGAGAATCCTAAGCTATAAATGGGTCATTTACTCCTTGGGTTAAATCCTGGCCCCATGGAAATCCGTGGCTAAACTCTTGTTAATGTTGATAGGGCTGATACACTGTCCTATTTGTATTAGTTCAAGAAAGTGAACCCTTTTGATACATATTTTTTGCAGGCAAAGAGGTACAACAGTTGTCCAAGGATGGGTCCCTAAACTGCTACCAAAACCACAAAGGACAAGGGAAACAAATACTCTGTTCAGGAAGCACAAGCTGTCCAAGTTAGGATCAAAAAGATTCCTCAGAAGCAGGAATGAATGTTAATGTAGCCTCTCTAAATCCTTACACTGGGCATACGTGGAGCATTGAAAGCTCACAGACTTCTCAGAACAGGTCAGATCACCTTTAAGATTCTTTTTGCTGAAGTAGAAAATGCCAGGTTGCAAACCTTCCTGATGCCTAAAACCAGCAAAAGATTATGTGATCCAGGAGAGTTGAAACAACTCACTGCTCGTGCAGTAGGTAGACATTCTGTCTACATCATGCATTGTGACATTCATCTCACTTTGGAAATGAAAGGAGAATCCTGCTGAGTAAATTAGAATCAGTGGTAATACAGCTGTTAGCTACAAACATTTGTTTGGCATGAATCAATCTTGACTCTCCCGTAGTTTGCTTTGATGGTCTCTCTAGTATCTTGTTGACTAATGATGAGATCATGGTTTGTTAATCTAAGTGCATAAAGAAAACATTCTGCCAAGCAAAACGCAGACTCTTTTGCTGGCGTTTATTGCAGTTGTTTATAGACCTTTTGTTTACACAGGCATCCAAACCAATTTGTTGGATATTTATTTGAGTTACTCTACAGAATTGCCTGAACCAGACCTGAATCCTATCTTAAATCTGTCTGCATTTAATGGGTCGTAGTTTGAACAAAGTGGGAACCATCTCTTGTTGGCCAGAGCTTCAAATGTTTTGTGTCCTATCTATAATTCTCATCTTGAGAGCATTTAACAACTGGAGGGAGTTGTAAGCCACACTAATTTGGAGGTTACACATTTAGTTTTGAACAGAAGTTGTTAGAACTCATTAAACGTTTGCAACAATCAAAATACAATTTTTAATCCAGGCAGTGCTTTAAATCCACATTAAAAAAAATCCACAACTTCTTGCTCTCCATAATCATCTCTAATCTTAGATGCGGGACATACTGCACCCAGCTATTCCCTGTGCTCCCGGAATTTATGGGTACACCGTTCCCACACGCAGTTCGAGTTCAGATGGCACACACAGGTATAGACATGGGCAGACAGCTCAGAGCAATCAAAATGCCTGTATTTGCAAAGCCTTAACTGAGCTCCCAGATTTGAATGGAAATAAAAGGAAGTTAAGACTAAAGCAGCTTCTGATGGCTGCATTTCTGTGCTCTTTGAAGTCCTCACCTTTTGTGCATAACAGAAGTTATTTCAGAAGTTATTATAAGGTAGTATGAGGAGCCTCTCTGCATTTCTGATATGTGTAAAAATTGTCCCCTCATCAGCACTTGTCTTGGAAATCTATAAGGCTCACTGCTCATTTCACTGAGCAAGAGACTTGTATAATATCTCTTGTACTTCTGAGCTCTGCAGTCCAGTAACAGACACATACATTTCCCTTCAATGTCTGGGTAAGCCAGACACCCTGGATATGTTCTTAAACTCAGAAATTATAAATGACTGAGTTTATTTTAATTAAATCGCTGCTAGTAGTTTTTTCTTAAAGGAACTCAAGTAGACAAGGATGCGTGGAACAGTGAAGAAGCCGAGGCAGAGAGGGGCAGTGTAAACCAAAAGGCATGTATGGTGAACAATGGGGATAGTGTGGGAGATAGCTGAGCTTTACAGAGCCCCTTCCATGGTCTTGGTGAGTCAGAGTTTCATCCTGCAGCTAGAGATCAGAAATATCAAGGAGAAATTCAGTAAGATGTAATGAGATATGTAAATTGATTATGAGCTCTCAAGGAAAGGTAGGAAAGGGGTAGGACTGGCTGTTGACATGGTCATATTAGCTGGAAGAAGTTTGGTTATAACAGTTACGTTTCATCTGATTGTGGAAGTTGAGGAAAAAATGTGCCAGTGAAGCCTTAGAGGAGATTGTGGTAATTCAGGAGGATCATGGATTAGCCCTGGTTCACTAAAACCAACACAGTAAAAATAAACACTTTTGTTTAAATGCCTGTACCAACAGGTTACTGAAGACTGTGCACCAAAGTAATCAGAGAAGCCAAGAAAGGTCCTGGACTCGTAGAATGCACAGTATTTTTGGGGCTACTTTCATACTTAGTACGATTTTATTTCTTTCAGTGTGACAGTTGGCAGAGTGAAACCCAGAGCCTGCCAGGTATTTGCAGAACTCTTCCTGGTGAGATGTGGAGGGAAGAGTTTTGAGAGCCATGCACTATGGCATTGGGAGAAGAGGTGATCAATTGGAAGGTTTTCCTAAGAAGCAGGTAGGCTAAGGGGTGAAAGAATTGGCAGACTACTGTTTTAAAGTGTGTAAGCTAACCATAAAAGGAGGGGATAGCAGGAAAGAGAGACAGAAGTGAAATAAAACAGATTTTTATGATTTTTCACATATTATTTGTGGGTGAGGGTGTGAAAAGTAAATAATAGTATTAAAAAAATTTCAGAGCACTAGAGAATCTAGAAAACTAGAGAGAGAGTGCATACTGGACAGCTCATAAATTAGAAATCAGAAGCATAAATTCAAAGTAATTTATGTGTTGTCATTGCAAAAGCACAGGCTTCAGGCCTCCCAATACTCAGGAGTTTCGAGTGGTACTGGACTAATGCACGAGTGACAAGGCCATTGGTGCTACTAAACACAATTGTCCACATGCACCTTGGGGCTCAGGAAGTCTGGAAGCTGTTGTTTATCAGAAGCTGTGAGGCTATAGCAAGGAAAGGATCACTCTACACATGCTCTCTTCTTCTGTGAGCATCTGTTACTGGTCATGTTGCAAGATAAGGTGCTGGGCTGGATGGCTCTTTGGCATGGCAGTGTCAGGCTTTATTGAGTTAAGGTCATGAACTTGGCCTTTCGGCTCATATTTCTATGGATTGGGTTCTACAAATTTTGGAAAATGTTAGCTGTAAATTTTTTTTGTAGAGAGAGCAGCCTCTTTTCTGTCTTTCAAGAATATTGTAGGAAATAGAAAATAATAGCCTGGTTTTGCGACTTTTATAGGTAAACAGGGAATTTTCATTAGCTGTAAGTATATAGTGAAAATTTAAGAAAAAACCATGCTTCAGAATCTGAACTTGAAGATCTTTGCATTTGTACTCATGGGTTGTATCATTAAGTTGCTCAAGTTGGAAGTATTAACCGCCTTAACTAGCACCTGGATGGAATGGAGGAATGGAAGTTAATATCGTGGTGTTTATATACCTAATGGCTATCGGAAATCCACATCACTGCAGTGCACAGTTGACATGCCTCAGACAAGCACCAGAGAGACAAAATACTTCCATTATTATTTCATTAGAAATTGAAATCTGTTTTGGAGAAGTCAGAAACTCTATAGTCCGGTTCATATCAGAGCACTGTGTTTAAAATGTTAACATGTTGACTTGCTGTTACAAAAATTCAGTGTTACAGGAAATCAGAAACAATATGGAATAGTTTACACTAACTCTGCATTAAAACGTTCCATCTGTTCTTGCTTTAGGTTCTTAGAGAATTGCTTTTTCATCTCTGTAATGCTTTTCACTTCCTATTAGTAAGGCTTTTAAAGGTAGGCACTGAGTTAGTATAAAACCCACAGCTTTTGAGTTTAAACGCCTATTAAAACTAAAGCTGTCTGGAACTACAATAAAAATTTATTTTGGCTACAAGAGACAACTTTGAAACCTAACCCATCTGTATTTTTCCTCCTCCAAACAGTGCAACATCCTGTATAATAGAATATTTATCTTAAACAGAGACCACATATCTTTATGAAAACAATTGTTTCAACTTAATTTATGGGGGGTAATCAGCTCATATTAAAGTTTTCGATATTCCAGAATGCTAATGTTAATTGGTTACAGGAGATGTAATGACTAGGGTAATTCCCCAGAATAATCTCAAATCTGATGTAGCCATTGATTTAGAATGTAACCTGTGTATGTTGGAATCTGAAATTGCCATTAAAAATTAATGTATAGGCAAATTGCAAAACAACTCTGTGTGCAAATTAGGCATACAACAGCAGCTACATTTTACTGGTAATTTAGGCTTGTGTGTGACTTCCAAACTCAATTAAAGTATAATTTCACCAGAATAATTAATTTAAAATAATTGAGCTGGTCTCTGCAGTCCCTGGCTTCACCAGGGAGATACCCACACATATCTAGTAGGGCTGCTTGGTCGGTGAGTTTATTGGCTCCAATCAAAACACAAATTGCCTCACTGAGAAGAGCAGTATTACTGGGATGCATAAAGCCTTCCACTGCCGCGAGTGGGAGTCAAAGATATCAAAGGGTGACTGGATCCCTGGGATTTAGCTCCCTCCATACAATAGTTTGTCAGATTTTGAATTGAAAAGGACTGGGTTTAGCACTCTCTAAATATAACCAGCCCCGAAACTCCCACAGAGATTCCTTTCTGTCTGCCTTCAGACGATGAGATAAGGCCCCTTCTCTTGTGACTTCAGTCTGGAGTACCTCTGTCATCCCCACCCCAACCCTGATAACAGCCAGCTTTGCACATATTTGAGAGATGTGAGTTTTGGGGGTTAGTCTTTCTGTAGATTGCAACCTTTGTCTTCAGAGTGAGGCTCCTCTGAAACGTCGGCATCAGAGACTCACAGCAAGACATTTTGGCATCTGGGAGACAACTGACTCCCTTCATCCTCTTGGCCAGCTTCTTTCCATCATTTTGGGAACAGACACCTTGGGCAATCTCCTTTTCTCCTTGCATTCTTTTTAGGCCTCCTCATCCTTAATATATTTGAATGCAGCATCAAAGTTGAGGTGTATTTGCACAATTTGCCCCTTTCCTCTCCCCTTTTCCCCAAGTACAGCAAGATACACAGATTATGGATGTTAAAGCAGCATTTATGTGTGCTGTGATATACACGGGGTGTTCTGCCTACTTGCATGTGATTCACATCCTCATAAGCCCACAGGAAATCCCAGCAATATTTTTCCAGGCGTATCTCCTGTGCTGAGGTGCCGAGCACAGCAGGGGCTGGAGGAAAGGAGCCATTGCTGCTTGGGAAGTACTGCAGTACATAAGTTTAGCTGGGAAGGACAGACCACTGTTATTTAGATGTAGCTCTTTTACTGTGTGACAGTAAGAAATGTAGCACAAGGACTGAAGTATTCCCTCACATTTCGCAGTAATACATGTGTGAATCCTCTTACCTCAGTGGATCCAGTAAAAGCAATTTTATCAATGCCAACATGAGAGGCTATGGCTGCACCAACAATTGGACCAAATCCTGGCAAAATATTCACAACTCCTGGTGGAAAGCCAGCCTGTTGAAATAGGAATAAATGAAGGTAAGCCTGATTTAGGAAAACTAATAGAGCACAATAAATCAGCCATGTGCTGGTAGTTCCTTCCCCACAAGGAGAGATAGAGACAGTATTCCTGTCAATTATTCTTACCTCCTTGATGAGGGCTCCCATATAGAGAGCACTGAGTGGTGTTTGTTCTGCTGGTTTAATAACTACTGTATTGCCACAGCACAGAGCTGGAGCAATCTTCCATGCAAACATCAGCAGGGGGAAGTTCCACTGTAGGAAAAAAAATAGTTGATAGATGGAAAAATATTGCTGTGGTGTTTTGTTTTCAAGATGTCAAGCTGCTACCTCACTTATTTCTCAGGCTGATCCTCAACATAAATCTTTCCCAGCACAAAGCAAGGATTTTTTTTTAATTACTACCATTAAGAAAGAAACAAGTGACCTTTTAGTTCTTTCTCTCCTTTTTAAAGAAATACAGCCTCCACCTCCAATCTCCGTTAAAAAAATATTCTGATATCTGTTAATTTTTTTGGTCACAAATTTTTATTTCATTTACTGTTTTGTAATTGGCACTTTTAATTCCCCCATTACAAATAATTCTTCTTTAAAAGGAACTGTTTGTTAATGTTGAACCAAATCTGGATGTAAATTTCCTATCCCTGAATCCTATCCCTTGAGATATAAAATTTCTACTCAAAATTATATAATCCTTAATTGGAGGAAGTACAATAAAAAGTCCATAAATGTCAGTGCTCAGTAAAAGCATATCATTTTCTTGAAGACTTCTTACTGAGGAATTTATATGGAAGATGCTAAAAGAACAGTAAAAATTAAGTTGAGAAAGTCTTTGCTGATATAAAATTTTGTATCATCATTCATTTCAACTTCGTTTAACTGCAGCAGAAGATGTAGTGAATTATATATAGTTTGATGCACAAACATGTTGTGGATAAAGATAAAAGTAAGAAGCCTTTTGCATCAAGGCCTGATCCTAACAGGTTAAGTGGACTTCAGTGGAAATGCCAGAGTAATAAAATAACTGTGTTTGCACAATCACTCTTATAAATGCATACAATAATCCCCTTTGGAAAGAGAATAGAAAATATCAGTCACAAAGAGTCAGCCACTGCTCGAATGTGTTACTGCCTGATGCATATCAGCTGCCACTCTCACGGACATCGCTCTAGCCCCTGGCTAGCTTGAAAAAATACACAACTGTCTTTCCTTCACTGAACACCCAATTTTTTACTCCCTCTGTTGTTTATAAACTCCGGAGACAAAGTGATGTTTTAATTCCATCTCCAGTATATAAACCTGGGAGGGGAGCTATAGGGCCAGCAGTGTAACAGCCTGCACATCTAATGGTATTCAAGGAGAGCTCACAGGAGTTTTATAGGGCAGTATATAGGCCTGTTTATGCTGCAGTGCTGCAAAAGAGCGTGTTTTGATGGAAACTAGGATGTGAAAGAGGATGAGTTTAGTGTTAGGCTTGCTGTTTAATTTTCTTTTGCAATAACGTATTTCCAGTGCATCATATTTTTGGCTGGGGGTTGTACTCTGTGACTGGTAGTTGTGGAGGAAATACGTAACAGATTAGCAGCAGTGTTAGAATAGATTTGTGTGACAGTCATCTTAAAGTTTTGGAGGATAAGAGTGAAGGAACATGTTTGGTAGATGGTTGGGAATCCTGAACAAAGAGTTTTACACATCTGAACTAAACAAATCCTGCTTTTGGCATGTTCTTTGCCTGGGGCCGAGTTTCTTCAACAGATCTGTCAGTTAAGCCCGATGAGACAAGCCTAAGAGATGTCCAGCAACAGTGAGGTTAGATGTTGGTCATTGTCATTGTGTAAATCCATGTGCCTGACTAAAGAATGGGGACAGTGCTGTGGAATCTTTAATTTATAAGGACCAAGTCAGGAGAGTATGTAGGTGTTTGCAGGATGGGTGTAGCCACAGGCTCTCTGAGTTGTTGCATGTTTCTCTGGGTTTCTACAGAGTGCTGAACACAATAGCCACCCCTTCACAAAGACATGAAAGAGTAAAAATATAAATAGGCAAAAGGGGCTTAAAATAATCTTTTCTGGCTGCTCCTTTTGCGATGGAAGTGCTGAATGTTGCTGTTTAGTGGCTTTGTGGTTAACATGAAAAAAACTTAAAAATCAACATCAACAAAAATTTCGGAGAATGTCCTGATTAGTCTCCCAGTGCTTTGTCATGAAAAAAAGCTTACACACAATATTTTAATACCTATATGTGAGCCTCCCATTGAAATTTCTGCCAAAGCTGGTTAACTGGTTCTTCTGAAAAAGTTACCCTCTCTGTGCGATTCCCATGCACTGTTCAGCAAGATTTTATTGAGGCTGCATATTGGGGTGTAGGGGGAGTATTGGATTTGACAAAATGATGTGGTTCTCCCTCACAACAAATAAAAGAAACATTTCATGTCTTCTATTAGCTACACAATGTTAATTGTAATGATATGTCTCCTGGAGTTTCCTTTTCTCCTCCAGCCTTGTAAAAGAAATAGCAGGAAAGAATGGTATTAAAATACATCACATTCTCCCAGGAACTGAGGAGCCTGTTAAATCACAGTAAAAACTAAATAAATAGAAAGACTACCACAGCAAAGCATCAATTTTCCATAAGTTGTGTGAACATCCATAACCACTGACAGCATATTAACACTGTGTTTTGCTTTGCTTGTTTTAATCATGAGAATTCTATGACTTGAGAACTTAACTCCTAATAACAGAGCCTAAACCCTATTAGCATGTTCAAATAAGCATTTGCAGGGAGGCTGTTAAAGATATGTCAACAATATGAGCTCAGCTTTTTTCGTAATGGAAAACACACATAGCTGAGGACTGTGTTTTATGTGTCTTTAAAGAGAGCTGGTTCAAATGAAAATAAATAGAAAGTGCTAGTAGAGATACTCACAGGGATGATCTGTCCACACACTCCGATGGGTTCATGTCTTGTAAACGTAAAATAATCTCCATCTGAAACAGATGAGCATGGTTACTCTTAAGTGCAGTTTGACTTGGCAGAACAAAAAAAAAAAATAAAATAGAGGAGGGGGGGGAACTTCAAAGATCAGCCTTTGATGGCAGTAAAAGAAATAAAGAAGTCATGGAAGTGTTTTTTCATCACCCAGCATGGGAAACCTAGGTTCAGGAGCAACCTAATTGTTCTTTCTGTAGAACAAAGGAAGCAGGCATCCCCCCAGAAAGTAACCTGCTCTGCTCCTTGGGAAAGAGAACAGGCAGTAATGCACAAAAACGATTGCAGTAGCATGTCCTCTGCTGATCTAAGGGTGAGAGCAGTGAAGGAAGAATCACAAAGGCAATTTCCTGAAAGGCATAACCGGAACACAGCAATATAAAGGTGTATGTACAACCACATGGAGGATGGTAGAGTAACATCCCTCCAACTCATCTGCCATTGAAGACACAGGCAGTTTGAAGTAATGGGATGATACACCACAATCTGCAGACATGGAGTGAAGAGGACAAGTTTGTGACTTGTGTCACTGAGCATCATTTACTGCAGAAGACAGCACTAATGAGAATACAGGGGTCATCACACAGCTGTGCTTTTACAGCTCGCTTGTACAAGGCCTGAATCACAAATGGCCTCGAGCTAAGCAGAGAGTCAATTTAGGTTGACAGGATAAAGTTGTAAGCTAGATAACAAGACAACAGAGGATAAAAAGTTTTCGCATCCTTTTTGGCAAGTAGAGGTGAATAAATATACGAAGGGACCTAGCCACTAGAGACTTAGAAATTATGGGCTTTTCATGATGAGCTTCTAACAGGAGTAAGAATATGGACTAAGATAGGTCATAACAACAAAGATGCAGGAAAAGCAAATCGCAGATTCACAAATAGCAGGTGAGGATGGTATGAGGCTGAAGGTAATTACTTAATGAACTGTCTCATCTGGTAATTAGTTTTAAGGTCCTGATGAAAAAAAAAAAAAAAGGCAAAAAATCTCCAGGAGTAAAAGGTATCACTAGTTAAAGTGAGTGCTACACAAGATCTGCAGTCCCTAACAACCAGAGCACTTTTGAGCTCAGACCACTTTGAGTCAGGTCATTGAACACCAGATCTGTGATTTGGGATCAGGCCTGTGTTCTGTGGAAGCCACTCACACAGCCCCTGCACCAAACAGCTCATTCAGCACAGCTGGGGTAAGTGACTGTCATGGGGACTGATGGAACCTTGTGCTCCTTCACAAAGCTGCATGGCTTTTACTGCTCCAGCACTTGCCTCTGGTCTGGGAGTACATGCTGAACTTATATATGCTGAGGTACCATGTAGGTTCCTTCCCAAGTGACAAAAAGCCAGAAAACAACCTGCTCTGTGTGGGGGCAGGTTAAGGTTTCAGTCAAAGTACTGAGTAACCTTAGTTATTGTGGTTGGCCTGCATCTGTGCTAGGTAGATATACAGCACTTTTGTACCTAAACTGAGTCTCATTGCCCAGGCTCAAACTGTCTCTGAATTCGGGTCAAATGTTTCTCAGTAAGGTTATAGCACGTGAGAATAATGAGAAGGTTACCTAGGTTTAATGGCAGGAGATGATCTATCAGGATAAGAAAGGGTCAGACACTGGAAGGGGGGAAGAGAAGAGATTATGGGGCTCTTGCTCCCATTGTTCTGTCCAGTGCAGGGTTCTGTGCTTTCTACCACGTTCAGTCCAGAGCTGGAGCCACCCTTGTTCTGTATTGAGGAAGGACCTAACTTTACAATGGAGAATGTATTTTAGGAACCTGCTGCAATGTCCTCTATGATACATCTGGTTATAATAAATGGGTTCATCCATAAAGTTTCTTGGGTTTAAGAAAGGACTTCAACTTGAATTTGATTAGAAATAACTTATTTTCAAGTCTGCTTATTTCTATCCATCTTCTTTACAGGATTTGTAGAAATCTGAGCTGGAGTAGCTAATACATCAGCTGGGGGCCAGGTACAGAAAAATTATGAGAAAGCTAACAACCCAGACAAGGGACAGAACAGAGGAAGTAAAAGAGGGAGGGAAAGAGAGAAAAGAGGATTCATGTCAGGAAAAGGTGGAAGAAAATAGTTCTGAATTGTTTTACTCTGCACTGACAAAATGTTATTGTGCCATTTTGATGTCCAGATCAACTTACCAGTGGAGATGTGAATATCTGTGTGTCACAGATTGAGATGATCAGTTTGGTTTTCTAGCTTATGTTTCACAGATGTTAGCAGTGGTTCACAAACCACAAGAAGATTCAGCAGTCCAGATAGAATTGAAGTACAAGTCAAAATACAGAGAAGTACACACAAGCAAAACTGTCTAAGCGCTCAAGAGGTACACAGAGGAGTCAGCTAAAAATACCAGCTTGTGCTGGGTAGTACTGTGAGAGGTAGCTTCTCAGCCAGAAGGATGGTGGCAACATAACAGTAAGATAGCTACATTAGCACTGTCTGACTTTAGATTGTCACTGCATAATCACTGCCACTTGTCTGCGTGCTTCATAACGCAAAGTTATAGATAACCTGAACCTGTTTGCCAAGCCAGACAAACGGTGGCTCATCCTACCCAATGTAGGCAGAACGTTCCTTCCGCAGAGCTGTGCCTCCCATGCAGAGCTGCTCTCCCTGCTGTCTTCCACCAGACTTGAGGTAGATGCCCTCTTTGACACCTACTTCCAAAAGTTCATCATCCACAGGCTTACTGTCAAGATGGGATTTTTGAGGGATTGCTTTCTAACAATATCTTTGGGAACATATGTGACTTGAAGTTACTCAGAAGCCTCAAATGTCTCTGGACAGGCCAAGGATGGATCTAAGACTCACCTTGTCCACAATCTAAAATAAGCTGTTTCCATGGCAAAATAACTTAAGAATTACGTGAACCCCTATTCTAAAGAGTGAGCCTAGAAAACTCCCCTGTGCTTAGAAATTACATACAAGACTTCTAAAATCTTTTAGTTTTAAGATTAGTTTATACAAGTCATGCTAATTACACTTCTTCTAAAATGCTATGGCTGATGATTGGTACTCCTATACTTTACTAGCTGGCAACCAGAAGAACATTGCCTGAGAGGGATCTGACACTGATCCCACATCCAATCTAAAATTTTGTGTTAAAAGACTTTTTTAATTTTCTCAGCTGATGTAAACTGATGTTCTTCAGTCCTCACTGATATTCGTAAAGCAAGATCAATTTGCAGCTGCTTAGCACCTGGCCCAAAGACTTTAATTTAAACTTTAATTTTTTAATCAGAAAGCAAACCCCATGTATCCAGAGATCTCACTTTGGGCAATAGCTTCCACAGGTGTTTGCTCAGATTTCCATCAGGAGTCTCCATCCCGGGTATTTTATTTGCATAAGAACCACGAGACAGCCCCGTGCCCCATGTTGCAGGACACAGCAAACAAGTGGGTGAGGAGAGCCAAGTTGGTTCATTAAACTGTATCATATCATGTATTGATTTAAAGATACACTTCTGCTTGTGTTCAGTTTATTAGTTTAACAGTTTCTAGTCTAGCCTCATTCTGTTTTAATTTAAAGCATCAAGGCATTACACATGGGAGCAAGCAAAGGGCAGGCTGAAGGTTTTGTAGCTCTGGGACCAGAAGGAATGTGACTGTAAAACTCACTGTTCTTCCTCTACTTGTCTATCACTTGGCTATTTTTATTTTAGAGAAAAAGAAAACCTCAACGGAAACAGATGAAAGACTGTGAGGTTTCAGATTTATTAGCACACTGAACAGAAAGAGGAGGTTTAATAGTGGTTTTATTTTGGTTTTGTTGTCTTGTTTGTTTACCTTTGATGAGCTGATGGTAAGTGAACTTAAAGAGCACCGACCTTGTTCTAAAATAGCTTTAGGAGAATGACAAATTTATAGTGTGAAACTAGAGGAATAAGGAGGAGTGTTAAACAAGGAAGAAGAATTAATTGATAGCCTGAAAAATCTCTGAATGGACTACAATTCTACACTACTGAAAATGCATTGAGGAAGGTTTGCCTTCCTTTTGCCCAGCATAACCCTCCTCACTGAAAGAATCAGTTTTTATCCTATACAGTACTTGAGAAAAATAAGCAGAGAATATTTATTCTCCTTAACCTGGCAATGCCTTTTGGTGGCTGACCTAATTTCTGTATACCTGCAGGGCTAAAGAGTGAGAAGGAGATATTCACTGACCGGGGAGAAAGAGATTAGGGAACAGGAAATTTGCTGAATATGTGAATTTCTGGTGTGGTCTGCACTTTTGTGTGATTAAATGTGAAGTGCAAGCAGCAAAAATGGGATTTATGAATCTCATCCTAAATGACTGGAAATTTTTGAGTCCATGCAGGAGAGTCTTCACATGAAATACTAAAATTGTCCCTTTTTTTGTTGCAAATAAACTAATGATGTTAAACACCAGTTAGTACACACTGCAGTTTTACTAAGGTGAAACATCCCAATGGGTAATGCTGCAATAAGAGTTACATGATCTCCTTTCCTTCTGAAAATTTGGGGGGCACATTTTCAATTTACCTGCTTGCCTACCTTCGATGGTTTCATGCTGTGCTGTCCAGAGGCAGGAGAGTGCACGGCAGACACTGTCACAGAGTGTAACACCAGGGAAAGAGATGGGCAACAGCAAAATGCATTTCCCTGTCAGTGTGCCTAGCATGCATGTTAGCAATGAACAGTGTGCACCACGAGGCCAGAAAGAATCCACAGGATGAATGTTCGTTTTCCTTAATATTTTTCCAAAGAGTTATTTTATGCAGATGGAAGATGGCTACATTTATCTTAATGACTGCACCCACATAAAACCTTTCTTTGCTATTTTGCCATGTTGCATAATTGTAGCACTTGGTACAGTTAGTCCAGACTGCTAATGAATATTTTTGCATCAGAAAATGCAGCTTGTACTTGTCAAACAGCTGGGAGGGAGGGACAGGAGGAAGAAACTCATTAAATAAAAACAATGGTAGGGATTTTTTCTTCTCTTTAGCAAAACATAAGAGTATAATAATTTCCTATCAGTCATAAAAATTTATCTCATACATACAATATAAACCTCATCCTAGTGAATAATTTGAAGAAGCATATATAACAAAATGTATCTGATATGTATGGAGTTCTCTGTAGCAACATCCAAGTATAAATTAATTTACATCCAGTGTTAGTCTCAAGTAAAATTACTTGCATAAGCAGTAAGAAGACATATAAACAAGATCTCTGTGTAAATATACTGTTTCTTCAACAGGCATCTAAAACTAATTTCATGGGTTCCAACCTATTTGTCAGGCTTATACCACATCCAGTTTTACACTGATATTTAAATGTAGATATTGAGCTGTCTCCTTTTCAGATGGGCAGAAGACACCAAGGGCTCTTTAGATGTGCACCTCAAGCAGAACAATTTCAGGACATCTAATTCTGCCCTTACTGACTTTCAAACATCTGCTTCAGCAACACACCACACACCAAAACAAAGTTCTCCTCTCACTTGCATGAAGCTGTAATCTATTAAACCATTTGGCCATAAGAAGGTTTAGGTGAATCCGTGTGCTTTAATTCCCCTTACCTACAGGAATGGTCATTCCATGGATTTTGTCTGCCCAACCGGCATAATACCGCAGGGTTTTTATGACTCCCTGAAGATCTACGTAGAAAGCTTGCAAGAACGGTTTGCCACTGTTCAGTGATTCCATAGTCTGCAGGACAAGATAAAGTTAAGAGATATAAGCATGGTAACAGTTTTGGACTATTGTACTCAAGTATTCACCACCTTAACAGCTTGTTTGTTGTGACAAACATTTCAGTGAAGACCAACCAGTTACACTTTGGCATAGTTTTAACCCAGAAGGTTTAGATCAATTATCTGATCCCCTTTGTTACTTCATTTTGCAAATGTGAACAAAAAGCATTTTCCTTAAAAGAAGAAAGTAGTTTCTTCTGGAGTATTCTGGAATGGCTATGGTTTTGAGAACTTTTGTATTTATGTGTGTTTGTCTATCTCTCTTGTGGGTTTATGTGTGTATCCACACGAATGTACATGTGCCTTTGTTTTATTTTGAACCTAATAGCCACTGTGTTTGGTCCAGATCTATAAATGCCGAATTGCTTTAATCAGGAGCCAAGATAAAAATGCCTGTCAAAGTAGGTTCTGTTATGTTAATGATAACAGCTGAGAAGGGGCTCCTTGTAACCCCGTATTAATGATCTGAATCCATAAAGAGAAGAATGGACATATCCCTCTTTATATAATTGATGTGAATATAAAAAATTCTCTATATGGCTGCCAAGACTCCTGCTGAGGTCTGAGATATCTATACTGTACAGCCAGTTTATTTATTGCCATCAAATAAATAAACTCTCCTCTAGGGAAGCTCATAAATTAACAAGCTAATGTCCTTATTTTTAAGTTAATATTTCTATTTTTAAAAGTATCTTATAAGCTGCCCTCTTAGGGGTTCCTAAGATCATTTTAAAAAAGAATCCAGTAAAATATGCTAAGATGTGGAGTAGCTTAACTCATTTTCAATAGCTGTCTAACAGAAATCGTTAAGAATGGGCAAAGGACGCCCATGTGTAACACACCAACCATCAAATGAGTTTCTATAGAGAAGAATGGAGGCCTAATTCTGCACTGACTTATATCCCCAAGAGCAATTAATGGCATTGCCTGCAGTGCAATTCAGTAAAGAACTTGGCTCTAGAAATAAAAATCAAATGACAGGCAGAGTAAACTTGATTTGCTGTGCACTTCCTTCTCCCTGTGGCGATTTTACAGTATACGCTGGTGGTAAGATGATTTAAGTGTTGACAAAGCTGGAATTAAGATGTTCCCCGGCTTAGTTCAAAGCAGTTGACATGCGGAAAACAACATTAACAATGCCACCGTTCAGATGGCTTCATCCACCAGCGCAATAGTGCCGTACCCAGAATTCATGTCACCTCCTGGGTGTCAGTGAGCATTTCACCTGCCATTTCAGTAGTGTCTGCACCAAGCACTGACTCTGCCATTTTTTATTCTGGAAAAGTCACAGGGGCGCGTGGCAGACACACATGTGTGTGCTCACCTGCGCATTTGGGCGACATCCAGTTTAAAGCTCAGTTGAGCCCATTGGAAAACTCTCGTTGATTTTTATGAGGTTGTGCGTAGACAGACAGCTCTCTTAGCCATGAAGCTGAGTGTGGCTTTCCAATACAATTCATGCCAACACATTCATGAACTAATTTGCTCCCAGAATGTAAAACTGACAAATGATTTGGCTGCTGATTATCATGTGCCACTTACAGCAAGAATTGCCCTGTCTCTTTCCACCAAGTCTGCCAGCTTATCCAGAAGATGGCCCCTTTCTGATGCATCCATTCTCCTCCAAACAGAACCGAGAGAAAAAGCAAGCCGGGCTGCCCTCACTGCTTTGTCTGTATCAACCTGTGAAGAACGAAGAAAAGAACTGAAAGTACAGAGGTAAAAAACATAACCAGGATTATGAAATTTGCTGTTGTACAACCTTAATCACATGAAGGGGTTTGGAACTACAATTAATAACTGTCCAACCAGTGCTATTTTGGACTGGGTGCTTTGATCAATTTATACATTTCTATTACCTATTATTTGATCTATTTATAAATTTTATTTATACATATTCATATATATATATTAATGGGATGCATTACCTTATCAGCTTCCTGAATCTCACAGATCTGCTCTCCTGTTGCTGGATTATATACTGGGAATATTCTCCCACTTTCAGAATTCTGCCACTCATTATTGATGAAAATCTAGAAAAGAAAGAAAAGTCATCAGGCATGAACAAACAGTAATGAATATAACAGCCAGCTCCTGGGAAAGGCTGCGGATTCTAAAACAAAAGGGCTGAAACTTCTTGTGCCTGTGAAAATTACAGTTTTCAAAACAGTTCAGGGTAATGTCAGTCCCTGATGTCTTTCTGTATTGTGTAGCAGTGTCATTATATAAGCAACATTAAATTCCAAATAACTTGGTTGACATTCAAATTTTATTCAAAAACTGTAACAAATAAACTAAAAAAAAAAAAAAAAAAGAAATCCTCTACTTGTATCAGACAAAAAGCCTTGAAACTGCTGGAGACAAGACAGGGATTGGAGTAATCATTCAGTTCAGTAAGTAAACATTTGGTCACTGATACAACCCAGTCAAGACTGAATAATCTCAAACATCACAGTTCTTCAATACACAGTCAGTTAATTATGGCTACAGTGATGGCTTGCAGCACAGAACTAACTTGCTTATCTGCTTGTAACAATGGAAATGGTTAAATTCTCTCAGTGTTGATATCATTTTAACTGTCACAGGCAAAACAAATTTGAATGGTAAGGGTGCTGACAACAGCTGTCTTGAGAAAGGTAGTGACAAATGAGTTTATTTGAAGTAGATTTCTACTGGTAGCTGTATACATGTCAGCTATTTTCTACTGACTTTCAAGAATAGGATGCAATTATTTATTAGTAAATATGAAACAAATCACCCAAGGAAAATGACAGAGGGGAAGTTTTCTCCGGTGTTCAGACTCTTCCTCTCTTCAATCTTTCTAAGAACAAAAGTGTTCAAAAAGTCCAGGGACAATGTGAGCTCCTTGGAGTTCAAGTATCAATGTACTTTCATTGTATTCCATGAAATACAACTTGAAATGTGTAAGGGGATGTGTCTGGCCTCACTGAAAGGGAATTTTACCCCTGACTGCACTGGAGGCAGAAGTTCACACCTAGAGAGAAGGAATGTTCACCACCTTTTTTTTTTTTTTTTAATGCATGCAGGTCTGTTTTTCTCTATAAACAGGGACCCTTTGAAAGACTGAGGAGTCTCAATTCCAATCGGAGATACCCAGGTGGTAGAAATTGGCCCATCTTTTTACATATGAAGGCAAAGACACATCTGTAGAGCTTTCATTTACCAGACATGAGCTTGCCCAACCTGTTCTCCAAGCCAAAGGGAAGTCCTGTAACTGCGTTCTGCTCAGCAAGGCTTATTAGCTCAGGCTCAGTGCCACACTAAGTGCAGTGACACAGCTTCTGGTTCAGAGCTGACTCATTTTGGGGGAACCTGGGACTGCCTGGGAAAGACCCCGGTGATAGAACAAGTGTACATGGAAACAAACAATTAATGTGCTTTTGATGTTATGGATGTGTTTCTGTTTTGTTTCCTCACCTTCCCTGTGCCTCAAGCTTTAGCCACTCTGCTGTGTGCCCTTCCATCCACTCCAGAGTCCATCCTTTCTTTACTTTCCCCACTGTTTTCTTTAGGTTTTCAGAGATTGCTGAACACTGGATCTACCAACACCACTACCATTGCTTTCTTTGCATGCTGTATTTATCCTGAACCTGTTCATGTCTTTGGATTTCAGGCTCCTCAGGCCATGCTCGTGTCTTCCTGCTCAGTGATCCCACTGTTTGGCAAACACAAGTACTGGTCCCTGTTAGGACATTTTGGAGCTAACCCAGCTAAAATAAGATAGCGATAGAATCTCCAGTACGATCTCTAGTGACTAACACCATATGCAAAAATCCTCCCGTGCATCATTATCACTCTTTTGACTGTAAGTGAAACAAAGAGAACTGTGACCTGTGTGGAGGAAGGATTTTCCTGTCATGCTTTCCATTGAATTAAGTCATCAGAGTTAACTCTGCGCCCAGCGAGCGTGTGTGGGGTGCTGAGGAGGGAGGGGAAGGGACAAAAGCTTGCAGCTTCAGGAGCAGATGGCCAGAGGAGATGTGAGCATGTTTGTTTAAGGTGACAGTGTGTACATAAACACATAGACTTCTCCTGTGAGCTGTATTGAAAGAATAAAACAGTTAGTGTGAGTACAAGGACCTGAGAAATCGTGGCAACCGCAATTCAGTACTTCCCTTACAGAAGTGGTCTGTTCTTTTTTAAAAGGATTAAAAAATGTTAGCTCCGTTCTGCTGGGATTAACACCTATCACCAGGCTTGTTAGTATATAGGACACATATTTGTTCTTAAAATACATTTCACCATAGGGATAAGTAGTGCCTTGGAATTACAAAAGTGTTGCAATTCAAGTTGACTTGAAGGAAAAGGTGTGTTATTTAATTGAAAGCTCCATTTATCCCACAGGTTTAGGAAAAAAAACAGTAATAGTAAATACTTCACATAGGACATGGGAAGGATCTATTTGGCACAAAGTTAGAGCTGAAGGCAAGAGAAATTGCTACTGTTAATGGTTAATGTTAGTTTCTTCCTGTTCCACTTTCTATAAACAAGATATTGCCTATACAAGCTCATTACTGTAAACTGAGCACGTTTAAATTGGCAGTAAAATCAGAGTATTTACTCTAGTGCACAAATAAAGTACCTAGTCCCATGTTTTGGAACAGTTTCAAGTCTTGAAATCCAGCAGCTGGCGGCTTTACAAGCAAAACCTTGCACTTAAATAATTCACTTTTGAAAGTTTTAGGTGTTCTGTGTCAGGTAGTACCATTCAGCAGATATTCCTACCACCAAGACACAGATTCTTGTGCAATAAATTTGCATTCACAGGGGCTTTTATAACTCTTCCAGCACTACTGACTCCAATGGCTGTTGATTAAACGTATATATCCTGTACATTTAATCTGACTTTCATTATGGCCACTTCGTAAAAATGCCATGAAATGGAGAAGCGATGACACATTGCAAGAACAAGGAATCCCTGCAAAGCCTCAAATTGGGTTTTTTTCTGCCTTATTTATAGTGACCATGGTAAAGGCTAACTCTAAATCAGGGAGAATATTTGACAGCAAATGTTCCTATCTATGGATTATATATAACCCATCCTAAACATCAGATAAAAAAAGGGTAACCCTAGAAAAAGAAGGGCTTGCTTCCATGTAAATCATGCTACAAATTGGACAACACCCAGTGAGTTCATTGTTCAACCTCAATTGTGAAGGCTATTCACATTTACTATTCCCCTGGAATCAATGTTAATTAAGGCTGACTCGGGCTATAAATCAGCCTTTGGTTTTTACAACTTAATTCAGCATTAAGCATATATATGTAAATAAAAGGTAACTGATTAACCACTTGAGTTTTCCAGGAGTTACTGAGGTAATTTGTTTTTGTTTGAGTCCTGGTGTTACCTTTTGTGATATGCAGTAAGGAAAAGCATATAGTATGTCATGCATTTGCTATGTGGTATTGTGGTAGCTAAATAATCTGGCCTGTTGCGTGCTATCAATAGCACTGTTCCAAAATGGAAAGGCAGGAAGGAAGCATTTGAAAAATCTTGGAGCACACAAACATTTTGTTTGCCATTTACTCTCAGCAGAGCCAGTAACTGCAGTAGTGTCAGAGCAGAAAGATAAAAGGCAAATTTTCCTGCTTTCCTGAGGTGTCCCTATCAGTCCAGCAATTCAGCCAAGAACAAAGCCAACTGGCAAAACAGACAAGGCCTCTTGGAAGTGAGGATTCTGGCTGTAGTCAGTGTACTATGCTCTAAGGAGGAAACTAAATCTGGTTGTTCAGCAGCGATGCCTAAGGGAACACGCAGCAGGTGAGCTACAGGTGGATGAGGCTGTGTGTGTGTGGGATGGGGATGGTCCAAACAGGCCTTACAGTGTGACAGGTGCTGTTGGAAGCTCCCGGTTTGCCCCTGTGACTATGCCCTTGTGGAGTGTCATTGTTCTCATGAGGGCTCATTGCAAACGTCTCTTGGCAATTTCTCTTCCTTCCCAAATGAAAGATGGAGAGAGCATGGAATTTTCCTGAAAAACCCAGTCTCATCCCTGCTGGTACTGACAGTAAGCTCTTGGTGACACATTCTCACAGATCTTCTTATAGAGCTTTGCAAGATAATGGTCCCACCATGTCTTTGCTAGGTTCAGATTCTGCCTGGGGTGAATTACGTACAGCCACTGTTGACAGAGTTCCATAGGACGGATCAAGAAAACAATCTGACCCGATGGGCCACATAAATATTCAGAGCCTTTGATGTACTATATCATACCAAAACATATACAAAGGAGAAGTGAATTCAAAGTTTTCATGTAAAAAATCCAAGTTACTTTGAGACTGCTGACATGGAGTTGGATGGAAATCATATATTGTGTTTTGCACAAGCCCTGCATTTCAGCAGCATTACACACAGAGTTCAATTGGATTTTGGATGCTCATCAGTTTTGAAATCAAGCCAAGATTAAATGTTTTTAGCATAATGCAAAGCAAATTAAGCTTTGCAAATAAACAACTACAATGTCTTGTTTAACTAGCCATCTGTCTCAGTTGGCTTACTAATAACTCGCAACTTAATGTTCATTCCAAACCATCCAGGTAATTGCAGTGATAAGTATTCAAAGAGGAAGGGATGTGTACAAACCCAGCCTAGACATTCTAATATGAAGTGCAGTAATAGCAAAGTTTAGACCGGGGAGAACATGGATTTTGTGTTTTCATCACTATTAACCACTGAGGAATTACAAAACAACTATCTTCGTGAGTGTGTGTATAAATATGATTGATTAAAATACAGCACAGAATTAATGCCTCTTCGCAACTGTTTGTTGAAGGAGCTTTGGTTTCATGGCGCTACAGATTCTCTCTCCAATTCAGCCAGGGGTTAGCCCTGGATTTGGGAAATGGACCTAATTTTTACATTCACTGGGGATTCCTACATGTTCACTGCTGCTCTCCCTTTTCTTTTTTTTTTAATAGTCTTTCCTTAAAACTTACAAAAAAAGGTAATTTGGGCTCTCTTAATTCATAAGAGTAATCAACCCAGGTGGCAACAATGTAACTTTTCATTTCCTTTCTTGAAAATGTTCTCAAATGATGTGTGAGTGAAATGATGATCTACATTCTTAATTCGATATTGCTTAGTGATGATGTCATCAGACATTTTCCTCAGGCTCCCCAGCTGTTCAACTAAGAACTTCAGCTAGTGGACAGACAGTGGCCCAGCACTCAGCTCTTTGGAGGTGGAATTATTTTCCCATGGATTTAATAAACAAGGTTTTTGGGCTGTTGCAGCTCCAAAAATATTTTTTTGATACAGGAAGAGGATTTTAACATCCAAATAATAATGGCTTCCCACAGGAGATTTGGTTCTGGATGAATGGAGGAAGGAATGGGGATTTCCTAACTCAATTGATTTAGTAGCTGGTTATAGTTTCATTCCATCAAAGATCTTTTTTTCATATGTGGATTTTCCTTAGAGAGCCTTTGACGTTAAATCTGTGGGGATGGGGGAGGGGGCATCAGATGCCAAAGTACTTTATAAAAGAATCACAGCTGTTCGGCCCTCAGCATCTTCTCAGAGCTGAAGGCATTAACAAACATATAATGGCACTTTTTTTTTGAGAAGGGACATACAACAATTTTAGAGGCACGCAAAAAATCCAGCAGCAGCATTTCCCTTGGTAAATACTGCATAACATCCCAGATACCGGGCACCTGTGCCTCAGTCTGGTCAGGAAATTTCATATCCTTTCCCATCTCGGCAACTTCATTTCCTCTCCTTGGGAAACATTTCAAGAGGCCTAATGATTAGTACAATTGTAAGGGAATGAAGGAGATGGGATTGCCAATCAGAGGTGTAGCTTGTTTATTTTCACAAGCCTTGTTTTCCTTGACTTTTATGGCTGTCTTGATACAGCAAATCTCTCACATCCTAGTCAGAGTGTGTTGTGAGGCACTCCTGGGAGCGACTGGAAACCAACAGCTGGCTATGGAATCAGTGAAAACCTGGTTTTTAAGAAAGCATTAAGAAAGCAAAAGCCAACCAAGCAGACTGACTGGCAATGGGGCAGCAGTGCCATTTTATTATTAAGAGGATTGTGCGGGTGACCAGCAAGTCACTGGTCTGTGCTAGCATTTCACAAGCCATGAGTAATGGGCTTGGAGGCCAACAACCCCAAACAGTCTCACTGCAGAATCTGAGGGCAGCCCAAGAATGAGCCTCTTTGGGCAGTGCCAATGCCTGCACCACCTTCAATGGATACACCTAGAGGAGCCAAGGCAGGCTGGCTGGCTGAGCTTATCAGCAGAAGGGATTATTGTGTCATTTGTGTTACCACAGAACAGTATCAGAAGTCACCCAGATTTGGGTTCTTGTAATTCGATGCCTTTCAACTGTGGAGGAAGAGTGAACTGTAACGACTAACAACTTTGCACCACATTTAATTCTGGCAAGCCAGCTCACATGGGCATAGCTGCTTCTCAGCCATGAGAGGTCCAAACCCACCCAGAGTAGAACAAAAGGAAAAATCCAACTGGTTTCAGTGGGAGCTGAATCATGCCTGAGTGGCAACAGCCTCCAGAGGGATGTTTGCACTGGGAGACAAAGCTGTTTCGCTGGAAACTTGACACATGCTCTAGACCCTGTGAGGTCTGCAAGGCCAAACAAAACCAGAACATGTTGATTTTTCTTCTTCCTCTTTGGCTGCTGGGTTGCCCTAGCTCCTTTCCTCTCCTTACACCAAACTCCCCAACACTCCCAACACTGTACAAAAAAAAAAAAAAGAAAAAATTCAAAATGATGAAGAGCTCTTTGCTAAAGTTCTATGCGCTTTGGGATGTTCATTCTTTTTTTAAAATCTCATGTGGACCTCAGAGCCTGAGGGATGATGTCATGGTTTTTGGCAATGGTGTACCATAAATGGGGCTTTCCTTCATAAATCCAAGCTTGAAATTTAACTCAAGAAATCTAAAGTCCAAACTTTGGAGTGTACTGAGAGGGTTAGAGAATTTTAAATATTTACAAACATACAAGAGCTGGAGGATCAAAAAAGTCAAATCGGAAACAAAATGCACAAGAAGTGGATGAGGCTGCTCTGGTTTTGCTGCCAGTGCAGCAGTACATCAAACTCCAATAGAATTATGTTTACACAACCTGAGTCCTGTGCCAAGGGGACATGTCTGATGAGAGGACCAGGGTGTTTAACTTCTCTGGATGCAACTTCCAGTAGCAAGGCCTGAATCAACTCTACTGAAATCGGAAACAGTCCTTGACACCAGTGGACTTTGGATCAGAAGCCAAGTATGTATTTTAAATAAGTGAGTACATCAAGGTCTCAGTGACATTGCAGCCTGTGTAAATCAAGTCAGACTTCAGCGTGGCAGACATAAGCTGGGAGAGGATTCACATCATCTAGCACCAAATGCTGGCAGAAACTCTGTCTGTTTTCAGTCCCAGTGGGGTGGAGGAGAGGGTGAAACCCTTCCCTGGGACAGGATCTGCCACATCAGGCAGTCACTGCCCATCTCCAGGGGCTGCTGCCCTGACCCACTCACCTGAACATGTTTAGGTGCTTAAAGGTAGATATGGCAAGTCCCCCACTGAGAAAACTCACAGATGGAAGACCTTTGGGCAGTGGTACAGGGAAAGGGGTGTGATGGGAGGAGAAACTGGAGGAATTCAGGGTCTCTGAGCAGCAAATGGAATCAGAGAAAGGGCTTGAAGCCTCCTTGTCAGTCTGCTGTGAAAGTGGAATGTAACATGATTTTTTTTTCTCCCCTATGTCCCAAATCCCTCACACCAAATGTTTGACCTGCCTGTCTTCCTGTCTTAATTAGTCTTCTGTCTTTCTGGGAGTTGGGTCTGTTCTTCTGCAAATGGCAGCACATCAGACACGGAAAACCTGTCATGTTTGTTTTCTAAGCTGTAGGGGGCACCGATTTGAAAAAACTCCCAGCTTATCTAAACGTTTTTGTTTGTATGATTTTGAATTAGGAAGTGTGAGTAATTAGTTAAGAAGATTAAATAAGTCTTAACAACATGCAGTAGCGTGCTTACTTTCCTCCTCTCCCCCAAGTATTTCCTGCACAAAACCCAAACTGCCAAACTGTGATGATACCCTTTTCTATTTTAGTTTCTCACTGTGCCACATGCTGATACGGCATCCGTTATTTCAATTCAGTCTCATTAAAGGGATTATTTTGTGCCTGGTTGTTCAAGAAAATTAATCTAAAGAGAAGAAACTTCAGCTTGCATTGTCTGTTGAACTATACCCACCACAAACATTTTACTCCTTTTGGCTGCCTTATTAAACCCGTGGGAAGACACTTTCCTTAAAGTACATAAAGGCTTTCCTCTAAATAATTTTTTTACCTTTTTTTTTCAGTTAATGAAGAATTTATCTGCTGTTAGTAGCACAATACAGGAGCAGTAACATAGCTCAGGTAATATTTCATGTATTCCTAAGAAACTAAGCTCCCAGGCTTTACTTATCCTTTCACCCATGGGGCACTTTGATTGCTGAAGCAGAACATTTAGTCTCTTTCTTAACTGCATCAGAAAACATTGCTTGTGAAATGAGGAATGACTAAAAAATTAAGTCTGCTCTACATTTTCACTAATAACAAATAAAAGCCATTGCTGGATGATTGGAGGAAGGATGGCAGTTTTTTAATAGAGTATGATCCTTGATGTCACTTACTGCACTTTAAAAAATGAAACAAAGATTTCTAAAAAAATCACTAAATTGAGAGAGGAGGGGAGGGAGTATTTGTTTACAGAATCAATTATTGAGCTGTCACTGGGCTTTAATGAAGTTGTGACTATTAAGAACTTGATCCTGGAAACTCTTCCACTTGCACTCATTTGAAATGGTGGGAACGAGGAGGGGTTTGTACAAACAAGACTAGTATTAGTCTGTGTAGTTCTCCTGTGTTTTGCATTATTTGTGCATTGCAAGTCCTGTCTGCTCACTATGTGCTGCAGAAAACTGTGTGAGCTATTTATCTGTACGTGGGAAATATGCTCTGCCATTTGAAAGAACCTAGAAGATCTTCACTTGTAGGTAACTGCCATTTTAAATGTTCATCATTAGAAGCAAGTTCATACTGGGAAATTAGCTGAGCTCCATAAATAAATAATCCTGCTAGGATTGCAGACATTATAGGCAACACAGAAAAATACAATGAGCAAATTTATTTTTACTTAAAAGCTCTGCCTGAGAAAATTACCTTATAACTACACATGAGAAATGGCTGGAATGTCAGCTTCATTTGCAGTGGCCCCTTATGGCCTGATCACCCTCCCTGGCACGATAAATCACTGGCGAGATCCTTACCTTAGCACGTTTGATCTCAGCTCAGCAAGACTTGGTTTTGATGTGAAGAACTCCAGATCTGTTAGGTCAGAGACAAATAGCAGAGCCACTGACCTGCAAAGTGCTAACTCTATATTAGACCCAAGTGAGCAGCATTAAGCTTCTGAAAGGTTTGCCTTCACTTCTACTTTTCATCGTGAACATTGTTGAATATTACTGTTAGCATGTTTTGCTACATGATGCCGCTGCCATATCCTTTTGTGTCATCTTGCACAAACAGAATCCACAAAAAGTCACATAAGCATGTAGCATGTGAAACATTATTTTGGATAAACTGTTAGAATTATCTGCACTTTAGGGCAACATCAGCTAAACCAGTATTTATCAGTTCTTTAACCTTATTTACATAAATGGTTTGCACTGGCCCTTTTCTACCTAAACCTCACCTATTAATATCATAATTCACCAGTAAGCTCATTAGGGTGATCCAAAGTGCCTCTATGTACGTGTCTGTACATACAGAAATTCAAACTACTCCGAGAAATAAAAAATTCAGCTTGTGACATTTACATTCAAAGTCTGAACTTTCACAAAGAACAGTCTTGTGGCCATTCAGTTTTGCAGCCTTGGTTTCAAACTATTCCTTATTGTCCTGGTTAAACAGTCACTTATCTCTAGGATAGTAAGCAGGAGTGTTAGTCTACCAGAAAATTGGATGTTCTTAATGGGCTTTGGGGGAGAATAGCTTTGCATCATCAGCATTAAGTTAAATCACATTAAGTACCCACTTACAACACAGGGATTACCACTTATGACATCTTTGGTGAAAGCCTTTAAAACAAATTGTTGTGTTTGTTAGAAGAAGCTGTGAGATAACAATTCCCAGAAGTCTGCTTTATAAACCCTTTTTGCTCTTCAAGAAGATGCAAAGGAACCCGACACCTCTCATTCAATGCTGCAATGAAATCTCTCAGGCTGGAAATTCTTTTCAATAAAAAGTCTTGGGAAATACTGATTTATTTACTTGAGAATACTCTTCTGAAGAAAAGAAACCTTGAACTAGATTCCCTTTCCTCAGAGTTCAGTTCTGATTTCTCCTCCAGTTCTTTCTGTTGAGAAGTCTTTGCCTTCACATATACAAAACTGCAATAGGTCATTCTGCTTTTTATTATTCATATGGCTGATTGGGGAGAACTGGGCTTAAACTGTCAAAGTATCCTGCTGTGCTTGGATACCTGACAAATTTACACCCCAAAGTATATTGTGGTGCTAAGACTAAAATTGGATGTGAAGCGTTCTTGCAAGGGCTGATTACAGTCTCAAGCAAGTAAAGCACTTGAGGGTATAGCAAAATAATGCCAATGTTTAAGAGAATGTAACATTTTTATATATGACTGGAGAGTTATTCTGTATAGAGATGTAGCCCTGCATGAAAAATGAGCTCTTCTATTTACCTTTAAATAGAAACAGACTAATAACTTTGAGTATGTAAATTAAAAACATGACCCTCAACTTTTGCCAAACATGCAGCATTAAAAACATGGACTAAGGCAAACCCAAAACCTAACTATACAGAGATTTCCTTAAATGAGCAAAGTGCTCTGTAAGTCTTGTCAATAAAAAGCCTCCCTTAAAAAAAAATTCATATATGCAGTCCTGAGATTCCCCCCGCTTCCCTCACTTCCTTTAAAATTCATGTTTCTTTTCCACTTTCTAACCAAACCCCATTTTTCTCTGCTGGAGCCCCTTGTAGTGATACCAGACTATGGGCAAACCTCATTAGTCTCCCTGGTGTTTACAAGACAGGATTTGTGCTCGGTGTAGTGAACACAACGACATATGATCACTAAATGGCTAAAATCACCATCAAGACTAATCTGAGAAATTTTTCACCCACACACTGCAAGTACTCTTGATATGTAAAGGTATGGAACCCCGTATTAATTACAGCAAACATATGTTACCCGGTGCCCACCCTTCTGCAAGGAGCACAGCGGTGATGAGCTGCCTGTGAAGGTTAATGTCATGCAAGCCTTGGCAGATATCTGCTTTAAGGTATGTTGCCAATCCAATCCAGTTAAGTAATAACTCAATTCCCATGGGACCTAGTTGATGTCAAATGTTGCTGTTCCAGGTTCACTGCCTTTAGTCTCCCTAAGGACATTGAGGCAAACAGCTGGAAGAGCTGACTATAAAGGTTCCCCGTCACAGGGAACCACTCTAGGAAAGCAGGTAAAGGCTTCTAACCAGGAAATAAGTTATCAAAGGATTTACCCTGTTGCTCCCTCAAGGAAAGAAAGGAACTGAGACAGAGAGCAAGAGCATGAGCACATTTGTGTTTCATGCAGAATCCAAACACTAAAAGCGATTGTCTTGGCTGAGAGGAGGAAGAGCTGTGCTGCTCTGTCACTGAATATGTTCTGCACTGGGCTCCTGATTGTCATTTAAATAGCAGGGCTTTCCTTCTCTCTCCATGTTGGAGTGTCTTACTGAAAGAAAAAAACCAACAAACCCTTTGAGAAGTAAATAGAAACAATACCAAAACTGGAGTTCCTGTCCTGGCACTGCATTGCACCCATGAAATACTCCTCCCAACAGAGAAGTACCGAGGGAAACATCACAAGCTCCAGCCTCAGCTGAACTCATTACGCAGATCTTGCAGCAAGGAGGGCACTGCACCCCTGACACCGCCCAAGGGAATAACAAGAGAGACAACTCCTCATAAAGTGACACAGAAAGAGAGCAAAGAGCACAAAGAAAGGGGTCTTTTCGTCTCTAGTGTGTGTGCAGGTAGAGGTGAGTACACAGAGAAGTGTGCTATTAGTAACATACAGAAGGGCAGACATGCAACTATATGTAAACACTGGCTTTGAAAGTCATCTGTATTGCCATTTCCCAGAATACTGTGTACAAAAATAGAAGTTTGATCTTCTTGTAGTCTGTCTGGTTTAGCAAGAGATCCTGCTTCTGACACTGACCTACAGTCTGAGTTAGTCATGGTTACACTCCCACAAATTTAAACTCCCCCATCTGTGAAGGAGCCTTGTCACCAGCTTTACAGTGAGGCTGAATCAATTAATGCTTTCTGAAAGATTTGATGGAGCAGAATATTAACACTTGCCAGTTGAGTGATGTCAGCTAAAAATGTCTTTAGTAATGTAACAAATGGATTTTAAAATCACTACCAGAGGGTTGGCCCACCAAGACTCCTAGGCCAGCAGCAGCACAGCTCGCACATTTAGCATTAGTCTTATATCACAATTTCAAATGGACCAGCAAAAAGCAGAGCTTGATTCTCACCTCTCAGGAAAAGAGCATCCCATAAGCATCACAAAAGAGAAGAGGCCGGTAAGTGTCTGCGGTAAAGAAAGTGCGAGAAGGACAAAAAGAGGAAGACCAACAAAATGTCAAGCACTGATGGAAAAGGGGGTGAAGGCTTAGCCAGATGTCCTGGAAAACACATGTGCTTGTTTCACAAGGTCCAGGCAGGCCATTCTGGTACAGAACTGCTGCAACCATACATCACAACTGGAGGAATTGGAGAAAATAAAATACACCCCTTGATTTGGAAGGCAGCTGGTAATTTCTTGTTCGATTCTAAAAACTCAAAACCAAGCTTAAATTACGTATTTCTGTTACAGCTGAAAAAAACCCACACACAAGCAAAAGTAAAATGCATATGTTATGGTATACCGGTAAGCTTTGAAAATAACCAGTGGAATTAGGACAGTGCTTTTATGTCTGAGTGCAAAGAACATTAAAAATAAACTCTAAATATGTTTTAGACAACAAAATGAAATGTTTCCTTAAAAAAAATAAGTGTATGAATCCACCTGTCAGTTACAAATGCCTTCTCAAATCAATTTGACAGTATAAAAAAGTATTAAACCCAGTTTGAAAATAATTTCTGTTTTCAAGATTTTTACACTAGCAGAGTGGTAAATAAAAGTGAGGTGCAGTGTCATGGGAAGTGCTTTTGTGGTTGAGCTGAAAAGACTTTGCAGGGTTTATCAACCAAGTAGAGCACAATTTTCATCTAGGTCATCTTGTAGTTAGGAAATAAAAGCACAAGTGCCAATAAACCAGCATAAGAATCTTTGAGCGTGAAAATGGGTGATCTGGACTGTATCACGGAGAGAGAAAAAAACAAGCATTTTTTGAGCATAAGGGGATGAGAATTATCAGAGGCACAGCACCCTTGGAACACCTGAGCTGTGTAGGGAGGACAGGTCAGGCTGCAGAGAGAGCAAAGCAGCTCCGTGGTGCAGGAGAGGCAAACTCAGAATGCAGACCCATGGATGGAGAAAGCAGGGAGATCACGAAGGGTAAGAGCAGGAGTGAAGTACTGACTTCTGGATAAGAGCAACTGAAGTGACACTGAAGTGGCAGTGAAGAGGAAAAAGAGTCTGAGGGCAGTAAGACTGGTGCCAAAATAGCTGCATGTTGTTTCAGGGGGAGCTGCAATGAAATAGTGTGTAGAGAACAGAATTTTCTGTATCCCAATGTAAACAACATTTGACATAGTCCTGTCAAGGACTAAAATTTGTGTCTGAACCCCTGAGAAATGGTTACCATATAAATAATTCCAGCTTCATTGCAGGAGAGAAACACATGAAGAAGCACTACTCTCTGGGATACTAAACTTCAAGCAGCAGAATTTTTTTAAAGAGGAAGTAACTTAGAAACTCCCTGCTTGAAGCTAGGAAATTAAAATCCATAGAATCAGCATGGAGGCTTAAGAATGTGAAAGAGTCAAAGAAGATTTGCATTCCCAAGGCTAAAAATGAGAAGTACAAGCAAGAAAATAAATGGGGTGGCTAAGAAGGAAGATATGAGAAAGTAGGCCAAAAAAAAAAAAAAAGAACCAAAGGGCTAACTTCAAGAGACTGCAAAACACAAAATGAAAAATCAAAATTGCTACCAAATATTCTGAATAAAATAAACAAGAAGGTAACACAAATAAAATGGCCAAGAGAAGCCTAAGTTCAATAAATAAGCTGATACAGGCTGTAGCAGAATCAGTGGATTCTGAAAACAACGTGGCTATGGAAAGTTCAGAAGTGAGACTGAAGGTGGGAATCCTAATTTGGCTGTACCAAAGTAATATTTGTGGCCAAAATTTAGAAAAGCAGAGCCACTAGTTTGCACACTGTGAGATAACAGGTAAAATATTTATTTTTAGGAATTATTTTTACTACAAATCTAATACCAGCAGCATATTGATGATTATTAAAGACTATACCCAGGAAAAGCTGCAATTGTGCTGCAGAGAGTTGAAGTAAAGTTCCTGAAATAAAAAGGAATCCCAAATGCTAATGCATCTCGGTTCTTCCAGTTTTCAAAAGATAAGGCACCAGGAATTACACAAAGGCCACTAGGAGTATACCAGGGTGGTTGGGGGGTAGATGAGGAGGAGGGGGAGGATATATTAAGTGGTGGTTTTCCCACTGAGGCATTAGAAAACAGCACCACAGCACAGGCCTGGAAGAACCATCCAAGTGGAGAGATATTTTTCAGATGAAATGTACCCCTGAGATTCTGACCAGCTCTAGTCACTTAATGCCAAATTTAAGGCATGCTGACCTATTCATGAGAGGATAAGATCAGCCTCTACAAGACAGTCTAAAAATACCTGTATTTACCCAAAGAAGTAAATAGTTCTGCTCTGGAAAGAAATCAGTCTCACTTTAGAGTGAAGCCCTTATCTGTGTAAATATGTGTGTTTGGAATTTCTGCATGGAAAGGCACTTTCTAATATTTTCTGAGTAAAAACCGAGGGATTTAGTAATCATTTCCACATGACCAGAGGACGAGAGGACAGTGTCCCCCTGGTGTCCTCTTCCCGTCCAAGTTCAGCAAAGGGGCTGCAGCTTGTTCTTCCATACAACACTTCCTACATCCTTGGGATTTTCCAGATAGATTCTTTTGTATCTCGCTTATTTTACATCAGGGCATACTAGAACTCCATGTGGAAATTAGCAAGTATGTCCTTTGTATAACCACAGCACCTGCTGTAGGCCCCTCCACAGCTGTCCCACCAGCATCCCTGTAGGTTTTGAGTTCAACTCGAATTCTTCATTACCTACGAACCCCTCACAGATTAAGGTCTATACACTGTAGTGATCAGTGTGGTCCTTGTGTTTTAACCTCCAGCTGAGGTCAACTGAGACTGAGCTGACCTTAAACTTTTTCATTTGAGTCACAGAATTTGATGTGGATGGTTCTCTGAATTATTTTCCCACTTAGTCCAACAAAGCTGGAACATATTATGTTTCAAGTCGTAGGTAAAAATATAGTTCATTAGGCTCTCTGTGAAAGGCACTGACTTCAAGTAATTAAGAACTAGGTCCTTTTTTTTCTTTTGTTGTTTGGGAGACTATTTTAGCATTGCTATTGCAGCAACACTTCGTTGTGGCTCCACATATCATAGTTTTAGTAACAAGGTGCTCCTAAAGTTTAGTTAACTGTGTAACTTAAAATTGATGTGTGGCCTACATGACACAAAGGCAGATTGCTATTTAGAGAAAACACTGATTAGGGTAAATATGTTTTTGCACAAATTCTGAAATAGGGACCTGAGTTTTAGAGAAAAAACAAGTACATGTACAATCTGAACAGGAATTCATTTGAATAAGCAGAACAATAATGAATGATTGGACCCTTAAACAGCAGTAAGTTTTTAGACTTATCTCTCTCTGTGCAATATTTAGCAGTAAATCTTCACCCAGCTATTGATGCACTTACTGTGGTTGAGTAGAGATGCCAGCACTTGTCTGACAATTCCTCATTTGGGGACTGCACAAAACTAAAATTTTCTGAAGATTTTTTTAAACCTTTACACTTCTGTGGCCATATTATATTTGCACAGGTTCCTTATAACCTTGTCTCTACTTAAATGCATTTTTTTCTGTCATTTCATTCAGCTGAACTAAAGTTGATGTATTAGCATGTTTCAGAGAAAGAGTTCTACTCTTAAAAATCCAAAACAGATGAAAAAGCTGTGGGAGTTTTTTTAGAATTGGAGAGAATTAAACAATTTTCAAAAAATAAATAAAGAAATGTTACAGTTCAGCCTTAGGAAAGATAGCTGCAAAACTGTACAAGAACAAATGTGACTTTATACAGGACCTGACTAAGAATTTATGATACAGACCACTGAACTCATCTTTTGCCATTTATCTCTGTAAATGTGTGAGATTTCTTGGAAGATAGTTAGTCAAATGAGGAGCTGAGATGAATCAGTGGATATAATTTATTTAGACTTTAAAAAGCCTTTTGATGATAAAGTCCTTAGCAAGAGGCTATTAAGGAAAGTTAGTAACCATATGGTGAAAGATAAAGTCCTGCCATGGATTAAAAAGTGGTTGAGAGATAAGATAAAAAGAGTGGAAATAAACGGATAATTCTCCCTGGAAAGAGGTTAATAGCAAGGTGCCCCTTCATTACTCTGATTAGGAATCAATATCTTGGTTCACCTGCCTTTACAGATCATTAATAGTAAGGTACAGCGTTTGTAGATAAAAATGCTCAGGCTAATCAGAGTATTGTAGAAAATATTACTAGGGCTGAAGTTAAATGTCATTCGGGCAACTCAAGGGATATGAAATTTGCCAAAGGTACTAAATGCAAAGACATTCCTTGGAAGGAAGGGTCGGGACAACTTCTGGATGTTGATCTATTCCTGATGAGTGACTGTCTGTGGACTGTTCACGTGCACTGTAAAGAAGGAAGGAGGACTGGAATCAGCGATTCCACGGTGTGGTGCTCCCACGAACAAGGCAGTTTATGGCAGCAAAGAACTTCAAACTGACAGAGCCCATTAATACCTGTCGGGAGCAATTTTGCATGGACAGGGAGACGGACGAGCTGTATCAAGAATTTTTGGACTGTAAGATTTTTCAAAAAGGCAGCTATACAAGACAGAAATTTAATATGAAAATGCACCAGAATTGGTGAACTTCTGTGGGAAATGTTTGTGAAGGACAAAACAAAATGGAGAATTGAAGAGGATTTTTTTTCTGTCAGAATGAAAGAATGAGAGTGTGACAGGGGCTGCGTGTCCCAGCTCAATCCTCCATATGGTCAATGCCTAGACAGTCACAGATTTTGGATCACATCCTTGCTCTGTCCAATATCATGAGTATTCTTGGAGCAAAGACCTGAATCCCACTTTTCCTTCCTGAGTGTCCTGCCCACTGGGCTATCACGTTGGTGTCTCCTAGACCTAATATAAATTTGCACACGAATTCTCCAACAGGAAAGAATGTGAGACCCTTTCCAAGGATAGTCAAAGGTGGCAAAATTTGGACCTATCCACCATCAGAAATTAGGAATCCATATTCAAGTTTCTGCTCTATTTGCTTCACAGCAGGGGTACAAATTTGTCTGCTTTTCAACTCAGGCAAGTGCTCTGATTATTATTGACCTCCCAGTTTTGGTGTGCAAATAAATATATGGATCTTTTGTATTTGAATACTCAAAATTGTAAACATTTTTTTGCAAAGAGGACAAAAGCACTTATTGCTTAGCTCTTGTCTTTCAGTGTATGCTCTGACCTTACAGACTGGACAGAGCCAACAATATATTATTGTACAGCTTGATGCATTAAACCAGTTTGCACTTTCCCTAAAGATCTGTCCTTCCCCTAAAGATTCAGCACAGTAAGAGGTCACTGCTACCATAGTTACCCACTCTAATACAGCATCCTGCAGTAGTTCTCCAGTTGTGGCCAGTTTCAGCCTGGTGGTTTCTGTGTTTTTAACGCTCTTGGATTACATGGTTACAGCGGTTGTAGTGGAGCAAGCAAAGGCAGGGGCTGCCTAAGTGCAGGGCTACAGTTGCTTCTTGTTCCCTCGTGCAAAACTTGTGACAATTGGGTTTATGTAGGAGACCTTAAAGGTTTGTGAGGAAAGAAAGAATCCTATATTCAGGCTGCTAATTGGAAAGAAGTGCATAAACAGTTTACAATTGCTATGTGAGTTGATGGATTGTAACACTAAGCACCAAGTATGAACATGCTAGAAGAGAATTCAAACTGTAGATTTAAACAACAATTAATCTGAATAGTTTATACACAAAATATATGTGATGATGCAGAGGGATGTATCAGTGTCAGCATCAGATGCTGAATTGTTCCACAAAGGGGAAAAGTAGCTGCTCTGTTTGTCTACATCTCTAATAGTCTGTGCCCTATCTTTTGTAACAGGACTGTGCTCAACTACCTGACCCAAAAGGCAGGCTGGTTTTTTCAAGCATCACTTACTGAATCTGACATTAAAGTAGCTCATTCAGGGAAAGACAGGTGGAAAAGTGCATGTATTCATCACATACCTGAGTTTTGTCAACGTTTGTCTTGAGTTCAAAAAATGACAAAGATTCTGTATATCATTCTAAATAACATAGATTTCCTGCCTCTTCTCTTACTGTGAGTCTAGAATTTACCTGGAAAACACATGCTGGAAATTTTGATGAAAAGAGTAATGCCAAGAAAGCAGAATGTTAATGATAATACTGTAACTTCGTAATAAAACACTTCAAACCCAGAGGCTTATCATATGAGAATTTGAAATGTATTTGTTAGCTTTTGCCTACCCAGAAGCAGTTTGCCTACACTTCATACCACCTCCTGTCTGCAGCCTTCTGTTGTGATGCTGGGGAGTTTACCTGGTGTGTCTGTAGAAACTGGATGGGTTTTAGCCTATGGTGCAAGGGTAGACACAAACCCTTTCACACAGGACAAAGAAAACATGATTGTCAGCTAAGTTGTAGGCTGTTCATACGAAATGTTTCATGTACCTCTTCACTGCCACGGCACTGTAACTTCATCCCTTCACAGCATCTTTTTATAGAAAGCTCTCCAACCCACAATTCTTCAGCTCTTCCTTATGCTAAAGTTATTCAAACTCCTTTTCAGACTTAAATCAGTTGGCAAGCAAGAAACAAAACTAAAAACATCCATCTGGATTAGTGTCCCCAACATGATGCAAACTGAGAACATTGGTTTGCTCAGCTACCTGATGTAGCGACAGCTGGGGCAGGACAGAGCCCTGGGCTCCTCGTTCTACGTCAAGCTGTCTTTTAAAAAGTCAATCTGTCTCACTAAAACCACCTTGAAAATACTTTGTAAAGCAATGTGATTATGCCATAACAAAGGAAGGATAGCCACATGTTGTAGAAACACCTTGAATTCCTCAAATGGAGACAGCTGGATGGAGAAACTGCAAAAGGGCTCAACCCACAGGGCTGATTCCATATCTGCTGTCAGATACATGGGAGCCAGTCTCAAGAGGGAAAATGGAGTTTCGTAAAAGCATAAAAGAGAGAGGCATCAGTATAATACTGTGCTGAGAACCTCTGATCACCCTCAGAAGCTGTCAGGTTCTCAGGGGTGTGCTTCCTGTACAGAACAAGTCACTACCATGTCCTTCCTGGATGCCGTGCTACTGCTTATCTCACACATCTGAGATTTCTGGAGCAACCTCTTCTGGGAGAATTTCTAGCATAAAGTTGACTTTGGTAGAAGCACGACTTGTTGCCAGGAGAAGGACTGGATTCCCTTCCTACCTGTGTGCCCCCTTACATACGGAGCACAGCAGAGCCAACGCTCTCCTGAGAAGTCTGAGGAGGGCTCGCTGTGCCACAGGGCTCTACAACAATCTAATTCCATGCAATCCTCCAAGATGCCCTGCTCTGCACATGGAATCTCTCCCCCAAATGTTAATGTGAAGAAGTAAGGAGTTAAATAATCATCACAGTGAAAAGAGATAATCCAGCATGTAGCAGTACTTGCCAGCCACTGGAAAAACAACCCTCTATGCTTGAACACTCACCTGCATGTCTGGTTCACATCCTGCTCACCAGCTCTTATTATGCACATCTACAACACTTTATTTTTCACAAACCATGCCAAGGTATTAAAAGAACCGGAGAAAAAAATTATTTCTAATGACTGTTTTCTCCAAGCAGCATAGGCTGATTTCCAATACTGATGTCACAACAGCTCCTGCTGCTCATCTTCCATAAAAGCAAGACATTGTGTGTTTTCATCACTAAACATATTTTATCTGACCAATGAAAACCTACTTTGCCTCTGTCTGCTATGTCAGGTGTACAGATTGGAAGGACCCAACAAAGTTTTCTGCTCATTTCAATAGACCTGCCAGAGTAATATTTCACAGGTTTCAATAATTCTGCTAAATAAACCAATAAATGAAAATTACTCAGGTAGTATTTGTTTCATCTGTGTTCTTGGAAGGAGCTTTCATAGCAACCACAAGGGTAATGCAGGTTTTCAAAGATGAATAAATAATAATTTTTCCCCAGTACATATTACAGATCTTTAACAAATTTCACTTAGAAAATGCTGGAATTTTAACATGTTCTATCCTAAGAAAACTGTCTAAGTACTAATTTTAGAATTCCAGAAATATAGATTAATTGGTGAAACATATTTTAAAATTGTTTCACTTAGTTTAAAATGTTCACAAGTACCTCTATATTTCATAAAGAATAAACTCCCAAATGGTTAAGATTTTACATTCATAGACAGCTGTAATAAAGAGTTCAAGAATTCTGTGTCCTGGTTGTGTATTTAAAATTCCCAGATAACTAGCAGGAGAGAGACTGCTAGGAATGCTTACAGATGTCTGATTTTACAAGGTTTGGGGTTGTTGTTTTCTTTTTTTTTTCTTGCCAAAGTGCTTTAGTCTAATGTTATTTATTGTTTATGGAAGTTGTTTGTCATTTAGGACATGAAGTGACCACTCCCCGAAAAGAAAGAATCAAGTTACAATCCATTATTTAATTTTTGATTGTTTTTCTTTGTAATAGGTGGGAAAGTGGATCCTGGATAAAAGTCCTGCCCAAGACAAGACTCCAAGCTGAAGACTCCAATTATCTATAAATCACTTGAATTTCCTGCAGAGAAAGAGAAAAAGGAGGAAAGAGCGAGACAGACAGAAAAACAGAGACAGAGGATGTGCCAAGTGAAACATTTGATACCTGTCCTAAACCAAATTTTTCTCAAAAGTTACCTGATATCTCAAAACTGAGCTTAGAAGAAACATGTTACTGTTGGGTTTGGCTTAATATTCAAATGAAACAACTTTATTTTAATTGCTCCATTTCTACAAAATGTGGAAATGCACTGTGCATCTGAGATGATGGCACTACGTATTCTGATTTATTAAAGGTCACTATCCAGCTTACATTCTCACAGACAGCAAGCTGTGATTGCTGGTGACTCCTGTATTTTTCAAAGATTTTTAGAACCAATTCTCCAGTTTTAGAACAGAGAAATGCAAGTACATTTATTAGACTATTTATTATGGTACTACCAGCAAGTATTTCCCACCAAACACTCCTGAAGCACACTTTACACTGAAACCAGCAATGAACAAAATTCATGCCAAATACTATTTGCACAGTTTGATTGCTCCCAAAGTGTAACACTACACAACATCCAATAACTACATTCCTCATTTATTTAAACTATTTTAAAAGAAATAACATGCAAGAAACCATATGCATCTTTTAATTTGCATATTGCTATTTGCATTCAGATGTAATAAAATCTAAAATAGCTGACTTTCCTCCAAAACATTCCTCTAGAACATGGAGTTACTGTAACAAATTAGAGGACAAATTAGTTTTGGCACCCGCTAAAAAAAGAGAAAAGATGAAAAGCTTTGAAAGTGATGATATGAAGGAAAAAATTACACTGCCTCGGCCAGAATGAGTCTCCTATCAGCTTTAAAGCTCCTGAAGTTGTATTTCCAGTAGATAAAAATGTTATCACCTTTTTTCCACTGTTGATGTGCTTATTTTCCTATGAAGTTACTTGGTAATTAGAAACAAAGTCTGACACATTGTAATCTGTTTATACAATAGATTTGAAACGTCTCCAACCGGAATGAAAACATTCTTTAAAGACACTAAAGATGCAAAGATTAAAACCATATAAACGAATTTAAAAACTCAAATTGCATTTACCAACTAATGACTGTTCTTAAAGCCCATTTTAATTGACAGAACCGATTTAGTCTCATAGTACACCACAGAAAACCAGCAGATTTTTCCACATTGACCCTAACCCTCTCTTTATGAAAAGTAGTCTTAAAGGTTGGTAGGAAAAAAAAAAATTGTTCAAGGGTGTATTCAAGTATCACAGAAGTTCGTAGAGACCTGTTCCAGAGCTGTAACAACCTGGTAGTTTTAGGAGTCCTCCAGGAACTCTAAAATAGTCCCTTGGGCACACAGGGTAATTCAAGAAAGAAAACATTTTTATTTTCTCATTTGAGATACACAAGTATGTATAGTAATGTCCTCTGAAGTACATCAAAAGAAACTGAAACGTATTTGAGAAGTACAGATTTTGCTCTGAAAATAAACCCCAACAGCTCTGTAAAAAACCACTACATTCAAAGAGAAGTTGCAAAGCCAGTCCCAGTAGATCTAATTTGCTTTTCTATTATCCTGTGGTTTTTCAGATTATTATAGGACTAAAAGATCTGTTTCCTTTATTACAGAATCAAGACAATCTTTTAGCAGGTTTTTTATCTCTACACTCAAGTTGGGTAGGGCAGAATGAAACTGATTTTAAGCAAAATCCCCCCTTTGGAGGGAAAACCATGAATTTCTCTGCCAGAACAAATGAACACAACTTACCTTGGTGTATTTGATTTCAAGGTTGAGAGTGGGAGAAGGCAGCAGATGCAGAGATGCCATCAGAGCTGCAGGATCTGCCTTCACCTCCCCTGGCATCTCAATTTTACTGGAAGTCATAGTCTTGGGGGGGGTTTATAATACCACCGAGCCCCCCGCTCTGACCTGATGTTGTGTTGTGTTTTGGGTTGGTTCCCCCCCCCTCCAGAGCCCAGCGCTGAAGATGTTGCTCTCCTCCTCTGTATATAGGCAGGTGTCAAGCCGGGTCTCTTCTTATTGGACATGGGGGCAGAGGCAGGGGGGCAGGTCCATCCTACCTAGGGCGACAGCGGCACAGCCCCGCGCAGCCTCCGCCGGGCCCCCCCGACCCGCGTCCCGTCCCGGGGATTCCCGGCACCCCGCGGGAGGACGGAGCTTCCTCCCGGCCGTGGGTCCTGCCTCCCTCCCGAGAACCGGGCACGGGGGTCACCGAGACTCTCGTGTTCCCCTGCGCCTCCCCGGTGCCGTCCCCGGCCCCGCCCGGGGCATCCCGCGGGGAGCGCCGGCTCCACACAGCCCGCGGAGCGGGGANGCGGCCGCGGGCACCGCTCCCGCCGTGTCCCGGGAAAGCGCCGGACGCCTCTCGGCGCCTCTGCCCTCTCCTCGCCTCGTCTACCCCCGGCTGCGCTCCTGCCTTTCCCTCTTCCAGCAGAGCACTGCCCTGTCCTCGCTGCCCCTGCAGCCCTTCCCTTGGCCGCGGGCTCTGCAGCCGCTGCAGCGATGGATGGCCCGGCTGGAAGCCCAAAGGCCTGGGGCTGGTGCGTTTGTGTTTCCAAATTCCTCTCCGGAAAGAAAGTGACCAGGAGGAGCAGGTGCTTATAGCCAGGGCAAGCCTTGCAGCCCAACCTCCTCATGTTTGCAAAAGGAATAGGCTTAGAGGGCAGAATAATTTGTTCAAGCAACAGCCACCTGATGCCAGCTATTATTTGGGGGGGGACCCTCTTCGTTGGAGGCCACGTCATGCAACAGGTGGGCCATGCTATAGAGAGGGTTGCTGGGAAGGCAGGAGCCAAACGGAGCCAGATCCAGCACTCACCAGCACAATCCCATCCCCTGGGCCGCAGGCAGTGCCTGTGCCGTGCACATCTGGCCTGACCCACTGGATGGCTTGAGCTTGTAACCTTGACTGAACTGACAGGCATCAGAAATTTATGGTCAAAGCCATAAACTCGCTCTGATCAAACCTTCTAGGCAGAAAACATGGGAAGCCCGGGCCATTTTTGTTACTTTAGGCAAAATCAATAAAGTTCTGCTTATTGATGCAAACACTCCCAACGTTTTGAACCCGATCAGATGTCATGTTTTGAAGTTATCACATTGCGGATAGATAAATAGAGAAAGGACACCAAAGCTACAGTTGTCTAAAGTTGGCCAAACAAAGCAACAAGAAATATACCATGTGACCTTTCCATTGATCTAGGCAAGAATAAGCAGTGGGATCTGGCCATGTTTGTATTTTGTTGAAATATTTGCTTGTTCATTTCCTTTATACGTACTCCTTGCTCCATCTTTGAGAAGATTGCAGACAATTGAAAAAATTGTCCGAGTTTCTTAGAGTTTGTATGGGCCAAAGGTTGCTTCTGCACAGACCGGCAGCACAAGATACAGAGTGCCAGTTAAGTTATTTCAGGGTTAATAGACGTATTTCTGTAAATTTCCATCTCAGTAATGAACGAGACTGCAGATTTTGCTTTCTCTCATTTTTAGTCTTTTTTTTTTTGACCTGACAGAGGAAATGAATCCATAATACTGTGCTATAATGTGACATGCAGAGCTGTCAAACTGTGACACTTGGGATGAGTGAGACATTTAAACGTCAGAAATTCAATTTTTAATGGCACACTGGCAACACAGACCTAACACTTCATCACAAGGATGACACCTTCTAAAAGCCATTTTAAAATAAATCAGAGTGGGGATGTGTTCCTTTGAAAAAAGAATACATTTAAACAAGTTTCAGGAAAGAGGAAACTGTATAACAGTTTCATTATTAGATCAATGAACTGGAGGAGGTTTCGGTGGGAAGGGATTCCAGTGCATGTGGAAATACAGTTCAAACCCACAATCTGGAGCTGCTTAAAGCGACCTTTATCAACTACTTGTTGTGCAAACCACACTCCTCTTACATCTAAAAGCAACTAAATTTACAAAAGCCCTTGGAGTCAACCACACTGAGACTAACTGCTACCTACAGCACACGCACATTTCCAGGTGGGGAATGGCACTGCACTTACCAAGGCACAGCCACCCTCTGGAGGGGTTCCCAAAAGAACATGGCAGACGTGTCCTGCTGCTCTTCCTGACATCAAGTGACCAACAGAGTTCCTCTTCCACCATCTGTGGAGACAACACCGCAGCTTTAGTGCTCAGGCCACAGGTGGGCTCTCACCAAGTGCAGCAGGAACTCTGCTGAACACAATTAGGAATGAGGTGTGTCGGGCTGCTGATGGATGTGGCAGGGTGAGCTGCTCCCGTGATTCAGCGCTACCCTGGCTCTGATAGCAAACTGAGTTGTGGCTTCAAATTGCCTTGGACATTAGGACAGGTACAACTCCGTAATAACAATGAATACAGAATGAAACTAATCTGTGAAAGAAAAACGTGAGTCCAACAATTGCCAAGAAGATAAAGAAGAGAAACAACACTCCAGGTTCAGCCAAGTTCTGTGATGCCCAAACACCTGCGTACAGCAGAGAAACCCCTTATTGCAGTCCTGTAGTTTCTAGTTTGTTTGGGGGGGGAGTGTGTGAATTTGCAGTTACTAAATAAACTGGCAATTAAGTCAGACTGGCTTATTTTCTCTCACATGAATGGGTTTTAATTAAACTTCTACTTAGACAGCAAATCAGGAAACAAATATGTTCTGTTTCAGATTGCAGTGACAATGTCTTCACACTTTGTGAAGAAATAACTGTCAAAAAAATTTCGTAATAAACAAGTGACTGGGTTTTGCTTCAGTGTTAGAATTAAGCCAAGCCATTATCTTTATCATTCCTGAAGGGTTTTATTTTTGTATTTAGAGCAATCTGAATGTATAATGTGAAGATATACTTTTGTTTCATTTAGAAGTCTCAATTTCTCCACCCATCCCCAGCAGCTGGTGTTGTTTATGGGTAAGAACATAGAACTAGCTTATACAAGCACCATCTGATGGAAATGGGACCTGTGGTAGCCAGAGAAGGTGCAAAAGATGGAGTTGCAATGTGGAAGACAATACAGATGTAAATTAAGACATTTCTGTGTTTCTCAGTCCAAGTATCAGCATTTTTCTGCTCTACGCTGTTGTGTCCCTGTTGTGTAAAGGAAGTCAGGACACCAGAGGTTTGGTTTGGGTGAAACTTTGTATCTCAAATACCTCTTTTGGGCAGAGTAGCTGTGCCAAGGCACATATGTGATACACCACCAAAAGGGGCAGTGGATACAACTCCAATAACACTCCAACCAAGAGCTCTTCATCCTTGCTGCACCTAATCCATGAATATTTCTTCTATTGCTTAGTGAGCTTCATCAAAGAGAAACCTCTGCTAAGTTATTTTTCAGCTCAGACTTCCACTTAGGAAATCCGAACTTCATTTTCTGATATACAGTAAAAGCTTCAGCCTCAGGTGTCCTGTTTTAATTGCCTGCTATTTTCATTATGGACCATGATGGCAGCAAATGCTCTTCAGGAGATACTTGTATTTTAATTTATCTGCAAACATAAATCACACATTATAGCACTTTTTTCCTCTAGGTTAATTGAATCAATTCTCTAAATGTCTCTATGCCTGACCATTGAAAGGGGCTTCCTGTTTGAAACCTCTTTAAGAATTATGACCCTTGAGCTGTGTGCAGGGTGGTACCAAGTCCTTGTTCCAGACAAAGATATTTTATACACACAAAGAATTAACAAGGTTGGAAAAGACCATAGAGATCATCAAGTCCAACTTATTACCTCCATACAAATTAAAAAGGTATTGTTAAACACATAAGCAATATTATCTGGGAAGCAATGCCCACAGTACTGTGATGATCCTATAAAATATTCTTTCAAATTTTTTTCAAATATCCCAGTGAATCAATTGTCTTAATATTACACATCTTATTAATAATTGTTTAGAGATGAGTCTGGATGTATTGTAAGTTATAAAGGAACACAATAAAATCTACCTTTACTTTCCTTATTTCTACATTAATGTAAAAATTAACATAAATGCTGATGTCAAGAACAACCATTTTGTTACTGAAAATCCAGAAATGGTTAATGAGGAAAAGGTGATTTAACTTTTTTTTTACTAAGAATGAGTCAAACAGATCAGTTTTCTTAAATGTGATATGTTAGCCATTATACACACAGGAGAACTGTTCATTGCTGGTAAATTAATAGTTGGTAAATTCACAAAATTTGAAAAAGTAAAAAGCCTAAAGGGCAGAATAATTTGGGCAAAATAATTTGTTCAAGCAACAGCCACCTGATACAGCTGGTAAATTCACCAACTGTTGGTAAATTTATGCTACATTAAGTCCAAAATTGAAACTCTGATTTAAGCGAGCTACAAATAATTCAGAGTGATAATGCAGAAAATTCTTGAAAAGACTCAGTGTTTGACTCCTTTATAATTGGCTCAGTTTCAAAAGTCAGTATTACAGTTTAAGGCACCAGCTGAAATGTCACATCCCTCACCAGAGCACTGTGCTGGTTATGGAGTGACTGCAGGAGAGAGCTGTGAAAAACGTGCTGATAACTGTGAGGTTATTGGCAATTTGCTCGAGGTTGTAGGGATTTTATTCTGAATTTAAATATATAAAAAAAAACCTTTCTATTTTGAATTTCTCTTCAATTTACCTGTTTGAATTTATTATTTGTAAAACACATCAAACCTCAAATGGATTGACCTTCCGCTAATGTATATCACCTAATGAATGGATGCAATTAACTAATTCATATTGGAATACATATTGCACTTTCCAGATCACATTCATCATCACTAAATGTGTGATTTAGTTTGCAAGTTTAAATTTTTTATTATTACCCTTTAAACTAAAGAAATAAGTCTTATATTTAATTACCTGAACTTACATATTCAATTAATAGCTTCATTACCTTAATGAACATAGACAGTGCATAGAAGTAACAGAAGATTGCTGCTGGGTTGCTCCCAAGGGCACATTATAAAAGGGTCAACTGTGAACCTCAGAACACTTTTTTTATATTAAAAAGTCTTGGTTGTGGAGTTTCAAAGGAACTGGGCCTGACAATCTAATATTTTTATAAAGAAGTCTGAGATAAATTTGTAATCTATGTTGTTAATATTTAGTATGTAAAAGGAATCACAGAAGCAAAAGTTAGGTTTCTGGAAAGACAGAGGTTTTAAAAGTTCAAATGTGAATAATTCCAAATGAAAGGGAAGAAAAAACAAGAAGAAAAACCAGGCAGACTGACAGCTCACCTACTGAAGGACAAGAGATGAGTGGTGCTTTTAGGCAAAACAAACACACACTTGTGGGAGAGAGGGGACAAAACCAGAGGAACAGCAGCTCTTACAGAATATGACTCTCCAACTGTGTCAGACTGTGGTTGGACAGCCTCCTTGGAGGCCACTAGGGTGGGAGACAGGTGAAGATGGGTGGGTTGGTGAGTCACATACAGGAAACATTGTCACTTTCCTGATGAAAATTGAGTTCCAGAACCATGACTCCACTGTCCTAGTTAGCTCCATCTATTTGCCAAACACATAACTTTGCTTTTGTGTGTCAGTAGAGTCAAATCCGTCATTACCTTTGGCTTTTATGTTACTTTTCTTTTATCAATCAGGTAGGCTCAGATCTCCTGCTCTTCACAACCCTACAGGTAGCCTTAATAAGTCTCAGGGTGTCTATTGCTATAAGGAATCTGTACGCTGTAGAAAGATGAAAAGTTTTGATAATGTATACCCCATTCAGGTTAAGAAAACACAGGGTTTAGATCCCTGCAAAGCCCACGGGATATACTTTGGTGTTTTCTTTGTGCTGCATAGATATATTTGCCAAGATATGTTTTAGTAGCAAAACTATTCAAGAGAAGGGAATATGCATAAAAAAAAAAAAAGCAGAGAATTCACTGCAACAAAGCCTTTGTCTGTACAAAATCGAACAATCCTTTAAAAGCAAAATTCTTCTAATACTTAAATAGTCCTTTTCCAAATGCATTCAGAAAGTACGACCTGCCCATACTATAACCTACCAGACAAACTCATCCTAACTCAGCCCAGCGCAGCAGATAACGGTGGTGCACGTAACCATCTGTCCAGCATTGCCCCAACACTTTCACGTGGTGCCAGCTCTGACAGCCCTGCCAAAGAGACTTGGGATTGGAATGTTATCTGGGCCTCCCTGTGCCAGCGTGGCTATCACAGAGATTAAACTGGCTCAGAAACTTTCAGGGACCATGTTATATACAGACATGTTTGTACAACAAATTTTAGAATTTATTGTTTTCAGTTCTATAGTTATACATAATATATGTATGTGTAGTAACATCAGTTATGCACTGAGGCCTAATTCTGTGCCCAACCAGTCAGGAACAAAGCCAAGTTTTAGGCTGTGCTTTAGAGAAAGTCCAATTTAATTATCGCTGAAATCAGTGTCAGAAACAGCAGACTTCAATGACCTTTCAATCAGGCCTTAAAGATTACTGGCAAAAAGATTAAAACACACATATGTGCTGTGGATTGATCTCACATTCATGATCTGGACTGAAATGCTTTATCTGGACACTGAGATCACAGAAACAGAGAAGAAAACAAATTCTTAAGGTGTCCCTTGGTCCTACAAGGTGGGCTTGGATAAACATGAGCGGCACATTGCAAGTATTTCACCCCTCGAGCACTTTTTCACCAGGGACTGCAGCAGAGAGAGGGGTGATCAGAAAACACAGGAACTAAAGAAAGAGGGTGTACATGTACTCAAAAAGCTGAGAATGCTGAATTACACTGTGCTCGAATCTTCCTCACCTGGGTTTTTTTTTCCTTTTTTTTTTCTTTGAGTTCCTCAGCAGTAGGATCAGTCCCTAAAACAGAGAATGTCCTTTAATGACCATGCAGCAGTTTCTATACGAAAATTGAAATATAAACTAGGCGGAGGCATTTGACCAGGGACATGAGTTATAGTAGAGCTATACATTCAGAGTTCGTCTAATTCAACTAAAATCAGCAGACTTTAAAATGATTTAGCCCATATTATTACAATACCAAAAAAACTTATATGGTGTATTTATAGCCTTGGTCTCTCCAGCTGTGTTGGTTTAGGTTTTATTACGTCAGTAATAACAATTTATGTGATACTCTGAATAATGTGCTATTAAAAATTCAGTACAGTGTATACTGTTACCCTTGGGATTTAAACTGTGGGAGCTATGTGTATTATTCTCTACTTTGCTATTTTCTATAGAGTGAAGATTACTGTAAAAATTGTTAGGTTATATATACCATGTGAATTCTTGCTCTGCTTGAATCCAGGTGAAGAGAAGAAATAGTTCAGTCCAGACTGCCTTGGGGGTAAGAGTCCCAAGAGCCTTAGTCTTGCAATCTAAGGTTGCACTAATCACACATTTGAGCATGAAAAATAATACCAATGTGCTTTTTGATGTCTTTAAAGAATGCAAATATATTTGTGAGGCATAACGTCCCTTAACAGAATCCATTTGATGCTTCTACAGAGCATCAGCTTTATCTGAGTGTCTATTTATTTTAATTTTTGCAGCAGTTAATCTAATTTTCCTGGCACAGAAGTCACATTGACAGTTTTGTAGTTCCCATGACCACCTTTGGAGGACTCTGTTAAAAGGCTAGTGGATCACTGGTACATTTCCTATGTTCTGTTTTGCTGGCATTAGGAGCAGCTTCAGTCAGACACAGTCCACTTGCACTAGCAGTGGCTGTACTGCTGGTGAGAAGATGAACATTTTAATCCCTTGGTGGAAATTATTCATAGATCCAGCAATTAGTTACTCTTTAACTTACAATTTCTCTCAAAGTATTTCCTAGTGACAATTTATTTTAGAACAGTTCCTCACACTCAGCCCACCTAAGGCTTGGTTCCTTAGCAAGGCAAATAGTTCTTTCAGCTGTGGAGTTAGTGCCTTTGAACGCTGCTTCTACACTTCAATCCTCTATAGCATTCCTTACTCTCTTGCAGGGCTCCTTTGGTAATGGAATTGGAAAATATTTACACTATTGCTTCCACATTCTTGGCAAAACCTTAAAATCATTTTGGCAAGATCTCTTGTGCTTCTACGTTTAATATATATATGCTCTTTACTTATATACAACTTCCATTCTTGGAGGATGTCTGCATTTTCTTCCATCAGACAACACAGTTGTCTGTATTTATGTGGCACTGCCAGTCTCCTTACCATTATGACTCTGGGAGCAGGGCCCAGGTGAGAAAAATCAGCAGAAAATGGTAATCACAGAGCATTTTCTTTCCACTGTTCAATCAGGTGGTCCATTGCAGGCCACTAAAATACATAGAAAGAGAGGATTAATTAAATGGGTAAGTATTTAAGGTCTAAGCTTTCATGGTGTTTATTTTTACATTTTACTTTTCTTTCTTGTAATGCTACATACATATTTTTTAGGCTTGGGAAATGGGTTTAGAATCTCTGAATACAATAAAAGGAAAAGCTTAATTCAAGTGTTCTGTGCTGCCCCCTTTGCTCTTTGAGAAGTGTGGCAGTGACTTCAAATTGCCAACTGTCAGAATCTGGAAATATTCACTGGGGGTCTTTCATCCCTTATGCACTCTGATCTTCAATACCTTCTTAGCACATCTGCTTGAATCTCCTTATGGAACTGAGAATTAAATTAGGATCATAGTTCTTCTGAATGGAGTTAAATCACTATGATTTCTATAATCACAGAATCAGTAAGGTTGGACAAGACCATAGAGATCATTGAGTCCAATCTATCACCTGTTACCTAACCTGTTGTCATCCTGCTACCAACACCCATCCTACCAATAACACACTACTCTAACATTTAGGTCATACTACCAAGTACGTCATCCAACCTTTTCTTAAACACCTCCAGGGTGGGTGACTCCACCACCTCCTTGGGCAGCCCATTCCACTGAGGGAACACCCTCTCTGTGAAAAAGTTCCTTCTAATGTCCAGTCTAAATCTCCCCTGACGCAGTTTAAGACTGTGTNCTTAAAGAAAATCTTAATGTCTTAAAGAAATCCATTATACCTGTATTTGTGCCAGTTCTCCACCCTGTAAAGAGAGAAAATTGTTATTAGGAAGGCAACATGATCTGGACAATGAGTAGGAGTTTCTGTCTCTGACGTGTTATTGCACTACTGTGAGTTGAAAAACAGCATTAATGTCTTAACACCTGTTACGAGACTGAAGTCAGAGGTATCTCCATGCTTCTGTGTAAGACTTGCATTTGTATAAGAGCAAGGAGTGCTACAGGACAGATAACTAAAAATTGCTTTCGTAAACATATTTATTTATTTGTTTACCATTTTCCTGGAAGAGAGGAAGTGGTTTACCTCTTTTCTATTGTAATGAATGCCCTCCCTGGCATCCTCCCTCAGTTCTACTGTATCCATAATTTTGAGAGTCTTCTCTCACAGACATAATAACATATACTTTAGCCTGCTGTGGTAATTAAGCTCATAAATAATATCTTTGTTTCTCAGTGGTGTGGGGCAAAGGTTTCCCAACTGCCACGCACAGGTTATTTCCAGAGGCTTCTCAGAGGCAGGTCCCAGCTGCCTGTGCCACAGGCAGGACCTGCAGCAGAGCGTTGCTGCCGCTGCACAAGGTGCTCACCCGGCTCAGGCAGCACCAGCACAGGAGTCACCTCATGATTCACCAGCTACGTGGGGCTCCATAGGCCAGTGTCTGCTGAAACAGCCAGAGGCAGAGTCGTGTTTGGATGCAGAGGTAGAGAAAGGTGAGTAAAAGGATATGGAAGGAGTTAAGGATTAAAGTTGCGTGAACTGGGTGGTTAAGGGATGAAACTGGTGGTGGTAAGGGGAATAATGCATCAGGTCCTGGCTGGAAGCAGAGAAGAGCACTGGCCCGTTACCCAATCCTGTAAAACTCTGCCCTGTTTAGGACCAAAACAAACCAAGACACTGAGCACCTACAACACGTGCCAAAATAATCTCCCAGAACTGGGCTTAGGTTTTGGTGCCAAGTCGAAGGACAGAAAATACTTGTAAATCAACTAGATAGAGTCAAGTCATTATCACACCTGATGAAACTATTCAAGATGCTTAAGAGATAAAAGCATAATTCTTTGAGGTATTCAGCAACTTCATGTCTTATGATGATGGAAAATAGCATTATAATGCTTCATATTGTAGCACCTATGTCCTTTGAAGCTAAATGTATTGGAGATATATAGTCGCTCAGTGCTTCACTTGCCTGGACTGTATTATAGGGAGCCACTGAACCAGAGCAGATTTCATTAAATGTTCCTAATATATTCTGCCTCATTGCTCTTTTATAAACAGAAAGGTTCACTAGAGAGCAACACATTTAATCTAAAAAGAGTATTGTGAGTGAATATGCAAATTCAACACATTGCACTAAGGTAAGATTCCTCATTAGTCACTGAAATCTCTCAGAGATGACAAGATAGGAGCTTTTGGGTGCAGGATATAGCACAGCATTCTGCCAAGCATTCACTCTCTTTTACAACTTCCCCTTGAAAACTTTTTGGACAGCCAAGAACAGCATGGTTTAAATCCCAATCTAGGTCAGAGAGAAATTTGCAACTATATTTTGGTTCCTTATTTTGTGGTTTCTCTTTTTACACCTTTATTTTTGATCAGGATGATAAAAACATTTTATTGATTTTTACCAGGATTTAAAAAAAAAAAGTAACGTAGCACGTAATGATTAATCCGTTCTGTAAAAAGAGAAAAAAAAAAAAGAAGAGTTCTGATTGTGAACTCAGTGGTATTATCTAACCAGTATAAATAGAAGCGCACTGAGAGGAGAGAGAATGGCAAACCCATGATGAATTGTTAGGGCATGTTGAGTTGGTTCTGTCAATGCCTGCAGTCAGATGATTTCACTGGCTGTACAAGATGAAATCTCATATTTCAATGTTTAAGTAAAAGTGTCAAAGTTCAGCCGAAGCAGGGACGAACACAGAACAAATTTTGTGTGTATTTGTAACTAGGGCACCAGAACAACAGAGGAAGCCAAAATGAGCCGGAAAAGCAAAAGAAGTTTAAAGGAGAAATTTTCCTTGAAGAACAGCTTGGTTAAAGAAGCCCTCTCAGAGTTCCTGGGAACTTTTATATTGATAGTAAGTGTCAGCTGCTTTCCTTTCTTCCTACTAATCTAATGTTGGACAGTGCTTGTAAGGGGACATGTACGCTTTTTCTTGTACTGTACCAGAGCGTGGGGACTCCTGACAATTCACAGCCTGCAATGAATTGCTCCTGCTGCCGGTAAGTTTGTAATTCCTTTCTTCACCGAGTGTAATTATCACTGGCTATAAAAACCGGATAGCTTTATGTATTACAACTCATTAATGATTCTATTAATGACCAGCATTAGATTTCATGTAGGAGCAGAATTTCAGTGCACTAGCACATTCTGAAAAATCCAGATATGCACAATGAATATTGTTAATACTCCTCTGGTTTTTAAGAGCTCAGCGGTTTATTCTACTTTCACTCCTATGCACGAATTTCATTTGCATTAACAAACATACTGTGTTGCATGTTAAGAAAAATTTAGCTGAGTTGTTTTCTTGTGCAATATAGACATTTAGCCTCGCGATTTGTAGTGAATTTATCTGGAGTTGTATTGCTAAACCTGTGGAGATTTTGTAAATTAACTCTTTTTTTGTTTTGTTTTTAACTCTACTACATAAATTACACAGTTGCTTAGTCCTGTAGCACTGCTACAATTTAGGTAAATACCAAAACTCTCCATTTTCACAACCCTGGATTTTTTTTTTTTTTACTCAACCCCTTTCTCAATGTTTCTGTGCATTTTGTACTGGGGCAGAGTGCTGCAGCCTGTGATTCTCCAGGGTAGAGAGCAGGCTCAGTAGCAGAGCTAGAAATTAAGCAGTGAGTGTATTTATGCCAAACTATTTCTTCCTCCTTGTATTCTGAACAAGGCAGTCTTGCTTATTGCTAAATATTTCATCATAGTGAAAAGGACAAAAAAAAAAAAAAGAAGCAGGCAGAGTACTGACATGGCATGTTTTATAATTGTAACTATATTAGCTGAATTTCAAGTAAGTCATCTAAAAAATTCCAGTAGCTCATAAAATACATGAAAATAATGGTCTTTACTACACTTCTGCCAACAGAAGTGCACAGACACTAAAATAACATTATTCTCAAATTTAATACCATCCATAAGACATTATTACAGTAAGGAGCACATTTAGAGCAAGGAGCACAGAGCACTTTACAAACATTAATGAATTAAATGTCACAACACCCTGGTAAGGAGGGGAAATGTCATTATCTTCATTTTGTGTATTAGCAAACCTGATTACAGCAGCCTGCACAGGAAGCCTGCGGCACGACTCTGAATATAACTCACATCACCTGACTTCCAGTACTCTGACCTCGTCACAAGATCAGCCTCTTCTTTCCATTAATAAAATTAAGCAAGTGAAGAAAACATATTGATGTGCAGATTAGACCGCAAATGCTATTATTTAATGTCCTGCTGCACAAGACTAGGAGAAAATGCAAACCCAGATCCCATTTTCCAGTATATTCACCATATGAATACAGTGGAAAATGAAGCCACAAAATTGTTGTTGATAAGCTGAGTTTCTCATTTCTAGCATACACTTTCTAGTTTCAATCTTGGTTTAAAGCAGACAATAGCCTCATATTGATTAAACCGCAGTTTTCTCTGTGCTTGGATACCTCAGCTTGTGGTTGGAGTGTACAAGTTAAGAGCAGTACAAAGAGTTTATTGTGAAGAAATTGATTTTTCTTCTGTTACTTATTGCTATTGCTTTCAAAATCTGTCAGTTAGTAAATACTTTCTCTTTAAGTACAGATAAATGTTGAACTAATGAAAGAAGCTCCCAGGTAAGCCAGAGGACAGAAATCCGTAAAAAGGAGACACCATGTATGCAAAAGAAGTGGTAGTAATAGGATGATGGATACGTCTTAACCCTGTTACAAAGTGAAAGTGAGATGAGAGTTCAGCTCCTACAGCACAGTTGATTCAGATCTTTGCTGAAAGCCATTTTATGCTGCTGTGATGGGTTTTACAGCCTGTGGGGAGCACCTGCACCAGGGAGCAGGACTGAGACAACCTTGCTGTTACCCACAGGCTCTGTCTGGTTGTCAGTGCTGACTGACCATCCCTAAACCTGAGTGCACTGCATGAAAATCTGTCCCTCCAAATTACTTATTTCTGCTTTTTCTGGAGAAGTACGTCACAGGCCACATAGTAATACAAGCTTAAACTACCCTCTTTGGAAACTCTCAGCCTTACAAACAGGAAATCTAGAAAGTGAAATCACTCATCAGTAAAAACCAAGCCTTCACCTCAGGGTGTGAAGGGTGTGGCCTGCAGTGTTGTACAGATTTGAGACAACAAGTCTTGAGAAAGTCACTGGACACAGAGCATGGATAACATCTCTTGGTCATCCCTACCTAACACACAGTTCGCCTTGCAGCATGGTCTCGCAGCACGTAGGCAGAACCCTTTCCAGGTGAAAAATCAACTGGAAGGTATAGTCCAGAATCACAGCAAATGTGCTGACCAGTAATGAATGCTCAGTCCAATGGATCAGATTAGAGATGCTCCTGATAATAACCCCTCCTGAGAGATCCACAGTCAGGTTCTCAGGTAGCTTGCACTACACGACTTAATAATACACACACAGTCCCTGTAAGCCCTTCTCTCAGCATATCAAAGCACCTGATTTCAACCTTAGAGTTCAGTGAGAAACACTAAATTAGGAGCCTGGAAGCATTTTAAGCTGGAGAACACCAATACACATGCACCATGGTGGCTGAGAGCCAGTGCACACACACATTTCCCAGCCTCGGACAGTCCCAGCCTTCTGTAGCTGGAGCTGCTCACAAGGCCTCCCCTGAGGAAAAGCTCTCCAGGGAGCTTTTTGTTCTCCATCATGTCTCCTGGTTCAGTACATTTCCTCCTGGGGCTCCTGTGAGTTACTCTGGGGGACAACATCTGGGTGCCAGCACAAAAGATTCAAGAAGCCATGCTGGGTCAGATACATGGTTTATGTGACCTGTCAGTGATTCTGTCTGGAACTCACCTATCCAACTGCCTCTCTGCTTTTAATCATGCCTCTTTCCATATTTACCCTTTGGAACTTGACTGCATTGCTCTCAAACAAAATGGGATTTACTCTGACTTACGCCATTAAGTATATCTGAATTGAAACAGTTCCAGAAACTGATGCCAAATAGGCCATGTGGCTTCCTTTAACAGCTACTGCTCACCTAACACAGTTTGTATTTCATTTTCTCTCTCAAGAGCATCTTACTGAATAGGGTTTCCCAGAAAGGAACTGCACAGGAGCCAGAAGCTCCTGAGTCCAGAGCAGCATATGCTTCCTTGCTGAGATGGAACACAGGCTTTCATTTAGCATATAATGACAAGTGGGGAGTACATATATTCCTAATATATATTCCTGTGTATAAGTGATAACGTATAAGTCCAGTCTCCAAATGGAGGTGAGGAATCTCTCACAACTCACACCAAAGCAGATGTTTGTGTGTGCAGAGAGGACTCAGGGCACAAGCATTAACTGAATACATAACACCCCCCACTGAAAATAGTCCAGCTCATGAGGAAGACGGCTATTTATCCTTTTATCACCAAAATATTTTAGTGTTTGCATATTCTCACCATTTCGTTATATAAGTTATTACTCCTGCTTTGTTGCAGAGTTGAGTCACATCTGAAAAATCTTTGAGATTGACCTTGCATGGATTTGCTCAGTCCAAATAAAAAAATAATTAAAAAAAATAAAATTTAAACAACTTTTCTGTATCTTTCTTTTCATGGCCCTATAGTACCTGTTGATCACAACACGATGTGACAGCATATATCCCTTATTCTAAACATGTATTAGAATTCTCATTGCATGATGTGAGATGCAACACATGCAAGCAAATGGAGCTTTTGATCCTTTTCTATTGAAGTGTTTAACATTTAACACAGAATCACTACTTAGAACATGAAATCTGTCTTTATTTAAAAATTTCTGAATTTTTGTGAAAAGGAGGCTTTTTATTTTTGTATAGGATGAAATTAATTACAGCAAGTTTTGTTTAAGGTATAAAAGTAAATAGCAGCAACTTTTAACACCTGCCCTGTTTGTCATCAGCAATTAATTTCCAGTCAACTTAAGTTTGTCAAAGCTAGATAAAAAGAGGTTATTAATATTTATTTATAATTAGTATTTTGATATGTCTCAGTTTTTCAAATATTAAATAATGCTATAAATACCATGGGCCATGTTTGCACTTTTGAAAAGCAGCTCTCAGAGATCAATGCATTGGGGTCTCTAGCAGCAGTACTATAGTACAACCAATAAGTCTCACTCATGAATCTAATGTCATAGTTACATATATTTTGATGGCCTTAATTTTTTCTAATGGATCTGGAAGAGATGTGCAAACTCCTTCTCTTTTTGCAACTGTATTAAATCAGTTCTGCAAACAGAAGACAAAAGTGATAACGAAGACCTTTAGCTGTGCTGAGGTTAAGGAGGTGTTCTTGCGCACTGGTAATATTTATATAGTTTTACTATTATCAAAGTCAATTTTTTTTCCTAGGCAATGCTTCTGTTTTAAAAAGTCATTCTTTAATTCAGCTGAATAGTTAACAGTGTAAAAAAAACGGAAAGGAAGGTTATCTAATTGTTCTTTTAACCGAAACAATTCTGAAAAGTCACGGGAAGTCTTTTGTTTTCAATCCAAACTTAAGTTTTCCAGTAAGTATATGACATTTCAAACTTTCAGATGACTCAGATGTGTTGCATGAAAGCTTTGAAAGAAAATTGTCTTCATTTCTGCAACATCAGCCCCAGGATATAACTCAGCTCTCATTGTTTAACCAAGGGGTTCCCAGTTGAACTTAATGTTCCAAGACCTTTTTCTGAAGATAGAAACTTTCTGGTAAAAGGTATATCTGTAGAACTGAAGGGCAGGCACTCACCCGGAGCCTCACAGAAGATTTGCGTCTTTTCAACATTCAGCTGTGAGCGCAAAACTTGAATTTATGTTTTACAGACACAGATTTACAGGGTGTTTTTTCAAAAGTTTCACCAAATAAAAAAAAAGGTAATAAAAGCAATAACTTTTTAAAACTGTCATAAACAGTTGGAGAACAGAATAGAAGATAATAAATGCAGTTTGTGCCATGCAGTGAGTTTATGTCTTTGCAATCTCAACAGTTCAATAAACCATTCTGGTTAAGAGTGAATTCTAGTGAGCTCTCCAGCCCATGGTCTGGTTTAAAGGCAAACATGACTCTGTTCCTCTAGCCTGCTCCTCAAAGGTTTCTTTACTATGAAAAACATTCAGCTTTTTTTCAACAGAAAATTAATTAGTCACAACTGTGTCCTTCCAACAGCAGGGCACAGCAAAGATCCGGCCACTCTGCCTCTGCACCCAGATGGAAAAAGAAAAGGTGCATGTGCCCTTATACCCCAAGGAGAGGACAGAAAATCCCTTCCTCAGAGTCTGCAAGGCCCACTCTCACACTCTGAATGCTACGATTCCCTGAGTGCTCTTACTGATTAAACACATTTTAAGAGTGAGAAAGATTTTAACCTTTTCGGTTGGTATAGGAAGCGAAGCAAAGAAACATATTTCAGCTCAAGAATAAACGTGTAATGGGGAGAGAAGCAGCACTTGAATAGGTTTATTCACCTCAAGAAACTACTAAGTAAGATTTTTCCCCCCTTTCTTTCTAGCCCTGATACAAGGGGTAATGTTTCACTTCTTAAAGTTTGTGTCTGAATAACACAGTTGAATTTCTCTCCTGAAATTCTAAAATTAGTAAGAAAATAAAAAAAATCCTCACTGAAGAAACTGACTCAAGCCAGTTGCCCTCTGTAATTCAGGAAAGAAAAGCATTTAGCGTTTCAGGATGAAGAGTGCAATATAAATCATAATAAAATATGAGAAAATGCAGACCTTGGCATTCTCTCCAGGTGATTACAAAGTTTTATTTGTCTCCTATTGCATATGCAAAAGCAATAATAAAAATTTAAAAGCATAAGTCTATATAACACAGCATAGTCTGTCCCTCAATACTGTTACTCTGTTTTTCCAACAAATCAATTTGAACGTGATCTTTATATGTTTTAAAAGCTTTAGATACGCAATGCATCCAAACCCTTATTAAAGTTACATTCATGTCTCCAAGTAGGAATGCTTTCTGTCACCAGAAAATGGTTTCAAAATGTCAATAATTTTAAGGCTTATGTCTATACTATTTAATTAACTAAATTATAACGGTGGAGGGTTTCCATCCCTTATTTATTAGATAGCAAGTCTGAAAAAAAAAAGGAAAATATATCTGAACCCAAGAGGATATTGGTAGTGTCCCAGGAGATCATCAAGAGAACAGATACAGTGATTTTTTATTACTCTGAGCTTGATTAAATCATAATGTACAGAAACCCTCCTCACCCCCACCAAAACATTTCATTAATGATAAAATAAGAGCCATGTGATTTTAAAGTATTTAAGAATTATTTGACTGTATTTTTATCTTACCCTCCAAAACTTAAGTATGGTCTGATTTAACAAAAGGTAGTCAGTGCATAAATATTAAACTAAATGAAGACTGTTCTTACCCGAAAGATCAGGAGTTTTCTGCCACTTGAATTCTTACAGAGCTAATGATCTGACTTTTAGAAGCTCTAATATGTCTCTGTTTTTGCTGCTTTAGCATTACTGTCAAAAGATGCTGAGGAGCCACACCTGAATTAAGACCCTACACAACAGAAAAAAAAATACATCTCTATGTGGAAAGAGTCTTTAATCCACTATAAAACACTTTATTATGAAATGCAGTGGATAAATTGTCAAGCAGACTTGCTTTGTAAATGAAGTTGATGGAAATGAAAGCAAGTTCTAAAATACACTTCAAATTAAACCCCATCAGTTTAGCACTCAGTGGAGGACACCGAGGACACCATTAATTTAGCACTCAGTGCCTCTTAAACTGAAAAGTTTATTTACTAATTTTATAAGTAACTAATTTCCCAGTTTAAGAAGGATGTTGAACTGCTTGAGAGGGTCCAGAGAAGGGTGACAAGGATGGTGAAGGACTGGAGAACAAGCCCTATGGGGAGCAACTACGGGAGCTGAGGTTGTTCAGCCTGGAGAAGAGGAGGCTCAGAGGTGACCTCATTGCTGGTTACAACTACCTGAGGGGAGGTTGCAGTCAGGTGGGTGTAAATCTCTTCTCAGGCTGCCAGCACCAGAACAAGAGGACATGGCCTTAAGCTATGCCAGGGAAGGTTTAGGCTGGATGTCAGGAAGAACTTTTTCCCAGAGAGAGTGATCCCTCAGTGGAATGGTCTGCCCAGGGAGGTGGTGGAGTCACCATCCCTGGAGATGTTTAAGAAAAGACTCAATGAGGAGCTCAGTGACATGGACTAGATGGTGGGAGGCTCGGATGGATGGAGTGTGGTGCCCATGGTTCCACGCTCATGGGTCTGATCCCTGAGTGGGTGTTTGCTTGGGAGTTGGACTAGTGGGTCCCTTCCAACTCAGAATAACCTGTGAACCTGTGACATTTCCCTGAGAAATACCAGGGTTTCCTCTCGTGTCCTGAGGTGGCAGCAATACAAATCCCCTCTCACAGATTTGGAATGGGCAGCTTTAGGACAGCAGGACTCTCACTGCAAGCACAGAGCTTGAGCCTAACACTGCACTGCCTGAGAGCCCATCCCCTCCACAGCTCTGTGCAGCAACGAATGCACAGGTGGCAGAACCCAGAGTGGCACTGCAGTCCTGTCCAGTCTGAAAAACAGGAGAGGACAAGACGCAGCCTGGCAGGAAATGCCAGTGTAGAGCGTGAGAACACAGGTAGGAGTGTGGTGTGGGAAAAGGGCAGGGTTGCTGCTTTATCTGAACAAAAGCAGCCTTACAGAAAATTGTCAATTGGCGGACAGATCCTTGCAGATTGTCCATAATTAGCTGTGGTTGTTGAAGTATGATTCTATTCTGAAAACTGAGATAGAGATTCTAAACTATTTTTCTAGCATTTCCTGGTTGAAAATGTACAGCTTATAATTGCAATGCCTTTTTTTTAACTGCTGACTCTGTATTCCTTGTAACACAGTGAGTTCCTGTACTCATGCACAGCACCATCAGTTGTGCAGCCATTGAGGCCACACTGCCTTTAGGGACACCTGTGGCACCCCACTGTAGGTGTGTGACTCACCACAGCTTGGAGCTGGGGATGAACAAGCTATAGCAATGCATTGTCTCCACACTGCTAAAATCCAGAAGACCTGCCTGCTGTTTTAATGTGACAGCATCTGGCTATGAATGCACACCACCTCTGGGGCTGAGTGATAAGAATGGATGCCTGCTTAAGGATGCCTGAAGGTTTCCTGGCCACGTGGAAAAATAAATTCCCTAAAATTCTAGATTCAGATCCTACAGGAAATCCTATTTACACTGAAAAACGCTATTACAAGCATTTGCAAAAATCCCAAAATTTTACAGATGGAGGCAAAAAGATCCTTAGTCTCTCTGATGAGTGGGAATCAAAGTCCTGCAAGCTTCCAGACAGCAATAGTAATTATGCTCATTGGAGGCCAGTGGTTTTCCTTTCCTAACATTAGCCTTATTATCCAAGACAGAGAGAGATCTAATGTCTACAAAGCAAGTTGTTTTGGCAGAGACGGTGCAGACAGCTATTCCACACCCAAACATGTTCTTTATGACAATAGTCTAATTACTTTGTGAGCATAAAAAGTCAGTGCTGAAACTACTGCACTAAATTTAAGCAGATCAAGCTATAGACAACTGCTACAAGGAAAACTTGGTAAGGTATGATAGACAAGATAAGATAAAGAGATCTGGCTATATTCTACTGTAAACTCCCATGAACTCCAAGTGCTGCAATCAATGAGTTTTGTGGCTGCAACTGATGGCTGAGCTTGGCCTAAAAACCCAGAATATTTAGTTACAACTTGATGATCTAGCTTGTTTAACTCAGTCAAGCAGACTCACAGGGTATTAAATTGCTGCTTGTGTAATTACATGATTAGGTGATAGTTTCCAGTTGTGCCAACCCAGCTACTCTAGCTATGAGACTTTTTTCTCACCTTCTGAAAAGGTCAGCAAATGGAGAAAATATTACTGTCCTGGTTCAGATTCGCAGGTTCAGTTCCCAGATTTCCCAGCCCTGAATGGGTACACACTGTACCTGCAGTGTTCGTCCATTGTACGTGAGCAGACCATTGTTTCCCAAGGTCCACCAAGTGCAGCTGTGCTAATTCCTACTCCTCTAAACTCATGCCCTAATCTTAAACTTCATAAGCATAGCCATTCTTTCCATACATATAAATGCATTATAAATTAAATTCTCATATGAAGTTTTTTTAAAACATGTCAGCTGTGAACAAGTACAGTGTCCTTTATTTTGGTCTGATATCTGAATGTGCATTTGTGCTTACCATTTGCACTGCTGGCTAATAGGATAGAGCAATCAGAGCACACCTAACCTGACCATGTGTCATCCACTGCACAGCATCTCCCTGTAGCCTGTTATGTGTCTTGTAACTTCAAATTATGCAGTCCAATAAACTGCAGCTATCTAACACCACCCAACCCTTACGTAACCCCAGAGCTGTAACACTTTGGCACCAGACAACGTTTTGTTTGCTTACATGATTATGACCCTAAGGCAAGAACTGCACCTGGGTATATGACACAGTCTCGGGGCACTTATAACAGAAACACGGGCTGCATTACAAAGCTGGTTAAGAGTGTGACTTTATTGAGAGCTTTTCTGTCACATTTTGGTATTAGCTAAAACCCTGGGGGAAATAATGCAAACAAAAGTATGATTTTGCCTGTTTAAATTGCATCTATTCTAGGAGGACTTGCTTGTTAAACCCCAGTCACCAAATCTTTTTGGTATAGTCTGTTTCTAAGGCAGAGGAGATTTTCCCATTACTTTGCAGGTTCTGAATGCAACTGCCTTGCAAATGAAAATAGGCAATTAAGTTTGCTCAAGATAAATCTAGTCTCATCCCAGAAATGGTATGATTCACATCACTTACAGCTGCAGAGAAGCAAAAGTTTTCAGACTACAGATATTATTTCATAGCTTCCATAGAGTGTTGGGTCCACTTAGGCATACATTTAAAAAGCAGATTTTTAAGACACAAACAGGTCATCTAGTCTATCTCAAACTAAAGGCCTTTTGTACTTTTGAATATCTTTTCTATCAGCTTTGATAGGACTTTAACACATACCTGAAGCTAAGCAAAGGCTTTAGAACTGAATAAACATCATCTTAGGCAAATAAGTTTTTAAATATGTTGCTGAACTTAATTTTGAGGGGAGCCAACATAAAATGGAAGTTAGCTCAAATCCATTTTGAATTTTCCAAAGTGAATTATTCTGATATCCCCACTTCAGCTGCAGAGCTAGTGAAATATTTTGATAGAGCAATATGTGATATAAACTCAGTAAAACAATAACACATTCTGTAATAGCCAGAAAGCTGTCTCAGTCCAGAGTTTTAGCATTAAAAATTAAAAGGTTTCTGAACTAACTTTCATAGCATTTTTCTCATTGCTTATACCAACAACCTAGAACTGAAAACTTACCAGAATTAATTCCCTCTTTGCTTTCAGACAGAGTTTTGTTGTAGAGGCTGTGAGATCTTTTCTAGTCTCTGAGTTCTGTTCTGTATCCCATCATTGTACTAAAAAACTGTTTTCTGTTGAGAGGAAAGACTTTATTAGCAGACATTCTTCCTCATGACAGAGCTGGAGAAAATTAAAAGCAAATGTTTATTGCAGCAAATGCAACAACAGCACACATGCCACTAATCTCTAATTCTAGCACTGCTTCAACATTCAGCAATATCTTCAGCTATACCAGAGCAGCAGCAGAAGTTGCAAACTAACCAATAATATTGGACAGATACACTTTGATTTTACTTTTCTCTTCCAAACAGGCACTGGGCTGTGGGTGTGTGGGCCAGGCCGTGCTCAGCCGAGGAGCCCATGGCGGGTCCATGACAGTATCCGTTGGATTTGCAATGGCAGTCACCATAGCTGTGTACGTGTCTGGGGGGGTTTCTGGTAAGTAACTTTTTTATTTACAGTGCATTTATTGCTACAGTTTTAAGGCTCCCTTGTTAAAGTATTTCCTGTTAATGGTATAAACAATTATGAATCTAGCAACAGTAAGCACCATTACAGCAGTCATATCAGTGTTTTGCTAGCAAATCTTTCATGTTCTGCTTAGTGTTTTCCTGAACATACTATCAGCGGAGATGGTCCTGGACAGCACAGGCATTATATTTAACCATTGAAAAGCAATCCAGCAGTCACCAGATAAAATGGTGGGCAGCTACATGGAAGGTAGAACACCCAACTAATGGGTATAATGAGCAAGGTTAACCTTAGAGAGTGCAATTCATCTCTTCATGTCCAAGGACAGGCAACAGCAAGTCTACTCCTGCCTATTTCCTTACTCACAGAAGCAGCAGATCACAGAAAGCAGAAAAAGCAAGAAGATTCAGTACTAAAGCACTGTCAATGTACTGTCATTGTGCCTTTGTTTCTGCTGTAGCAGTGCCTCAAAATGTATCAGTCAGGAATCTCTCCTTTGCCAGTAGCTGGGCTAACTAACCAGTGTCCACGTGGGTCATACTGGATGCTGCTTCCTCTCCTGTTTCCACCATTCACCTTGGCCAAACTAATATCAGAAACAGCAGTATAATTGCTTTTAACATTCAAATTGCCCTTTGGAAATACAAAAAATGATGGGCTGTAACAATACGGTGTTGAGCATGATAAAACACAATACTCTGTGTTGCATGCAAAGTTTAAATCATCCTCTTAAAGCAAATTGTGCCCTTGTACTCCAGTTCTCATAGAGGCATTTCTTACCCTTCATAAAGAGGGTAAAGATGATCTGGACAAGTTTCTATAGGTATAACTAGGTCATCATAAATAGTTGTTATAGCAGGAATTACTGTGGCCGTTTCTCTTCTCTTCCAAATTCTTTTGCAGAGGTACCACAGACAAGGAGGTTTTCAAGTTCACATTAGAAAGTGCTCAAGATTCTACAAAAAAGGCAGTCTGGTAACTGTCACTGAAACAGATCACAACTGTGCCTTAATACCATACAAACTTAATTCAGCAGCACATTCCTATTATCTGAACAACTTTAAACAACGGCTTGTGGTTTACATGTAGGCATGTAAAATCTTCTAATGCAGTATCATGAAAACAAACCTGTGAAGACCTGTCCTACATTTGCATCTTTAAGGGATATTCATCTCCATCATTATGTAGAAAATTAGAGTTCATTCCCAGCAGGGCAGAGCAGTTGCAGATGTTGCAGTATTGTGCTTCCTGTGTTTCTCCCACGACAAAGATTCTGCACACAGTGCATTTTCCTTGTGAGGGAATAGGAACGGATATTTCAACAGGCTGTGATTTTCCAGTATTTGATCACTAGTGGACACTTCAGAATGCCAGTTCCTATATAGTATTTGTTAGCAATTTCTGTGGCTCTTTGGCCATGAAGTCTCATGTTTAAGTACTGCAAAAATATTTTGCATCAGTTCTTTATGACATTCTAGATTCATAGTAACGAATAACATAGCCTGCATGTTTGGTGAATTTGAGACTTTTTTATCTAGGAAAATTCCCTTTTTGCTTTTTCTCCATAAAATTTTCCTCAATATCTAGAAAATTTCCCACTATTTGTTCCAGCATATTTCAAACTGCTGACTGTGATCACTGCAACTACAAAACAATGGGGAATACACTGTCCAACAGACTTTTTTTTTTTAAACCAGGAAACTAGCAGTTGCACAGGAACCAAGAATCTTTTAACTCCCCTGTGTCATCATGACAGCCTTCAACTAGACTTTGCCTTTCTAGATTTCATGTTTATCAGCCATCTCTAGTATTATTATGACTTGTCCTGGCCATCAAAATCACCCTGTATTATATACAGGTGGGGAACAATATCAGGTGTTGAAAGAAAGGAAAATGATTCATTCCAGCCTGAGTTTAGGAACATAAGACAAGACAACAATTAATCAAAATTCACATGAAGGGCTGTTAAATAAGGTGCCATCTATCTATTTGCTCTGTGCTGAAGAATTTGAAACACAGTGAGGAATTCAAAATTAATCCAAGACCGGTGCTACTAGGTCAGAGTTTTGGAAATGGTACAAAGAAATTTTTATCCAGCTTGTTATCTGTGTTTGTCAGTTCATTTTGTATCAAAGGTGCCTGGATTTCATAAGATAATGACTCACTGACCTGAAGTGCAAACAAACACAGAAACTGTACATAGAAGTCCTTTCTCCATCACTAACCTTTAACAGATAAAGGACATGCTCTTTCAGGTATTTTACCAAAGACAAAGGCCATAGGCTGAAATGATACTTTACACAGAAGATAAACAGTGGATCCTATGTCCTTGCAAAACTTGGGATTTGCCATATTTTTGCTGTGAAGTACATTTTTATCTTTATTTTACAACCCATATTTCTTTAGTAGCAACTACATATTTGTAAATGATGAAATTTTCTAAAAGCATCCAACACTTTTTCCCATGTTGGTAAAAAAAGTTGAGGGAAGTGACGATCATGTGACAAAAAATTACATTTTGGAAAACAAAATTATCACAAAGAATTTCAATGATACTGATTTTTTTTTCATGCATGAGTTCAGGTGTAGAAGGAAGGAAGCTCCCCAGGAACTAGAACACTGTTTCAGCACAGCTCTTCTATCAGTTTCCTTATTGTGCAGCCCTCTGGAGAGCACAAGAACTCGATGAAAACATGTGATGTAGAACTAGGCACTGCTGTCTCCAGATCCCATCTAGGCATAGATCACCAACAGCCAGCGTGAAGCTGGACAGCCCTATTCTTTATTTTGTGTTCTTGAAAACTGAGTTCCTAAAGTAACCCCAGGTTGAATACAGGGGCATAAATACGACTTAAATCCAGGGTACTCCAGATATATGATCAAGACAGTAATAGTCCTCAATTGTAATTGTGTGAAACGGAATAAAAGTTCTGCTGCCCTAGTCCTCCCCTAAAAATAAAAAGCCAAAGGCACTGAGGAAAGAATGAGGGACCCTCCCACCAAAGCTGATGGGGCAGGTTCAGGCTGTCTAGAAAAGTTGTCTATACATCTATAGATTACAGACTGCAGGACCACAATCTGATAAACAGAACATTCCACAAACATCAAGAGGGAAGATCTTGGTGGCTTTTACCCTCACTCCCCTAACTTCATCCAGTTTTTTTTAAGTTTCAATTTAATTGCAGTCGGCATTACTTGCAGAATAGCATCTAGAAAAGCATGCACTAACTCTTGTGCTCAAACCACCCACATTTTTTACAAATCCTTCACCTATTCTCATGCATCTGAGTCATCCACGTGACTTATTGTGATTTATTTTTCAGGTGGTCACATAAACCCAGCTGTTTCATTAGCCATGTGCGTGACTGGAAGATTAAAATGGACCAAATTACCAATTTACATATTAGCACAACTCCTGGGAGCATTCGTTGGAGCAGCGGCTGTCTTTGGGATTTATCATGGTGAGTACACCTTAGGCATATTCACAGGACAAACCAGAGGTCAGGCAGTCTCTAAGGCCCCAATTTCTCAATGAATGTCAAGCAAGCAGAGGACTCTTGCTCAGACAGGGCTAATGGCAGGACTGAAGCTAAAACCATAAAGAAGGAAGGAAGAAGCATACAGCCTTTGGAGAGCAAAACAATGGCTCAAACACTCCAGGTATCCTACAAAAACACTAATGCTCCAGGAAATGCTCGGATATTTAGAAAAATTATTCATGGGAAATCAGATACTCTGAGATCATGTATTTCTCAGTAAGGATTTTAAATTACTTAATAGCCAGGATATAGGGCTATCCATCTTCCAAGCAAATTAGAAACATTAAAGAGCTGCTACAAGTGCCTGTAGGCAAATATTACCAACATCGTTCATTGAGGGTACAGGATATGAGATCAAGTCCCTCCTGACCAAACCTCAGACCACCCTAGAGAGGTGGCTCTCCAAGGCAATGAACTCCAAGTAGTGATAAAGGGGCCACATATTAGAAGAGGGGGGTGGAAATAACCCCTATGCTTGAAGCATGGGGGTGTTTTTTACACAGTGTGACACAAAAGGAAAAAATGTAACAGTCTGACTGACTGGATGAATCCCTTCAGTCTGATCAGTTACTTCACTCCCCTCCTCCAAAACTCTGCTCTTACTGCCCCAACCCATCTCCTCTAAAATCTCCCTTCTGTGGGCATTATATGTATCTGCAGACAGTGCTGGGTTAGGGTGCAATAAAGGAAAAATAAAAATGGAAATACTCATTGTATGTCAGCTCAGTGCTCTGTACCCACAGAAATCCTGAAGAGAAAGATCGTTAGGAACAATCATGACCGTTCTGGGTTGGTGGGTTTTATATTTGGGGGTGGGAGAGAGTTGTTTGGGGATTTTAAGGTTAATGGTAGAATTTGGGAAGTCTGAGATTCCAGAAGAGGATTTCTATCTGAATATGAGTCCTTCTCAAGCCTCACCGCCAGAATTAGGGCTATGTCCAGGATGCAGCAGCATGTAAATATGCACATGGGTTGGAGATGCAGTCACTATGATCTGCCAAAAGGGCAGCAGTAGGATAGTGAGGTAAAACTGAAAACTTAGGGCTGGGATTGGGGTTAAAGACATCTTCCCAATATTCAGGAGTGCAGGATTTTCTCACATCCCCATCTCTGCACAAGTACTTTGCTCTCCTCTTGTTATTAATTCCCAAACATCTTCCCTACTTTTTCCTTCCTGCAACTTGCAGGGTTTTCATGTACTCATTGAGGTCCACTGAAAAGTCGCTAGAAGAAAAACAGACATAGGAGCTCATCCTTCTTTTTTTCCTCTAAGAGTTAAATGCAAAAAAATAATCTGACACTACAAATGAGAGCCTCATCCAAGTAAACAACTAAATTGAAAATGTTCTATGCACCCATGTTGTGGCCTTAAGCAAAGCTAGGAAAAAACAGGAGCAAAGAGAAACAGATTTGTCTGCTAGCTTCAGGACACTCACAGGTGTCATCTCTTCTCTGGATACACTAATAAAATAATGGATTAGAACTTGTTATTCATGTCTATGGAGATTTGAGTGTTTTATCTTAGCATCTTTCTATTTCTAAAGTTGCACAGCTGTCAGATAAGATAGCAATTCCTGGTACCTACAACTGCACAACCAGGACACTACGTATATATTTCTTGGGGCATCATGCCGAATGTAGGACCTCTTATAGAATAACACAACTGTATTCAGAATCAGAAAGTGTTCCTTGACACTGAGTTTGGAACAACGGGCAGGGATAAACCAGCTCTATTTTGAAAGCTGTGACATGTTAAATGAGTACTTCAAATCATAGGAGGAGAGATGACACAGGAGGGTATGATGAGAGCATCACCCCACATCTATTAACTGTACTCCCAGAAAAAAAAGATCACAGAATCACAGAATGGTTTGGGGGTTGGAAGGGACCTTAAAGGTCAGTTTCAGCTGAGAATGAGAAGTGCACAAACCTATCACATATATTTTACTCTCAGAAAACCTAGTGTTTATGGAAAAGTGCAGGCAGTTACTGGCTGTTTCCTCTAGATGCCTTAATGGAATACAGCGACGGAAAACTGGAAGTCACAGGACCTAACGCAACAGCACATATCTTTGCAACATACCCAGCTCCGTATCTGTCCCTCATAAACGGATTTGCAGATCAGGTAAGGGCACGTGCTGCCTTAATTCTACAAATTAAACACACTAAAAACTGTAAAACCAAGCAGTAAAGAAGACATAGGTCTAACGAGTGTGCTGATTCTCACTATTTCAGTCACATACCCTGTGTGAAATACAATGAGAACTCCAGGCTGTTTGTGAGGGGTTACATTTTAGCAGTATTTTACAAGCAAGATAATTTCAAGTTGTTCTATTCACATAGATCATCTTAATTGTTGCACTCTACATGTCTTTAATGCAATATATGTAAGAGGTTTTCCTCAGCGTAAATCAATGTTTCTCCATAAACCTCCGCAGAGTCGTGTCCAATTACATCAAAACCCAGCCCCTTTTGTGGGCCTATCACTCACTTAAGTAAAGCCTTAACACACCCCAAACAACCAAGTTTTCTGCATCCACAAGCCTCCCCTTCAACTTCCTTTTTGCAGATAAATTTGTAGTATTTGTTATTTTTCAGAAGACTGAATCTGAAAAGTCCTCCATTTGCAGTCTGTATCCTCTTGTCCTACTTAGGCAACAGTGGAAAAAATGAAATTTCATATCTTCTTATCTACTTCTAATCAGTTTACCCATCTTCTTCAGGCATACAAGAAATAAATACTGCATAAATAAGGTATGAAAAACTAGGGATTGCTTGAGCACAGGAATTCTTTACGTAAAAGATTGCACAATCTGGCTTCCAAAAAATCCAAACACTATTTTGAAGTTTTGTAAGAAAGATAGTTCTGATCTTCGTAGGAGTCAACAGATTTTTCCTTAAGATATTTCCACCCATAGATGTCTTAAAACAAACTTAAAAACAGGTGACGTAAAAATAACTTTTAAAAATTCAAAATTTAAACTTAATCATTATAGAAATTGAATATTTTGACATCACTGAAGCTTTCATCTGTTTTCCCATCAAGTTAATTATTAGCAAAACCAACATTTACAAAGCATTTGATTTAAGCAGAGCCGCATTTCCATCAAAGTAATCCCAAGAAAATTTCCTCCATCAGCTCAGTTAGCATATGTAATACAGAGTTCATGTTAGTCATACATGTAACCTTAATTTGGGTAATTCCTCATTTTTAGCTGCTCAGTTTTGACTGTATAAATTTCATTTTTTCTTCTGATGTTATGCAATACCTGGATAAAGAGGTGCATATTTAGTCTAATTTATCATCATAAACTACAGCCACACAAAACACTTTGATATCAAAGTAACTGATTTGTATTGACATTGCAGAACTACTAAAAATTGAGTAGAGAACTGTCACATTGATAGGAAATAACTGTGGAAACAGAGCATCACACAGGAGATGCCTTTTAAATCCTCTGTTATTTCCACACCAGGATGTTGCAGATTTCTTTTTTCAAATGCCCTCAGCACATTTCTTGTCTTTGTCTTTCAGCACAGATATCAAAATTTCTCATTCCTGGGAAGCAGAGAGGCACCGAGTTTCAAATTTGCTGCTCTTTATAGTGGGATAAATCTAAATACCAGCTCTAAGCCATTCCAATCCACAGAACTTTCATAGCCTCTTTTCATTATTGGAAAGATTCTGCATGCATTTATTCAATATTGTTTTCTTTGCCTTGGCCAGGTGATGTCAACAGCTATTCTTCTTCTGGCTATATTTGCTATTTTTGACACCAGAAATAACAGCGTCCCAAAGGGCCTGGAGCCAATTGCAGTAGGACTTCTTATAGTTGTTCTTACTTGCTCCTTGGGAATGAACAGTGGCTGTGCCATGAACCCAGCCAGGGATCTCGGGCCAAGGCTCTTCACAGCCGTTGCAGGATGGGGGATGGAAGTATTCACGTAAGTCTGCCTGGATATGAAGTTGAATGCTCTTGCTAAAATTGTTTCTAGGAAAGTATGGTCCTGATTCAATGTGGTACCAAGTCATACTTGGTACACATACAGGTAATTCTTTGCATACCAGAAGCAGCTATTCATGCACTTTCAGCCAGATATCCTCTAGGAACTGGGCTTTAAAAAGGATTTCCTGCTCCTAGGGCAAATCAAACACGCATTATCTCCAATATCAATCATTGTTTCAAGCAGATCCTTCCCAAAACATTATAGATTCTTAGAGGTCACTGAAAATATAAATGCTTTCTTCTCATGTCCTGCAGCTTTCAGGAAAAAAATGAAATCAGGAGAGAATTAGGTGGAAATATTTATTGGGTGCTGTAAAAACCAGACATATCAGATTGATTTGACCTATTACTGCTACTGAGTTATTACAGAAATACACAACAATCTAAAAGCCCGACTTCCTGCCTGGGAGTGAAGGAATGAATGAAGAAAGCTTCCTTCACTTTCCCACATTATAGAGCAGACTCTCAAATCCCTCTGCATGTGTGTGCACACACTCTTGGCTGGCCAAATGCACAGCTAATTAGTTTTACATCACATCCACAGTTTACACAAATCCAGTGCAAGAGGCACTCTGGGATATCTAAGTAGAGTAATCTGTCATCAGAAAGTAGATATTTTGGTTTATTTTTGTACAGTTTATTTTTCCAGTTATTTACAAGTGAGAATTTCCAGAAGTACTGCAGACAACTAGAGAGCCTAGGTTAATAGAGATTTTATCTTTGCTACTTCACCAAGCACAAATAACTTGTATTTATTATTATTTCTATCTACACAAATCACATGCCTACTTGAAGAGAGCAGTAGCAAAGCTTTTCTAATACAAAAAAAAAACTTAGGCATGGCATAGACGAAAAGGGTGCACAGTCGCTGGAACATGAAACTTCCACAGTGACATGAGGGGAGTGCAACACAAACCAAGCAGTAGGAAATGCCGGGGAGATATTGAATGTTCATTGGAGCGAGAATGGAAACATCTCACATGGTAACTAAGTCCAGGTCAGTGAGTGTGAGAGTGTTTCTTACAAAGCAGCCAGGGACCACCAGGAGAGTTTTGTTTTGGAGCAGATCAGATACACCTGAGCAAGACTTCCTACATTATTCTTGGGCAAATGCCCTAAACATAGACATCATTAGTATGTAGGTGCAGGAGGAAATCCCATCTGCCCTTCTTTGTGCTTGCAGGTCCAGTAAATTCTGGTTTTATCATGTTCTCAGGCAGAAAACTGCAAAGTAAGGAACTTCTGCTGAACCACAGAGTTGTCCAGAGGATAGGAAGGCAGTTGAGCAAGGGTTTTATAAACGTCATCAGCATTTTGCACAAAGACACCCAAAGGAAAGTCTCCCCAAGAATCAAGCCGGAGAACACAGGCTATGGTGCGGTTTCCCTAGCCCATGCCAACAGATTTGTTTTGGTTAAAGGCTCCCATTAGAAGCTGTTCTGACCCACTGCAGCTGGAAAAAGGGTGTCAGTGCTGCACCCTAGAGAGCACCATTAGGCACAGAGGAGATGTGGTCAGTCAGTGCTGGACCTGCTCCTGGAAACTACTGCCAGAGAAGATGCTACAAATGGCAACTGTCCCCTTCATCGCAGACAACTGCTGATCTTAGACACCTCAGTTTTTCTCATGGCTTGTCCTAAAACCTTGGAGACAAAACAGGTGTCTTTCTTAAGCACGTGCTTAATACTCTGATAAGCATAAGAAAAGTTTTGGGGAGCAAAGTTTTGTTTGTAGTAAGACAGCCAGAGCTTCGAGTACAAATACCGGATTCTGACAAGTAAAACAGAGCACGAGACAGCAGTGAGAGAGAGAGCAAGAAACGGCTCTACAGAGCAGTATTTCGTGAGGGCATTTGAAGGCAGCCCTGGGATCTTTCCGCCCGTTCGTTGCGGGTTTTGCGCGGGGCTGTGGCGGAGTGAGCGCGGTAACGCTGACACCTCGTGGCCGCCCGGACTGAGCTGAACGGCGCTTTGGAAAAGGTCAGGAGACGCATCTCGTGTCTGCACAGGGGCTCGGATGGCCAGGCGGCCTCCGAAGGACCGAGCACTCTTCCCGGAGGGCAGCACTGCAGCCCCAGTTACCGCGGCGCTCCCTGCAAACAGCAGCACCTCCCTGTCCCGCAGGGCTGGCGGGTAAGAAGGGTGTCTGCAAGGTTATAATGGGCCAAACTCCCAGTCCACGCAGGTTATGCGCTGGAGTTTCCTGGAAATGTTCACAGTTTAGCAAAGTGCCTCCTCCCCGCACAGCTCCACCCAGGGCCAAGGTCACCTGGGCACGACTGCCCCAGAGCTGGATGTTCTCCTGCCACTTGGCAGCAAAGCTGGGCACTGGGGTAAAGCCAGGGCATAAAGGCATTAAGGGTTCCTCTTTGAAACTGTCAGTGCTTGTCACAGAAAGTTCTTACTGCTCTGCCAATGACAGGACCAAGTGTCATGGAAACTCCAACTTGACTGTGCCCTGAACTCATTATTTTGGCAGCACCCTCTGGAAAGGTTTTACAACCAACACCTCAGCAGGGACTGTCTAAAGCACAGCTGACAGAAGCTGCTGTGACTACAGGCCATGATTTGGAGGTCATGTGGAAGCTGATGAGACACATGTCTGGAACAAGCCAAGAGAGGAGCCTGCCAAGAAACATCTTCATTCCATGCCCACGTACACACACATCACACAAAGAATACATGCAAGTACTTGATGTAGATTTTGTTGTGAGGATTAACTCGATAAAACCTTAGTCTGTGCTTGTTCTAGAAATTCAAGGGCTTGAGAGAGATTCATGATTCAACAACGAGATTTATAAAGGCGGTAGAACAATATCAGGAGTTATTTTATATCCTCAGGGCAAAACCACAAATAATTCCAAAGCTAAAATGCACACATCCGAAATGTTTCTGAACAATGAATAATACTGTACTCAATAAGTCACTGATATTTGCCCAGTACTCTTCTTGCATTGTGACTTAACGACAAGTGCTGTATAATTACCCTTATGGTTTAAAAATTCCCCTGCAGCTTCCTGTAAAGTTCTTCCCACAGTTCAACTTGTTCCTTTGTATTTTGGGGGTGGGAATCTCCATTTTCCATCTACATGAAATTAAGGTAACTGGGTTTTCACTTGAGACTTGCATATTCAATTAATACAGCATATTATCAAATCAAAACACCTTAATGCATCAGTACAGTTAGAGAGTTTGTGCTCTTAAACCAATACTCAGTTATTTACTGTTTGAATGTGGACTCAAAGGAAAGGGAGAGCAATTCCACTAGCCCAATTTTCAAGCAGACTAATATTATTTATTGTTTTATTCAGTTCAAAGATAGACTACTTGCTTAAAAAATGTTGGTAAATTGACATGTTTAAAATTAAATCCTTGTAGCTGTGCAAATTGAATGTAAACACTGCAGTGGGATAAATTTGCCAGACTCTCTTAAACTACAGCAATTCCAAGAAAGATTAAGTTTTAGGCGTATAAAACTTCAAATGCTTATTTCCCTCTTACTAAAAACACAAGACATTTTAAACACAGAGATAAGATACTGCATCATGAAATTTGAGTATTGCCCACTCTAGTCAAGGATAATCCACTTTACAGTCACTGTTTTTTATTACAGTGTTTAAGACAAATATATCAAGTGTTATCTATTGCACTCACTAAGAGGAACACCAAATATACTATTGCAGGTGTGAACATGCAACTTTCCACATGGATGAGATAACCCATTTTGGAACACATATTTGCTTTGATTACTCCTGAAAACCTATCCACAAGCATCTGGTGACAGCACCAGTCAATATTACAATAAATTTGTTCATTTCATTGTAAGTCCATGAAGGCCACTTTCCACAATGGAGAAGTTATCCTTTGTCCCCAGACATATGCAGGAAAAAAAAAATAGCCTTATTTTCTAAGACGCAAGTACAATGTACAGATCAACACGCCCAGTGCTTGCTCCTTAGCATTGCAATCACAGCCTGGGCAGGGCAGAGAGGGTTGTCATCCATTTACAAAACAAAGGTCTACTCCATAGCAAGTGTCACACCACTGTCTCTGTTCCCTGACAAATATGCAGTAAGGTGTTCACTACAGTAACAAATAGCACTAATTTATGTTGATTTTTGTTTTACAGGGCTGGTAATAATTGGTGGTGGGTCCCTATAGTTGCACCTCTGCTGGGAGGTGTACTTGGAGCAATGATCTATATTATTTTTATTGAAATTCATCACTCGGATACTCAGTCAGGAGAAGAAAATGAAGTGCATGGTAAATACGAACTGACTAATATTTAGTAAGAAGTTAAGAACTTCCTGTGTCATTTTGTTGTGCAGTTTTTACACAAATGATTGTTTGGACCATTTTATAAAACCTGTATAACCCCAATTAGAAATTCACCTTTTCAAAGTAGAAATTCTGCATAGAACTCAAAATTGAACTCTTTCTATGAAACATTGGACTGATCACATTCAAACTGGGAGCTTGAGTATGGGAAGGGTAAACTGTTGTTCTTTTCATATCTCGATATGGAAGTCATATCTCCTAGATCCAAGTGTAGCAAGACAATGCGCTGACCTGTTAACTCAACACATGATTTAATCATGTTGCCTAATTAACTGAAAAAATAGATGAAATATTGATACAAAACTGCATGCATTGCCAGTTAATTGATTCAGTGCTGAATTAACGTGCAGGAGCATTGCTCACTTCTAACAATGCCTTGCCTGAGCATTAAAAACAATACCCAAATTGCCTAAGTGTCAATTGAAACACTTTTAAACAACAGTAAGTCTTTATGGAACCACTATTGAATAGCAAGGAATCAGCAGTGATGAGATTTAGTAACTCAGAATATGCTCACAAAAGGTAAAAATGTTGCATTATAAGATCAAGACCAAAGAGAAAGATGTAACTTCTTCATAGCAGTAACTTTCAGTTATTTTTAGACTATTTACTTGACCTTTACACTACCCAATGTTAAAAGCCTAACATAGAATATTAATCTGAACCTCTTCCGCTGTGCTTTCGGGATAAAAGTCATTCCTGTGGAGATGGCCCTGCAACAGAGGCTTATTCTGTGCAGAGGTCAGCACAAGGCCCATGTCTGTATAAGCTTTAAAGAGTCCTGCTGATAATGATTTACATGGGGGATTTCATCCACATTGTGGGAGTAATTTTTAATTTGGTAGCAGTAATTAAAAATAGAAGCTGGTCTCAGACCTAGACCTACATCTGAATTCCCCAAGGAAGGCCAGATCCACATTACAGTTCTGAAGCATGGGTTCTCTCTTGCTAAGTGAAAGTGGTTGGAAATACACCACTTCCTAAATACCCAGCCGTGAAATTGTATCTGCTTAATCTTTGTGAATTAAATGTACTTAACTAAATCAAAGTTAATTTCTAATATGTATACATCTATATATGGTGGTGATAATGAATAAACAGACATCTAATTCATCAATGTTCCTGAGCTATTTATGGCAAAACTTCAGGGTACTTAGTTCAATACACTCATTTCAGGGTGCTCTTCCCTTCGGATTCCTGCAACTCTGCTCCCTAAAATTCCATGCTACATTTCTGGTTTCAATTCTTAAGTGAGGAAGCCTGTGCTCTTTGGTGAAGTTGCCACAGAAGAGGTTTAGAAACGCTGGTCAGAACCTGCCTCAGCACTGGGGTGGATCAGGTCTGTGTCGCTGCACGTCTGATCCCCATCCCTGGTACACCATGACAGAAATAGCCTGTCAAGCAAAGCTTTGCTTGCTGCAGCTCAGAGTCAGAGACTGTGGTGTACTTGAGGGATTATAACTCCAATTTTAGTTATGTTTTTATTAAAACTTACATAACTGTGATGAATTCAGGCTGTCTAGAGACAGATCAACCTTGGGCAAAACCCTCATTTGATTCAGTGTTTCCCTGCCATGGGTTAAACTCTGCCATGGCTGTACCCCTCCACATTTGATTGTATCATTCTGTCACTGGCTGGAGAGACTCAGGTACAAGAAGGGACAGCTCACAGAAACAGTCTTCAGTCTGAGCAGAGAAGAATTGAGAGGACAATGTGAAAATTATATCTTTTGTGGCAACACCAAAAACCTACACCATGTGTCCTGTTTATTGATAAACTGCACTATATAAAAAACAAGATGAGTGCAAAAGCATCTGCAGAGTGATCCCTCTTTTACTCCCACCACCTTCAGTGAACTCTGCCTCTCATCCCTTGGTGATAGCCTGGGGCAGGAGAACTCAAAGGTGCTGGCCATCATCTAAGTCTGCAGAGGGTTACAGAGGTAGAAACAGTCTGCGGGCTGCCCTCAGAAACAAACTCTTCCACAGACACCAACATTTAACATGAAATACCTGCACAGAAAATAAAAATAGGCAGCTAATTAATCAGAAGCAGCCAGTTTTGTCTAGAATGGTAGCGTCAAGTTATCACTTACTGTTAGAATTTTAGATATTCCTTCTTTTAGTACAACATGGAAAATACATGGAGAAGCAGAATCCAAGTCAGGAATGAAAAGGGGACAGTTTATTTATACAACCTACTGAGTGACCAGCCCACACTTGCTATGTGCCTGTGCATTGACCAAGATACATAAAGTTGTACATTCTCTCAAAAATCCTTTTGATCACAAGAGGCTCTGCCCATAAATCAACAGGAAGCCTTGTTTCTCCTGCTTATGCCATTACTGTGCACAGAATTTCTCTAAGTGATATTTACCTGTCTGAAGTTATTAACATGCAAATCATAAGCAGTGACACACTAGTGTGATAGCATAACAATATCTTAAATGTGCTCTCAACAGGTTTTTGTCAAATCCAGGTTTGCTTAAAGAATTTATTTTTAAGCTTATTAATTAGTAATTCAGTGTTTTTGTAAATCCTTTGAAGACACATGGTACTAATTCCATAAATCATATTGACTTGACAAAAGCTAGAATTTCATTCAGGAACAAGGTGTTGTAGACCTGTCTCACATATTTAGTAATTTAAATTATGTTAAACAAGAACAAATTCCAGCTTTCAAGACAAACCTCCATTTAGTCTTAACTACAGAACCATGACCAGTATTTCCATAATATAATGGGAACAACAATAATCACATCATTCCATAAACTAACACAAATTATCTGTTTTATAAAAAACAGAAGAACTATTGACTCTGCATGGACTATTCAATTTTCTAGTATCAACTGATATGTTAAATTAATATAGTACAGTTGGCAACAAAGACATTGTCATTAATGAATTAATAAGAATCACCCTCAGAGGTTTTAATGTTGAAAGAAATTAATTTTGGAGCATTGTTTAAATTTCATTCTGTCTTTGTTCACTTTTGGGGCAATGCATCTGTTCTTTAGAGCTAAACTTAGTACTGCAGTAATTTGGAGACTGATCCTGCAAATAGTACTGGGCTAAAGGTTGGCTGCTGTGTGTTGTGTAATTATTCATAACAGCCAGTGGAATTATTCACAACAGGTGGCAATACAGGCAAGGATAAGTGATCAGAGAGTTTTGCTCAGAATATAATAGAAACTGTACCATCTTGTAGCTTTGTCTGTGTATCTGGATGAATGTATTGTGGCTCAAAATAAATACAGTCAATCCCTAATAAATGCATTCCAGTGCTATTTTTATTTAAAAAAAAAAAAACCACTCCCCTCTGGCACCTAAGGACATATTAAGGAATAAATAGATGCCTGCTGTGACCTCCAATATTTTATAGCCTTGTGCTGGAAGAACAGACTGCCTAACCAACTGTATTCCCAGAGTGCAGCCCCTGTGGCAGATCCCATGGGTCAGGAGCAGTGCCAGAGCAGAGAAATTCTCACCTGGCAGGAATGGTCACTGCCAAGCCAGGAGGCACCTGGCCAGGGAGAGGGTCAGACCTCCTGCCTCTGGACCTTCTCCCCTGCCCAGGGACACTTTCCACCACAGCATTCCCCCTGGTCTAACAATAGCCAGAACCGAGGTGGGATATTTTGCTTAAGTCCCTCTTCAGAGGCAGCTTCTGGCCGTACATATATCACACCAGATTTGGCCTGCAGGGCTTACAACTCGGTAGAGTAGAAGATGGATAAACTAGCTAGAGGCATTTTGTAACAGGGACACACTTTGCTTGTTTTGCTTAGAAAGCACATGAAAACATTGTGGGAGTGAGGGAAAGACTGGGTGCTTCCAGTTTACTGGGGGAGAAAAAAAACCCCAAACAAACTGCCAACCAAGTGGCAGCAGGGATTTTATCCTCCACCCATCCTGGTGAGCCTTACCTTCCCATCTCTTTCTGTCCTCCTTTCCTTCTCCTGCCAACACTGTGTTCTGTGCTCCGTCTCTATACAGCACAATAGATCTCCAGAGATTTAAATACAGCATGCTTTTCACAGTTACTTATGAATCTTAGAAAGTTCTCATGAGAGCTAATTCAAGTTTCACCTCACACGCTTGGTTTTTTGGCAGTTGCCTGCATTTTTTCCTCACTGTTCCCACCAAACAAACTTGTGCTGGAAAATACAACAATTAACTGTAACTTCCAGTAACAGCTGCTCTTTTTCTGCTCAGTACAATTGTTATTGCATAACAGATTACTTCTTTCAAACATGTACAATTTTAAAAGCCTTATGTTTCAAGCCACTATTATAAATAGCACAAGATTATCTGTGCTCATCTGTTCGTAGTTTGGATTTTTGTCTTCTAGCTTGCACTTACAACTTGTTAAACATTTATATCTATTGTACTGGGAGTGTTAGTGGTGTTGTGCTTATTTGCACAGTCTAATGACTGTCTCAGAGGAGAAAGAAGCAGGTGAATACTTTTAGCTATTGGTGTTCCTTTGTAAATTTAAATCAAATATTAGAGAAATCCACATAGTACAAAGCTAGATATGACACACTTATATAATTTCTCTTTGCTAACCACGATTTCCTTCAAAAGGTGTTACTAAGATAAGGACTGTGAATATCATAGCACCTTAAATCAGCAATGATGCAGCTTTTGGAGCAGGTGACTCAGTTCGCTCCTTTTCCATGAGAGGAGGGACCAATATGGTCCTTCTCTGGCCTGTCTAGGGACTGAGCAGTCTGCTTTAAATTATTAATCAAACTTCCCTTTCACGCTCTAAACATTGCTCCAAACATCCAGAAACCAAAAGAAAGGATGCTGCGACTTGCTACATTGACAAACACAGTGATAATAAGGAAGAGGAGAAAACATCAAAAGCTGGTCAAACAAAGCAAGCCTTTTTGGCCAGAGGCCCAGAAAAGCTGTCTGAGAAATGCAGAAAATAGCGTACAGGTCACTGGGGAACAACAGTATGAAGTAACATCAGAAGATTGTCATGTTCACCTATCAGAAAATTCCTGTCTTGGATGCAAATTCTAAGGCTGTCAGTAGCATAAAGGACCACTTTAAGTACATCAGCACTATTATTTCCTCAGTATCAGGCACACAATAGTTTAATAGATGAAGAGTACTTTCCACACGCTGAGAAATAACTACTTTATTTCACTAGCACAACTCTTCTTGGGAAACCTTGTGTACCTCCTAGTTATATACAGGGCTGTCAGTGAAAAAACAGCAAAGCAAACAATATGTTAGGACTTGAAAAGTCAGCGTCTGAATTGAAGGAAACGAACAATCTCAGCCAGAACTGAACAGATGCAACACTTTCTGTAGCGTGACCAAGGCATCAGATAACAAACATGAAGCCAAAGCAGCAGCACATGTTTGGCAAAAAGTACGTATTGCTAAATTAAAGAGTCAGGTGTTCTATCAATGACTCTTAAATAGGCTTACAAAATAAATTGTATTTGAGAATAAAAGGACTAAATTGCGGTGGTGTTTTCCATAGCAAAGGAACAAAATATAATGATTTGAACATTTTCAAATCATTGAAACAAGATAAAAAGAGGAAGGAAAAAGAATTCAAATCTCAGCAGAGAAAAGGGAAAGCACTGTAGTAACTTACTGGAACTGATTTCCAGTCCTATGAACCCAAACCTTTCTGCAGCTGCTCAAAAGAGCAAGTATGGACCTTCCCATTAAAACTGCACAAGGTCAACACCAGAACTATTTTATCTTCATTTCCATCTCAGATGTTCAAGACATTAGCAACTAATAGCCACACACTGCAGACAACTTCTGCTACATAACCATTGTGCCACCTGAGGCAGAGAGCACGTTCAGCTTCAGTGCTGAGAGAATTTCAGCTCACACACATGTAATCCCCAGAGCATTCGTGTTTCTCAGGTTATAGAAGCAGCACATGTTCTTGAGGATGCTTGCACTAAAGGACAGCTATCAGAAATTCAAATAAGACACATGAATCCAGCTGCCAGATTGCTTTGTCCCTTGGGATTCTATGGTAAGTGCAAAGGCTACACCAGAAACTCTTTGGGGAGGAAAGCAGAACAGACAGACTTTGATCCAGAACCACATTGTCTTCACAGAAGAATACTTCAAAGTCACAGGCCATTTGAAAACAATGATATGCAAGTATCACTAGCACTTCAGAGGCTTCTGATGCAAGAAAAATGACAGCTGAACAAAATGTCAATATTGTTCAAATGTTAACAGCTTGTTAACAGTTAATTTGTATGAGCAAGGTGTATGGATCCCAGTTCTTTTTCACAGAGGTGGGTTCTATAGTCAGCAGTGTAAGTATGAAATGGAGTGAGCAGATGTACTGCACACAGGAGATGTCACATTTGGGTCATTCAGTTCTGTGCCCAAGTCTGTATAACAATGAGGTTTTAAGGTCCAAGTGCACATTTTTTTTGTTACATGTTTGTGTGGAGCTAATCACAATGGTGAAGCCCCAAGGCTGGGATGACAGTGACACACAGCTTTCCTGTGCTGCCCCACCATAATCCTTCTCCCTGAACTCAGCCCTCTGTTGTAGGGGAGATGTGTCAGCCTGCACCATTTAGGCAGTCCTTGAGCTCTCTGCTGAGACTGCTGATAGTATCATTTATAACTAATGCTGAGAGAAAAGGCTGGGTTTAGTGTTGGGATGGATTTCCAGGCACACCATTTCAGAGTGAGATTGTGGTTATTTGTTACCTGGTATTTAGCAAAACTTACTAAAAGAAGAAAATTATTTATATTTTTAAAAGGAATAAGTTAAAATACAGAGATAAGACCCTTGCACTATTTGCACCAATAATCACACTATCTGAAAACTGTGGTATACTTGGAGAGGTGATTTGATCAGGGCTAAAACATTCATACCCCATTACCAGGTTCAAAGTGTCCTTAATTACATTGGTTGTACAAGACTGAAAAACTTTACACTGCTTCTAGACAGTATAACTAGTATCTCTGGGGAGTATCATGAAAAGGTCATGTGTATCTCACAAGACCATGCAAAGCCCCTAGATTTTTTAATAAACACATTAATTCATGTTTAATAGCTCACATTCCAGCTATAGTTCTATTTTTAGTTTATTTGTTGTACTTGTATAAAGAAGTGTCACCAGTTTTGAAATACTTTTAAAGACAGAAAAGAACATACCTTCATATGCAAGGGTCTGCTGGGGGAATGAGTTGCTTCCACTACACCACCAGCTGCCAGCTAATGGAGCTGCAGGGAAGGAGCCAGAGGATGGCAAAATGACCCATAATGAAACAGGAACTAAATGGAGAGCTCGTTATTAAACTGATTCAATGTTTTGGCATTCTGAGAACCTCAATAAAAACCTTTGAAACAAAGCAAGTGCTCATTATTGAAACAGCACATTGGAATATCTCATGTCAGTAAGAACCTGATCTAAAGGTTTGCTCTTTAGTCAGTACCTGAGATTTTCCTAAGGGATAACTATTATTCTCTGTTGCAGTGTTGAAGAGCCCCAAAGCTGGAGAGACAGATTTGCCCATGAAAAGTGGATCAGTCCCTTGAAGGGACTTGCGTGTCCTGAATACTGCAAAAGTGCTCAGCAAGAAGGTGGAGACAGCTACCAGGCACAGCTGTGACAGATTCTTAATAGGCACAGACTAATTGCAGGGACATTCCAGATTTGGCAGCCAGGTTACAGAAACCTACACACAATTCTCTTTTCATCAAGAGTTGTGGAAAAAATTACTTTCCTACAGACCCTGAATGATCTTTGCCTCTATATCCACATTCAGAATAGACTAAAAACAGTAAAAAAGGCTTTGCAGGTATATAAAGCAGGCTGCTGGCATGAAAGAAGGATGTGGAAGTGCGGCTGTTTAAATGTTAGCTAGGCCAAAATTATGGGAATCTACTTCACGGACTTAAAATAGTCTTCATTCAGATATTTTTAAATTTACTACAAAAAGTTTCACAATCAACCAAAATACGTCCTTGTTCAGTTTTTCAAAGAGATATTTTAACTGTAAGAAGTTCAGATTGTCCTCTTTTGAGCCTCTGACAAAGAGGCTCAAAAGAACGTAAGGTTTCCTAATTTTTCCCTATTAACCCCCCCACCTTGCAAAATCTGTATCTTCTCAGTATTGAAGAAGTTGTTTTAAAAACGAGAGAAAACATGAACACTACATCATTGAGGACAAAAATATTTACAATATGTCAGTGTATTGAAGTTTAGTCTCCAGGCAGTTTATATAGAAGTGTTACAGTAAGAAAATTCAGGAGCCCAAGGATTGCAAAGTTAGTCCAAACAAGTCACTGGATCAAACAATAACACATGACCAGAAAATATCTTCCAGAGACCAGATAGAAGAAAAATTATGTAAACCAGGCAATAAAGAGGAGACCACTTGAGAAGGATACAGGACACAGAGCTCATCTTAGGACCACCATGAAAATGAAATATTAACAAAATATTTGATTATAATATAAGAAATCATAGGGTAATTGTACCGACTAATATCAAAAGTGGTATGTGTCATCTCAGCACATTGCCCGGTGTTGCTACAAAATAGTATTTGATCTCATGTGACCACAAATTTCTTACAAAGTCACAATTTTTAACCAGAGCCATGTTTCTAGAGTACTATGTACCAATAAAGAACTATAGAAACACTTAAGCATGTGCCTATGAGAAACAGGATGGCAAGCTCATCACTCAATGACTTGATAGAAAATTATGTTTTGACAAGAGCTACTATGAGAAACTAATGAGTTCCTAGGACAACTGAAAATGATGGTACAATACAACCTGCATACCTGTGATACAGAAGTTTTGGGATTTGCCTTATGTTCAGGGGAGGACTTAAACTCAAATCAAATCATGTTCTCACAAGTTTTCCTCAGCTTTAATAAGAGCTATTAAAAGAAACTTATTCATGATTTGAAGTACATATAAGAGTATGAAAATATAGTCCAAAATTCCCTAAGACCAGTAAATTATTAAAAACACATTTATTATTATTTGAATTAGTTCATATAAGAAAATAAAATCAGAGTGCTCTAAAACTTGACTCATAGCCAATGGACAGTGTATAACCTCAAGTTCAAGACATGCATTAGAATTTTTAGTTTCCTTAAAAATCTCCCCCACCATTTGGGGCAGACTGGAGGATCATGGTTTTGATCATGATTGATTGACTAGGCCCATATTGCTATAGGGAACAATGCACTGCACTAATCTGGGACTTGACCACCCCTGAAAACAAGGCTACTGATTTTAGCAAGCTTTGAGTCAGGCTCTCCATGGGCACATATAAAACCTCCTCTATCTCAATACCTCCTAGGATGTAACAGCATTTCCACACACAGAAAGATAGCTGATCATTCCCTTCATACCAGTTTGTTTTGATTTAGACTTGAATGATGTACTTAGATGTTCAGTAGTTGCCCGCTTAGTTTTAGCTTCCATAATTGTATGTACTCAATATTCAGCCTGTTTATCTGACAATAATAACAGTAAAGAATCCCTTAGGACGGAGTGCTTCAGTCCAGCTCTTTGGAAATGTTGACAACCTAAAGCGGTTGACAGCATTCCTGTTAACATAACAGATTTAGAAACTATAAACAGAGAGGTAAACATTTTTAACAGCTCACCCTCAGTAGATAGCCCTCATTCGAAAGCAATTTGTACCTTTTATAAACATTAGCCCATAAAAACCTGATGACATGTTTAAGTCTTAGTGAAACATGCTGCAGAAAATCTTGACACAGTTTACTTAACCCCTCTTATATATGTAAGCCATATTTGACCTCCTCTGAGACACTTTCAAATATCATATTCATCTTCTCATTTGGAAAAAAAAATGCAACCAGTGCTTTCAGAATTATAAATCAATTATAATGTTCAGGTCTTTATGAGTACAAATACTAAAGATCCAGTCAAATCAGCTAGAAACATAAGTGATATAAATTTCATATCCTTTCATAGTTTGAAATTTGATTTTTAATAAATAACCTGTAGTTTACTCTTGAATTCTTCCAAAGTCCAGACCACCAACCAACCAGTCTGTTTTACATGAAAGGAGACGTTTATCACAACCTATGACTAGGTCTTGAAATAAAAATGAAGTAACACAGGCATCAGATACTTTTTGAACGGCATACCTTTTATCCAAGGGCAGGTCCAAGAAGAAAATACAGATGTCTCCTCAATGCTTGGCTGCCCACAGTGCAGAAGGCAAGTCAAGCATTGAGTCAAGTGCCTGATAAAGCCCATGGGACCTGTGGAGAACAACAGTGATCCCTAAAACTACGATCACTTCTGAAGAAATAAAATCCTAAAGCTATCAAGTACTTTGGAAGAGCTGCAAGAACACACAAACCAGGGAAACACAAGGCAGATATCCCCCATTACACTTGGCAGTTGTTTTGTGAACAAAGGAACCTCTTTCAGCCTGACCAGCCACACTTGCTAGCGGGCAAAGGAAACAAGATGCAGCTGTGGCCAAAAGGGAGCAGGGAAAACAACTGCAGGACTTAGAGCAAAAATTCTTAAAAGTGGAAGTGCTAAAGGCTTGCGCTGGATGCACATACCTGTATTCCCAGTCTGCTGAGCAGCACTTGTTATCTAAAAGAGCTGCAATTCTCCAAGGACAGCAGCACACTCCTTGCGTGCCTGTCTGCAGGTACTTGCTTAGGTCTCAGGAGTTACAGAGGCTTTTTAATGAGGCTTCAGCTGGGGCTAATTAGCTTCACCTGTTCCTGCCGTTAATTAACTAACAGGGACCAGCTGTTTTGCTCCAGTTTGGGGGCTGGGCTGTGCCCAGGTAACTTTAGTGTTCTCCTCACAACATAAACACACTGTTACTTGTTGCTACTATTTACAATTCTTGATTAACCATCTTAATCAAGATCTGAACCTTAGTTATCTGACTCCAGCATATTTTACTTCTCAGCTCTGCAAGAATTTAAAAAACAGTATCAAAGACTAAAAGCCTTCCTCTGCAAAGACACCTCATTCCCACAAAAGTTTCTTTTCCTGAAAAGTAACATCTGCAAACTGACATGGAACTGCCTGCAGGCAAAGAACAACCTTCCTCCCTTGCTGTCATCACTAAAGGGAAAGCTTATGATACAAACAGTAACTGCAGATCTCATTTTCAGTTGTCTCAGAGAATCTCAAGGTTCTCAAGCGCTTCTGCTGTTTGAGTGGCTCATTAGACGTGGAGAAGCTCAGTCCCAAAAAGCCACTGGCACTGGCCTGTTCTTCTGCTTGAACGTCACTCGATCAAAGTCCGTATCAAGTCACCTGTCACAGCCTCAGCACACAGACACTGCTTACCTTTAGGGCTAAGGTGCACACATTAGAGCCTTAGCTGGCCTGACTATGCTGGCAGGTAACCTGTGATTTATTGAACTTAAAATCAATATAAGTAGGTTGGCAAAAGCATTTCAGTGTAGAATAAGTTACTTCACCCAAATGAACTCATGATAGGAGGAAAAAACGTAGCCAAGAGATTGTTCCTGAATTCTCTGTATCCTTAGCCATGGTTACTTAACGCTGATATTGCTGTGCCGTTTTCTGAGCAAATATGTTGGGCTGCATTGTGCTGTAAGAAAGTGATTCAGCTGAGCAGGGATTGTTTTGTCGAAGTAAATCTGCAGTGGGGGAATGGTCTCATGTCACAGAAAGCTGTCCTAGTATTCAACTTGTGGGCAGTCTACAAAGCCTTGTGCCGGTATAAAATGTCACTGAAGCATCACACAGACGCCACAGATTTGCAGGGAGTGTTGTCATTTTTTTAGAGAAACACATTCCACAGGCCATAGATGAATGAATCAGCACAGCATCTGTGGCCTTAGGCGTGGACTCTGACCTCTGGATCTACCCAAACCTTGCAAATGCAGGCCAAAACCCTGAGCCAACAGAGCATAGATTTAGCTTTATGTCAGCTTGACTTAAAGTGTTTACATAATATTTGCAGAATAGGAATCGTTTTCAGAAAGAAAATGAAATTCAGTATAAAAGAGTATGCCCTCATTTGGCATCTAAAGATTTCACAGGGTGGAAATCTGGAGAATGTCTTAGGAAAATAATAATGATTAACAGTTCAGTATCAGACACAGAATGTTCTCTGGAACTGTGTTCACACCTGTTACTTTATGTTTCCAATTAAATTGATTTTGAAGAAATGGATTCTGTCCAAAAAATTACATAAATAACAAATACAGTGAAAACTACAGATTTCCTGGGATGTTTTAGTTTAACATTAACCAGATGCATTTTCAATAAAGGCAGAATTCAGTCTGGTGCCTTAAAGCAGGAAAACCATTAACAGTGGAGAATTTCCTATCTAGAAGGAATATGGCTCTAGAGATTAACATGTCTCCTTGAAAGGATTCAATATGGCAAATATTTTAAATGCTTAGAGCCAGGTCAAGCCCTATGGTGCATTCATCCATCATTGGCATGAAAACAGGCTTATCAGGTATCCCAAGAAATACGTATTTATGAGATGTTCACATTAGCATAACCTGTGGGGCACAAGAACTATTGAAACGAGTAGAATTCTCCCTGAATGCGGTATCCTTCTATTTAGTCACCCACCATGTACTCAGTGCCTTTTGCTCACAAATCTCCCACTGTTCCACAGTGATAGGGAAGGTAAAAAGCAGTGACAGAAGAAAACTGAGCTGGTGAAATTCATGCTCGGAATAGCACAAGCAAGAGCAGGGCCTGGCAGAGATGCTGTTGGGAGCCCAGTGAGCTGGTCATGCTATCACACAAAAACAGAGGGGGAAACATTCCAGTCAACAGGAGCTTGGCAAAGGTAGTGATGAACTTTCATACAAATAGGCACAAGTAGTGTGCCTATTGTATTGTTTTGTATTTCATACAAATAGGCACAATCCATCTTTGCCTTCCCATGTATCTATATGTGACTACCATGTATAAAATGTGCACTCCAACTTTGGCACCCTGCTAAATCATTTCAAATCAGATTAGTCATGTACTTTGCATGCCAGTCAGGGTATTATGCACTGAAAAAGGGAGAACGTATTTTAAGAGATTCACATAATTCATGAAGAACCAGTAACTTCTCATGGAAAACAATCTCACTGAGTTTGCTGAGAGCCTGTATTCTTTCTGTCCTGCTTCCCTTTTCTTCATTTATTAGGAAGATTTGCATGACAGAAAGTTTAGCTTCTTTTCTTGAAATTCGATAGTTTTAATTTCTTGTTCTTCATCTGAAATCACAAGCTGTTGACTGTGACATTTCAATTCCTCATGATGAAAGAGAAAAAATTTGCAATAGGACAGTGAAAACTGTCTAAGGCCAGAAATAAGATACAAGATATAAAAATTATATTTGTTGAAGATTTATAAAGATAACTAGATCTTTAACAATGCCAGTGTTTTCTGGTGCATTTTATGCAGCTTTCTGCAAAATACTTACAGTGCAAGAATTCTCTCAATTTCTCCTAATTTCTAGTAATTACACCAGTCCATTTTATCCTTATTTCTAATTCTTTCTAGGAATTCACCTTCTCCTTTCTAACAATTTATTCACTGATTCCTAGGAACTTCCCCACTACTTTCTGGAGCTTCTTTTACATTCTGGACATCCTGCTACTTTCTAGGAATTCAGCTGATATTTTCTAGAATGTCATGTCTGTTTTCTACAAGTTTTTCCTACACAATTTTCACAGTGTTCTAGGAATTCATATGTTGCTTTCTGGGGATGTTCCTGATGCTTTCTAGTACTTCTCCCCTCACTTTCTGTCAATTTTTTTTTAAGCTTTCTACAAATTCCCGTTCTTTTGTGGGAATCTTTCCGTCCTTTCCTGAACTCCCTGTCAGGGATCAGTGGGAGAAGGGATGCTTGGCGAAGGAAGCTTTGAGCAACCACAGCACAGGCAGGACTGGGAGCCATGGGACAGGTTTGGGGCCAGGAGGGCTGGGCTGGGACAGTGACTGGTTCCACTGACACCCCAGGCACTGCCAGACAAAGGCAAGGGAGCAAATCCTGTCCAAATGAGTGTTCAGGAAGAGCAGGAAACAGGGTTTGAAACAGGCACACCTGCCTGGTGTAGCTCACACCAGCACATTCTGAGGACTGGAAAGCACTCTCATTGTATAATTTTTACATTCAATGTTTTGTAGAATTATCTAATTAAAAACTCTGTGTTCCCTATCAAATGATGAATTCCTTTAAATTTTTAACACAAGGAATTCTGAAATGTTAAATTAAGAATTTTCTACTTATTTAATAATGGGATGTAGCAAACTGTTTCCTCTTCCCTCTGGAAATGCAGGAAAAGTTATTCTGATACTAAGTTTCCTCATAAAATTCACTTAAAGTTACAGTTCCTCAGGTTGTACCTTCTTCTGTTTGGCACATTACCTACATCTTTACTGGTCCTACAAAATTAAAATGTGCACTCCAACTTGTTATCATCATTTCTGATTTGTCCATGTGGTAGAAAACAATTGTTAAAAGTTCCACTACAGGATTCTTATACTTGCTGAAGTTTAAAGTTGGTTAGCATGAATATTTGTTTTTAATACTACTGAAAAACACATCAGTGGTGCATTTTTCAGTTCCTTTGTTAATTTTAGACAGCTGGCCAGCCAATGTTTTTCAAAATATATTTGAATGCCCTTGGATTCACACAGAGTCCAAGTTAATGTCTAGTGGGGGAGTGAAGAACGATTTTTAAGTTCTGTCTTGACATTTTAGGTGTAGTATTTTCATTGCATAATGAAATATAAGACATATATAAAAGCACATTTTTCATAAGAGCTTCTATTACTTTAAATTTCATTATTTGATATTTCATATTTAAAAGGTGGGGGCCAGTAAGTATATAGCACATACACAAACAAGAGAACAAACCTTCCTACACATAATTTACCAGCTGCTACACAAGCTGTTGAAATACTTGTGCATATAATTTTCATTGCTCTGTGTTGGATAATAAAGGTTGGACATTCCTCACTACAAAATCACTACAAGAGGCAGAATTCTACTGCAGAGAACAGAATTATTCGCTTTCCCTCAGTATGAAATGTACTGTAATTGTGTTTGCAACTCAAATGGTGAAGCAGAGTCTGGGATTCCATAAACTTACTGCTCTTTTTAGTCTGGTTAGGTGAGATGTGTTACACACTAAAACCATCTTAAAAGGATAATTTTCAGCTTCTTTAGACATCAGACTCTGTGAACTATCAAACCTACATCTGAGGTTCCCCAGACAATGTTAAGATGTGAAGCATAAACCTTCTAATGAAGGACACTTTTTTCTTCAAGTTTTGCAACGATTCTGAAGGACCTGTAGTCATTTATTTCAGCCTCTCTTCTAATACATATTTGGAGTTTATCTTCTGGGTATGTCATGCACATAAGAACATAAAAATGAAAATATAATATATATAAAGTACTGATACTTTAAAAATACTTGTTCAAATAATTTTAATGCTATATTCTTGGAGACGGTTGTTCATAGAGTGTATGGAGAGGTGTTTAAAATGGTTCATGTAGATCTGGCTTATGAGTCATTCACCCTGATCTTTGCTACAAGTGCTCTAGGAGAGAAAAAATCTGTGAGACAAAATCAATTCAATTCAGTGTAAACTATGGGAAGGCTCAGTTTTACTTCATCAGGCGCTTGATGTATTTACAAAGGCAGTTAAGAAACTTTTCCTAAACACAGTTTCAGATTTCTAACAAAACCTAATTTCCACATCTTTGTAGACCATTTGTATTAGTCTACAGCAGACTGAAACTCAGAGCACAGATAAGCCAAGGTGACACATAACTCATGAAAAATGCCCCCAAGAAATTGAGGCTGTTTGATAATGATAATTTGATTAGTATTATTCTGAGATTGTGGCTCTCCAAGTAGATCAGCAACCACCTAAAAATCCATGAAAGTCTGCAGAAGCACATAGACCTGATTCTGTTTTAATTTGCCATGTGGTAAGTCAGGAGAAATCCCAGTGAAAATATTAAGGTTACACCAAAGTAAAACTCATATAAGTGAATGGAAAAATCAAGGCAATATTTCTGTTGAATTGGGTATTTTTCTCTTCAGAATCCATACCAAGAGTATTTTTAAATTTCCAACTTGTGCATGTGAAATAACTGCAATACCTAATGTTTAATCCTCTGATTTCATATTCATATGATTAATCTACATTGTCACAACAGAATAATGTCCACAAACACACACGTGGGTATTTTCTGCTGTTTACGGAATTCAGAAAAATGAAAAGTAGACAAAACAGCAGTTTTGGTGTATGAAGATGCTTGCCAGGATTGTGAGCAAAACATTTGCCTGCCAAGCTCTCCTACTTTCCCAAGTCAGAAACAAACATCATAAAATAGTCTTACATAATTGCCAACCAGATTGTCTTTTTAAATATAATTCAGTCTTTGTGTTATAGACAAAACCATTCGCTTTAATACGTGTCTTCTCACCCTCACCATGTCTGACACAAGCTCCTGACTTAAAGACCATTGAAATCCATGGAAACATTTATATTCCTTACAAATCAATGCTTTTTCTGTTGGAATTTGAAAGACAGAGCAAGAGAATCTGATAGAGTGAGGCCTTCTGGAGATTATCAGTGCAGAGCAGATTGAGAGGAAGTGGGTGCTCCTTATGGAGCTGGCCATCTATTGCAAAAAAATAATGCTGGTATGGAACAGTCAAGGGGACTTTGTGTTTGCTTTCCCTGTTTGTTCTGTAATGCTCATGGAGGATGGAACATGGAGGGGTTTCCATCAGCATTGGGAAATAACACAAGCTACAGTGGTCTAAGAGGTTGCTGCCTTCACTTTAACAACACTGCACACACCTATCAGTGCATAAACCGAGCTGCACCTTTCTAAATAAAACCCTTCCTCCCACACAGTTCTATCAGCTGAATGGTGATGCAAAAGGCTTTTCAGGAGGGGTTAGTTTAAAGGATGACTATACCCTTTGGCTTCCCTTTTTTCTTTTACAGAATTCACTAGTTGAAATTCTGCCAATTGAAATGCATTCTGTTGTCTTTTACTTCAGTAAAAGGATTTCTTCACAGACAGTTTGGAAATCTCACGGTCCATTTTTAATTAGCAAAAAAAGTGTCTTATGCAGAACCTAGATTACCTGGAGCATCAGGTACTGATTTAAAAAATAAGAACATCATAGTACAGTGTGTACTACTTCTTTTTCATATTTTACGAGGTAGAATTACAGCTCAAAAAAAAGACATAGACACTCTTCAGAGGTAGCCCCAAAGAGACAACGCTGCTCACCAGCATGGGAGACACATACTCAGTATTTCATAGAATCACAGAATGGTTTGGGTTGAAAGGGACCTTAAAGATCATGTCACATCAACCCTCTGCCATGGGCAGGGACACCTTCCATTGGACCAGGTTCTTCAAGGCCCCATCCAGCCCGGCCTTGAACACTTGCAGGGATGGGACAACCACAGCTTCTCTGGGCAACCTGTGCCAGTGCTTCACATGAGGTAAAGATGAGATAAAAAAGTGTTAAAAGAACACTTAGTAACAAGAGATTGAGATGAGAGCTTAGCTGGCACTGTGACTTTGGCCTACTTCACAGAGCAGGCTCTGATCTGGACTTCACTGAACAACAAGACAAGTGAAAAATTACCTCTCTGAAATGCCCTTGATGCTGGCTATAAAGCCCTTAACAGTCAAAGAGGATAGACTTTTCTTATTTTAAAAAATTCAAAATTAACTTCCTTACAATAGTCATTGCCTTACTGTGATTTGTAATGATGCGTTTTGTGCTTGGATTTTCTCATAAGGAATATTCAGCAATTAAGAAAAACATTCCCATTTCTTTCTTTTTAGAAGGGGAAACAAGACAGGTTCTCATGTATAAAGGGAAAAAATTGAGACAGACTTGATANGACATTCCCATTTCTTTCTTTTTTGAATGGGAAACAAGACAGGTTCTCATATATAAAGTTGCTCTAACTCTAGGGCAAGGGAAAAAATTGAGACAGACTTGATATAGGAAGGACATCACACTTGAAAATTATGATTAATTTCCTGGACCTGCTGTCCCTGTCTCCCAGCAGTTGCTAAAAAGCAGGCTGTGATGCAGCACTGGTGCTTAGGAAGGACAGGAAAGAGGCAGCTGCTCCATTTGGATTCCTCCACAGTGCCAACAAGAAGTGAGACTGTAGCAGATACAATTTAGGTTTTGTATCAGCTGGTTGAGTACTACCAGTAGCAGTGGCACAGACCCCATAAGCCTCCTGGAAGATGAAGTGACTGACCTATGCACAAGCCTCCTGTGCAGAAAGGTTGTGTGTGCTGCAGTCAGAGCTCCTGCTGCTCATCACCCTCAGCAGGGTATAGAGGGAGAGCTTAGGAGGACCCTGAGAGCTCCTGAAATGATCCCTTCCACTGGTTCAACTTTCATGTAAGTGAGCTGATACCACCAAAAATTAAGAAAACAACTTGAACACGGCCTCTCAGCATCAGTTAACATAAATGAAAATGTCTGTATTTGTTTATTACAGACAGCTTTTCCCTCCATACAACTTCCTGGATGATACTTACCCTTTGTGAGGCAGGTTCTAGTATCCCACTTAGTATGTGGATCAGGGCAAGTGCTCTTCCTGTCTTGCTCACCCTGGAGGAAAAGAGAAAAACCACCAAACTACAAAAGCCAGGAACACATTCTCCTGATCACAGCAACTTTCCAACACATGCTTTAGTTATACAGACAGTGGAGGTTACTCTTTCTACTGGATCCATGGTTAACTCCTCATGCAAAATACAGACTACTTAGGAGATTCACTCTCACGGGAGAAATGAACTGTTTTTCCAAAAGGTTGGATTATGAAGTTTTATATGGCTGAAATACTATCTTCTTGCCCTAATGAATGAAACATAATTAAGAAAATAAAACAGAAACAACAGAAAAGTAAAAGGATACTGAAAGAACTATATTTCTCAGAGAAAGCTTTATAAATAGAGTAGTTTCTAGAAAGGAAGGTCTGGAAACATAAACAAGGAATCTGCCTAGTGTGTTGAAGGGAAAACTGTTTTGCCTACATTTTTGGGTAAATAAAAAGGATTTAACCAATTAACTATCTGGCTCCAGAATCAATCTCTTTTTGTCATGGAAACAGCTTGTAAAACCCGGAACATAAGGAGAGTGCAGGCTGATGTCTAAAAGTTTCAACAAAATACTCAGTACTGATATACATATCTTAGAACTGCATGTTTGTCTAATGACAGAATGCAACAAAATGCTTCTCCCTCTTGTTTAAAGAAGGATTGTGGACTGGATTGTGAGATGTCCCTACTTGCCCTATCAGGCAATTTGCCAGTATGTTTCCAGTCCTTACACGGTAGTCATTGGATTTCTGCTTTATAGGCACACTTAAAAGACTTATGGCAAACTAGAAAGTAATTGCTTTGTGTTTTCCAGCACTAGGTTATTCTCTGGCCATCACTACAACGTATTCTGTAGATTGTCTTTACAAACTAATGCCCCTGCCCTGTGTTCATAACATTGGTTAAAAATGAAGGACTCGCTTCGCACCTCAGCACATCAAGCCCTAGGCCAGAAACAAGAAGTAGAATCCCAATTCTTGAAGAACTGGGTTTGGGGAGTTTGCTGAGACCCAACAGGAAGCCTTTGTTCCCATTTATAAGGTGGTAGTGTATGACTATCAGAGGGAGAGAAGGAGGAGGAGCTGGGGAGGGATGAAGGAGATGAAACCCTTGGACTCACACATGGAAACAGAACTTCACACAGTTTGGATTCTCATTTCTGGGAAGCTGGTGTTTACAGCCCTTATAAATTTCCTGATTCCTACCATCTTTCCTCTAAAACACCACACATTCACAGCTGCACAAAACAGTTCAATTTGAACCAAAATCTGAATTGAACTACTGATGAATTCTGTACCAACATAAACCCATCAGTCCTATCAGGAAATCAGCTGTCTGTCCATATAGAGGCACAATTCTATTTTCTGTCCTTAAAACTTATTTACTGTCAGATCTTAGTGATTAACATTGAAACTTGCTGTGGGAATAATATCTTTAGGAAAGAAGAGACGTATCATGTAAACTAGCAAAAATTGTTACCTAATCCTTAGTGCAAGGTTGTTCAATAATATTTTGTTTTCCTGGTAAATGTGATTTAGTGATAGCAAGTTGCCATTGTTGAAGCTGACAATTGTACATAAAATTGAATAAAACCCAATAAAGATCCTATATATTGAAATTAGGGAACTACAGAAGTTTCAGATATTGATGAAATTTGTACTAATTCGGCACTTCATGTAACCAAAGTCCACTCTCCTTATATTCCCTGAAGGTGGAATTGTATTAAAAAAGGATTAATTTTCAAGAACAGAACATAAAGGGAAGGAAAACTTTGACAGATACAGAAAATGCCAAGAGCAGCAAAATTTGTGCTAATGATTTAAAAATAAAAATCAATTTTTAATAAACTTAGAAGAAAATGCTTTACAGCCGAATACAAAGTTAGGAAGCATTTCCATCAGCTGCGCTTCCTGGCAGCATCACATCGCTCTGTGCGCTGGGGAAAGAAACAGCACCATCATTCCAGATGTCTGTCAGAATAGCTGTGTCACTCAACATGATCTGACTGACCAGATCTGCTGGCTGATGCCTCTCCAGGTCACCTGTCAAAATGAGACTTTGGCCACAGTCCCCGTTTGGAACACAGGACAACTCCGTGGAACCACATTCGATGCCTTCATTCCTGCATTGGGACCTTTTTGAAAGAGTCCTGTTATGCTCATTTAACGAAAAGGCTTCAGAGCATGAGCACGTCAGCTTTAAAAGGTGGAACACCTTGGCTAACAAATACCATTGATGCACATAGGACAGTGGTAAAATCTGAATTCTCTTCTCCAATGTCTTCCAAATGTACTCCTTCTGAAAAACTATAAATTTAACTGCTTTTAAATACTTGTCTTCAGTTCCATTCTCTTTAGCCTGAGCAGCTTCTCCACCTCCTGTGCATGATCAATTCAGTCACCTGCCATTAGAGGACTGTTTTTAAAACACTTGACAATACCAGGCTCTTTAGTAGCATTTTCTAGCTGAGAATGGCAAACATTTGTAAGAACTGACCTAATAAAGAACAGCTGGAAAGCCACAATTTTCCCTGTCTTGTGCCTATTTTGCAGGCTGAGGAACTCAAGGCAAGAAGAATTAGGTTCATAGTTTGTCAGTATTAATTTAGAGTCATAAATCTATACCCACAGATGTAAATTTTGTATGCTTCATAAACTGCAGTGGGACCCACCTGTCATGTTAGAGCCCCGTGTTTCAGGCGCAGTGCTCTGACACACGAGTGCCAGCTGACAGCAGACGGTTTTAAAAGCCACGTTCATGTGTTTTCCCTTCCAGACTCCGCGGCACCTGCTGGGCACTGCCCGGCGCAGGTGAGGCCGTGTCGCTCCGCAGCCACTGGGTGGCGCTTCACTAAGATTTTTGGGCTGGTCCGTGAGTTTTATTGGAGTTATCAGACAAATTCTTCCTTCGCTGCCATTTCAAAGCGTTCGAAATGAAAACTGGTGATTAATGATTATTCTATATTCAAAAATCTGAACTCTAAAAACACTGTGGCAAAGATTAAATCATCCCCTTCATGTAAATGTATTCCAAATTTGTCTATTACATATGTCATTTAGGATCAGAATTTTAGCCCCCACGAAATCACATTTTTGCTTGTTTTGTGAGACAGTTGCAATGTATGGAGTTACAGAACTGGGAAACACTTGGCTCCCAGCATGCAGGAGCAGCATGGAAGAAAACCATGAAGCCTCAGCTCATCATTACCATTCTTCCTTGGCTCGGTTCATATGATGAGTCAGAAATGAGGCACCAGAGAATGAAAAGCAGAGAAACGAACACGCTGAGAAAAAAGGCAGTGTCACTTGCAAAGCACACAGTGTCATTTTGGCCTGCTGTAAGTAACAGAGATGCTGTCGTGCCCAGCATTTATGGTTTAAAAGCTCTGTGTATTTTATCCTCAGGGTGATAACTCTCGGCTTTCTGATGCTTCCGACTTTGAACTTTGACTAAAAGTTCACCCTTGCAGAGGGTGACCCAGTTTGAAAAGCATACTACTTTACAGCCAGAAAGCTTTGCACAGTTTTCGTAGCAATATTAAAGAAAGCTGAAATCAAACTAGAAATAATAATCAGGGGAAAGCTGAGTCCATCTTACAAGAGGAGGTTCTAACACCTTCTTTGCTTCGCCTGACAGTACAAAGACTTTGCTTATTTGCTTTAAACACATCAGGGTCAGGGGTAAAAACCTAAGCAGAGAAGAAGCTATAAAAAAATGTCCCCGAGTTAAAGTAGGTGACAGCTGGGAAATCAGAGAAGATTTCTACTTGGTAAGCCAGAGAAGTTCCTGTTAGGAGAGTGCAAGACACAGGAATCTTTATTCATTGTTAAACAGACCTTGATAGCTATTGCTTGGACAGGGATAACACAGCAGGAATGCCTTCAAGGATCCAGGGGCATCATCTATTCTGTACTTTCACCTAATAATAGCTTAGCCACCACCATGAAGAAGGGCTGGTTGGGAGATTAATTGCTCAGCCTTGGGGCTTGCAAGCAGCAGAAACATAAAATATTGGAAGAACCTCTGAGGGCTGCAGAATACACAAAACACATGCAGAATGAAGAGATCTTATGTAGCTTTTATGGTTTATTCCAAAATGCTGTACACTTCAAAGTACTGACTATGCTAACTCCTCTAGGATGTTCGTTCCACCCTAGCAGCTGTAAACTCCTTCCTAAGGAGTTAATTGTCCTCTTTGCCTCACTTCAGCTGATTATTTTCATTTCTAGTAATTAAGACTGCATTTCATGATTCTCAGTCTGATTGAATTAATGTTTACAGTTTTGCATGCTACAAAAATAATACTTGCCATTATTTTAATTAAATTATTCATAAATGACATTGGTTCCACTTCAGATGTATGTGTAATGAGAACAGGACCAAGCAGCCACATCATTCATCATAAATTTTTATGCATTTTTTCTGTTAATTGGAGATACATGGAACTCTTGACAAAATGCGAACTGTTCATATTAAATGCAAATCTTTCTAAATTATCTTCCTGCTTTTTGAAAAAAACCTACTTTTTTTCTTCAAGTTAAACCAAGGAAATCATTCTTTATTCATCTTTACACTTCATTCTAAGCAATTTTTTCCAGCTCTGGCATGGTTCTGAGAGTCTCCTAGTCCAGATGCTGCAAAACACACTGAGAATAATGAGGAGGCTGCTTTTCTCCTCCAGTGCTGCCACACATATGTTGTCAGCACTGTAGTACAAAACAAGATCAAGTCTGATATTCTATCTTGTTGCACTGCTATCCAGAGCATATCCCAATGTATGTCATTTTTAAAAAATGTATAACTCCTTGCAGCAGAAGAGTGACTGTTTTAATAGCAGGGTTGTAAAGCAATGGGTCAAATTCAGTCATTCCACTGAGGCCAGTAGGGTTTATTCAATCTACACTGATGTAACGGAGCCATTTCTGACTCGCGCCAGGAAAATCAAGATGAATTTGACCCATAGTCCAAGTGGTAACATGTTTTGGGACATTTTTTGCCCTACAAATTCATCATCTTGCTGGTGGAGAGTAGTTTAGTGTGAGCCCGTGCTTGGCTGCACAAACCTCCACCTCACAACAGGGTCTGCTTTGGGGGATAGGCAAAGGGACCATGACAAGTCTGCAGCTAAAAGTGAATTTGTGACCTGGCTTGTTGATTTTTTGTAAGACTGGACCAGAGCAATAGAAAAGCTTCCCCCTTGCACAGTCAGAATGTGATGCAGTGATTTAGTATTCTGTTAAAAGTGGGGGATGGATTTCCATTGAAATACACCGAAGGATGATCCAAATTTAAAAGAACATGAAAAGTTTCATCTTGAAGGGCTAGATTTAAAATTATTCCCTTTCCTTTTTGAGCACACACTAAAATGCTTGCCTTTATAAATAAAGGTATTAATCTTTCTTTGCTCCTTCTTCCTTCGCAAATTCTCCTTTCCAATCTGATCTCTAGTTTAGGTGCAAATAGTTGCAATGTAATTTCCAGGGATAACCTGAAGGGACAGTCCAACTGGATAATGCAGATCAGATAGCTGAGTGTTAAAATACTTCATTGTGGAATTAAGAAAAAACTTTGCTATCAGGGTTCTTAGAGCAAAAAATAATGTCCAGATCCAATGAAGACAGACTTCAGCACAATGTTAATATGCACAGGGGTCCTATCTGAAATTAATACATGTTATTTGAGTTCTTTCATTTGAATTGATAATTTTCATTTATGGTGCCTTGCAGAAGGGGAGCAAAACTACTGGTCACCTCTAAGGAATAAAGGTTAATACACATTTATGTGCATCATCTAAGAAACTATAACATAAAGCAAAAACAACCCACAAATATCTTCACATTCTAGGTAACACCAAAATAAATATGTGACAGGCTCTTCCTCTTGCTGCCAACAAATTCCATAACTAAGGAATGAAATGTACTTTCTACAACAATTCACTGTGTAGTTTGGCTGCAAAATCTCATATGTCTGTCCACACAGCTCTCCCTGAGCAGGGAACTTATCCTGCTGCCTGCTCTCTTCATATGTTTCTGTGTCCAGTTAATCATTAACCCCTGTTACTTCATTTTCTTATTGATTGATAACCACTGTGATCAAGGATGCTAGAAGCACCTGTGGCAATCTGCATATGCAATTTAGCATAGAAGGAAACAACAAGGAACATCTGAGAATGCTAGCAGGAAACGGGTCTGGGACCAACACTGGGGAGCACTGGTTCAAACATGAAATCTGCAGAAAATTAGGGAGAACAATTTGAAGAAAAACTGTAAAATCTCTGTTTTACAGCCCTGTATTTCAAGTGCGTTCTTTTCTGATATAATTCGAATTAATAGATCATGGCTATTTGCAAATTATTCTTTCCCAGTTGGAATTCTCTTTGAAAGAATTGCTAAAGTCGACCTTCTTTCCACAAACCAGTCATTATCAGATCATCTTCAAATATCGTACCCTCATCTTCATGACTGTTAAAATGTTTCTTCAATGATAATTGGTCCTCCATACTGACAGTCAGGGTATGTTGGGTAGTATTTAATTCTGTAATGGATGCATTGTTGAGAAATCACAACTTAAAGCAGAAAACAATTTTTTTCACATTCTCTTATTAATTTCTAAGAGTATTGGTCTCATATATTCTCATATAAAGGCACCCTTTGCCTTTTCTTAAATGTGGAAGTCAGAGCACCGGATGGGTCACCAAAAATCCCCACGTCTTTTCCCTCTTGCGAAGCTGTAAGAGCCCTGCCTGTAAGTGGAGGCATTGGCTGTTTTGTTCTCAAAATTGCAACAGCCTGTTCAGGATCAAACTGTGGTTTCTCAGTGAAAAGTTACTCTTGTTCTTTCTGCTTTCTTTGTTGTCTCCCTTGGACCAAAAGTACACAGCTGTTATTTGTGTTTGCCTAAAGAGGAAAGTGCTCGAACCAAAGGAAAGGGGCATTCACTAACGAGCAGGAAAGGATTCAAGGAGACAGCCAGGGTCTTGTGGCCAACAGGCCTCCTCATATGCAATTTCACAGCATTTATTTCTCTTATCTGTTGCTCTTCTCAAGATTTTTCTTTAAATCATTCACAAAGGAACTTCCATCAGTTAGAAGGGTTTATCTGAAATGGTTGTCAAGACCTACTGTTGTCTAGATCTGGTTTCAGCTGCTCTGTTTTGGTGGTGGGACAGCAGCCTTCCGTTGGATCTGTGATGTGAGGGGGGTTTCAGCCCTTGCTCTGCTAGAGCCTGCTGGTTAAATTATTTCTTCAGACAGGCTTATGGCAATTTAATGACATGAGTGCATGGAAAGGTCAAAATTCAGCCTCAAACTCTACAACAATAGTTAATTTTTACATCATGTATTGTGACTATATAAGCACTTTATTATTCCTGTGTGACAGACAGCAAATCAGATGGAGCATGACCATGGCCGAGCCAAGGAAGGGAACCAGAGCTCTGGCTGAATGCCCTTTCCATGCTGCATTTTAGTATTAGTTAAGGCAGCATTTAAAGCAGAACACTGCCCAGAAAATCACTGGTGTAGAAGTATTTATAGGCCACTCTTCAGCATGAGCCAGCACATTACCACTGACTTTATTAGAGTTGTATTTGCTTATATTGCAGGCAAGTAAGCCCTCAGTGCCTGGAAAACAGGGTCCTTACGTCAGCAGTGCTTGGGTACAACACAGCAAAGAGCAGAGGGCAGGAAGGAGAGGTGACTGTGACAGCCAGGCAATCCTGTCTTCTCAAGAGAGGAAAACAGCCTGCAACTCTATGCAGCCCTCACACTATTCCAAAACCCCAAGTGTAATTTTTTGGTGCTAAGACCACATGAGGGCAGTGTAGGGGGGGAGTAAAATCTTGGGATATTAATTAAACTATACAACTGATTTTCCTGTCTCTTCATGAAATCTGGAGAGGTTTAGCTGTGTCTACCGAGTGGAGTGGCCTGCAATTATCCCACAAACTGCAGATGAAAGTTCAGCCTCTTCTTATTGCTGTCTTTTCTCCCTCCTTTATTTCCTTCACACCGACTGTGAATATCTCTTTCCTAGAGTTATGACTCTAAAATGTCTCAGAGACCGAGACTTCAGTGCACTTTCCTCTGCAAACGCACAATGATTTGACTCCTTACAGAAAAGAAACAGTAAGAGATACGGAAAATGATTTGTCAGTTTGATGAGGTGAACATTTTGCACTTGAGCAGACTCTCTAAAACCTGTGGTTAAAACCCCATGGATTCCCTCATCTAACCCAAAAGGCAAATTCCCCTGGGAAAGCAAACAATACCAACGTCCTTGTCTTTTTCCAGGTATAATTTTCATATGACATATTTCAATAGGCTAGGGAATATATTCTTCAGAATCCCTTAGCTAAGCCCCTTTTTCCTTCAAACCCTCTGCAGATATCAGTTCTCTGACTCACTGAGACAACTGTTCCAAGTGGGTTTTTTTCAAGATTACAGCAACCAGAGTTCTTAAAATCCTCTAACTCCGTTTTACTGTGAAAATGTTAATAACACATGCAATATGTACTCATGTAAACTTGAGACTATGTTTGCCTGCATTGTACTTAACTGATTATTGAGCTCCTCTATAATCTTAAATAGATAAGTCTCTTAAGGCATAGCTGCATTATTCTGAAGTTTCTTTACCTTCAGTTTTGGTTTTGTAAGTAATTGATTATTTGAAAATTGATATTGCAGTTAGATACAGCGATAAACATGAGCTCCCTCTCAGATCTTTCAGGAAACATACCAATTTTTTTTAAGCACATTCAGTATCCTGTTAAAGGTGGATTTGTACTTATTATGTGCTTTTTCTCCTGCTGTGCAATTCTCACTAAAGAATAGTATCATCTTCTCTTTCCAGATGCACTGCATTACATCCCTCGTATCATCCACACCAGCCACGACTGTGACACTGTATCCTTGAAGACAGCAAGGAAATTAATGAGGTAGAACATTTCTGTTTGAAACCTAGGTTTATTGGCTTCCATAAAATCCTTTTTTTCAGGGTATTCCTTCATGAAATTCTGCAAAATAGACTTACAGTATTCTCAGTCACAACTAATGATAAGATAATAAGCCCACTGCCTGCTCTTGGATGTCACATAAACCTTTGCTTCGAACAGTGGTTTTGTATTTTTCGCTGTAACTGATCAATTAAATCCCATGTTAGGACTTCCTTTTGATTTCTATTTCCCTCAAAATTCATATTTTATTACAAGGACCTGTTTTCTAGTATGAGATCCAGCATTCAGAAAACACAGCTTGTGTGTCCTTGGTCATAAAAATAAATCTGATCTCCCTCACACACACTGGCCATAAAACCAGTTCAAAATAACTGGTCATTACAGGCAAAATACTGGTCTCTTTTGGGGAATGACAGATCAGCCTTTGATTTAAAAATGTCCAGGCTCTGGGCCTCAGTCTTCTCTGTCTTTCTCTTCTTTCTCTAGTTTGTTATAATTTGAGCAGCCATTCTGCCAAGTTTGGGTAAATAAATGTTATGGTTTTCTCACAGAGAGAATAACATTTAGCTCATAAGAGAGGCTTGTTATTTACAGTTAAAAAAAGCCAATTCTGAGATCCTGTCCTGGATGCCTAAATGCATATGTGACTTATATAGTGCATTTTGTGTATTTTGGCAAAAGAACGTGGTACACAATGATCTTATTTAGCAATATTCTGAAGAACATGCCAATTTTGAAACAACAGCCATTCAAATATGTGACAGAGCTGTGCCTTCTGTGGGAGAGGATATAAAATTGAGAATTGTTGGCTTGCGATGTTACCTCTCCACTGTTTCTAAGGAGGGAGTCTTCATTAACATCTTTTTTCAATTTTCATTTTATAAAGTAGTTTATGCCAAACTGGAACATATCATCAAGTAAGGCCAAGTTGGGTAAGCACATGTTTTTTGTATACAATGAGAAGTGCATTGTAGTCTGAATTCTGTTCAGATTGAAGTCTTTTACTAAGCTGCTTTTGCACAAAGAGGTTAGAATGAAGGCTTAAAATTAACATAAAGTCTTTTGCTGCTTATGAATGAGGATATTAGTGAAAAGACTAATTGGTTTATATGGTAAGTTTAGAATTCTACTGTTATTCTTGATATGCAGTGCTGGTCCTTCAAGTCAAAAAGAACTGAGTCATCCTTGGACCAAAGTACTGCAGTGTTGAGTCTCCATTATGTACCACATCAAAATGAGAGTTGCTGACATGTTTAAATTTTATTTGGATTTTAACAGGTTTTCCAATAGATGTAACATCCGTGAATTGGACTATTATTGCAAAGGAAAAAGCTGTGAATTGTTTCTGTTTGGATTAAAAAAACACAAACATTACTGGCTTTCCTAAGTGCTTTAGACTTTCATATTCTACTGAAGTCTAAATGAGAATCTGTAATTCTGTTGAAACTATTAGTGATGTACTTGCTGTATTTTCTTTTCTTTTGTTATAGTATTTTTGTGTTTTCTCTCAAAGTTCTGTTAATTATATACAAAACTACTAAATCCAGAGAGACCTAAATGATGTTCAGGCACCATCCTAAATCTGTTTTGTAATTCTGAATATTTAACACCATGTTATAAAATCAGTGAATGGATATTTGGCAAGATTGACTAAAACAGATGTTGAAAAAGGAAAACTAGTAACCATTTAACTGTGCAAAAGTGCTCTAACATGATTCAGAGCCTGTGGGAAATGTGATATGGGTGTTTATTGTTGTGTCTGCCAATTAAATAAAGCTCATAAAATTATTCAGAGCAAATAAAGTCTGTTGCAAAATTAATCCATTTCACTCGTAACAGATTGTTCAAAGATGCTTCAGTTTCTCTAAACACCTCCCTTTTTTTTTGACTTGGAGGGATTAAGAGACCATCCACATTGGTCAGCAGTCCTGGTGACTTGCATTATATGATTATTTTTTTTGTTCTTTTTCTTGATGACAATTGTTGATATTTTCAAAGGAATTGATACTTTCCTATTGATAAAGAACACTGTACTTCCAATACCGTTCATAAGAGAGAAAATAAAAAAGAAAGAGCACTAATGCATCCTAACAGCACTAAGAATAGAACCTACTAATGTATGGGAGTATGACTGCAATAATTTCAGATAACTAGTGAACTGAACACTTCTGGTATAAATGCTTCTCTGTTAGGAAAGAGTAAGTGTAGGGATTTAGAGTTCTGGTACCAGTCATACAACAACTAATAGATACTGAATAGTCATATCCAAGCTTACTGTGAACACCTGGATATAGCACACTGAGTAGAGCATCTTTATTCCAAAGCATGTAATACTTCAAAATCCATGTAAATTTGTGTTGTTTTCTGAATCCTACCCTTCCTCAACGGTTTGTGCTGTGCTTTACAATCCCACAGCCAAAAGGCCAGTGCTCAAACCATTAACTCCAGTCTGGAGATGGTGGCCGCATTCACTGAGGTAGAAAAAAGCTGGAGAGCTCAACCAACCACAGAGTTCCTGCTGACAAACATCTGCCCCCATTCTCTCCCTTGGGTCCTGAACAAACCAGAGGTGCTGCTCAGCACAGCCGTGATCAATGGGGAGCTGGGCAGCAGCCTGAGCTCTGCCACTGCACACATTACTGGGTCAAGAGCTTGCCAGCTCTCAGTAGGCACTTGTACCTTCTCTGTTCTGCTAAGTACTGCTCTGACTTCTAAGCTAATAAAAATATATTTTAGTAATAGCTTCGGTGTTGGAAAGAGATTTTTTTCTATTCTCTGACTGCAAATGTGCTCACCTAGTGAAAGAAGCTGCTTATACTCAGGAGAATGGGAGCGCAGATCTGCTTTGTACTTTCTGAACTCATCTACAGAAAGAAAATTGCCCTGCTCTACAGCGTGGTCCACTCTTGGGCTATTTCAAAGGATCAGACAGTGCTTCTACTTGCAACACAGAGACAAAGGTTAATGAAAGCCAAGACCTCTGGGTTAAAATCTGTTCCTTGCTGCCACTGTAACCATTCTGTGGATTAGAGTGCTTTCTTGCCATGTGGCTCTCCCATAGCTGGAACAGTTTCACATAAATAACTTTTCCAGAGAACTGTTTGTGTTTAGACTGTTCTGGGTTTTTTTAGGAACAGCTGTGCAGTTGAGTATCTAAGTTTAAAAACACTCTAGGCAAGTAGTTCAGATGCTGTACAATGATGAGAGCACTGGAAAGCAAGGGTGGTGCTGTAGCTGTACTGTGCAGTATGAAGATAAAGCCTGTGAAAGCCTCTTACTCGTATCTTACACTGTTTCAGCCTTTTGCTCACCTTTCAGGAGTATGGACCTTTTTAAAAGAAGTCATAACATAATAAGTGCAAAATATAGAACTTCAAGAAACAATGCATAGAATTTCTGGGATATTTAATCAGACTTCTCAACAACTGAACCTGCTTTACTTCTAGACAAAAATGCAATGTGCATCTCTCTAGCTAGCCTCATTATACAAAAACAGAAATCCAGAAAGCACTGAGCTTCATTTTCTTCATAATCTCCACTCTCACTTTGCTTCCCATTTTGCAATGTAATTTTGAAATGCTTCTCTGTGCAAGTACCTTTTTCACAATAATCAGTGGCCACAAGCTCTCAAACCCATGAGCAAACACCCTCTGTCCCCAAATAGTCTCTGCCTTTCATCCGGCTACATCACTGAATGCCAACAGCTTCCCCTGTTCAGTGAACAGGGTCTGCACGTTCCAGGCTTAAAATTATTTCTGTGATAGCATTTATACATGCTTTTATCCCAAAGTCTTTTAAACAAGATAAAGATATACGTGCTTTGTCTAGAGGTCATTTAATCCACCCTGGAAATGCAGCCAGCCTTGGTTGGAAATGCAGCAACAGTTAATAGTGCATAGCAATATAAGAGCAGTTTAGGTCAGCAAACTATGAATGCATTTATTCCTAATGAAGCTGCTGCTGTAATTTCGAAAAGGAGCAAGCAGAATAATTATTCCGTTTGGAGCTTGGCCAGGAGACCAAAATTAACAGTATTCAGGCTTTGATAAAACGTTCAAGTGTTTAAAATGGGCACAAATGACGTGGACCTAAGTTTTAAATTCCATTTGAAAGATGGATGAGCTGGTCATTTTTCTGTCAATGGGTCCCTAATTGGTTTGCCTCAGAGCATTTCTTTGATCAATAACTTCTACTTCTTTGTGTAACAAAGATTCTGCATTCATCATCCCTCACTCCTTCTACATTCAATGCCTTGCAATCCCTTAGTTAAAAATTCCATGCTTTAGTAAGTCAAAGGTGAACAAACTGGAGTTATTTTATTACAGTATGCACACTGAAAAATCTTAATTTTTAGGAATTAATATTTTTGTCTTATAACTGTGGGGAAGATCAAGAATTTTCCATCCAGTGGTTTTAAAGCAAATTAGATTTCTGTTAGGAGTTGATTTTTCTGCTTTTTCAGCTTCCTTAGCAAAACAAAGATTGGAAAGATGAATGTCCTTTGTCATTTTAACTTGATGGTTGACTGGGAATTTGGATGCCCCAGGAGTATTTGTGGCTGTATCAGGTGAACAATTGTTTCTATCCCTGTCCCATGTTACACAGAGAATCTTGTGGTTGCTCAACCTCTTCACCAGGGCACAGGGCAAGAATTTGGCTTAGCTCTCTTAGTTCATTTGCTGAAGGCCAGGCTTCTATGATCACCAATCAGAGCTGTAAATACTCCAGACATGAACATGGACAAAACTGACACATGACTATTTGCATAAGCAAAAGCTGTAGTGCAGAGAGACAGTTATATGAACATTTTCTTTTCATCAACAAGGGAAACATCTTTCACTCACAGCAGTCTGCAATATGCTGCAGCCACATTAGTAACACGGTCTTTGCTAGGGTGGCACATCAAGACTGCTGCAGCAGCAAAGCTGTGTGAGTGCAGCCTGAGCCAGGCCTATAATCTACTTTTGGTCTTGGCAGTAACCTCCCACTGACATAATTGGTAGGTCTGGTTTCAGTAATGGAGTTCACAGAACCTAACATTTACACTCTGACCCATAATTATATTTAGAATATACACACACCTCTTCCCGCACAGAGAATGAAAATCTGCACAGTACATCTTTCAGGAAGATTGTGAGGATTCCACTCATCCATCCCTAAAGATAAAAGTCCTTTTCAAGATTTTCTGTCATGCTCTGCATTAGTTATTAATGTTGTCAACCTCCTATATGTATCATACAAAGGAGACCAGGGAAGTAACTAGGATACAATTTCATTATCCAGGTAAAAAATGTCCTTTCTTACTGCAATCCAGTTATTGAGGAAGTACTGCATAATATGAGATATGACCAAGATATTTCTTTCATCAAACATAATGAAACTGGAACAAACAATGTGAGACTTAACATATCAGTACTTTTTACCTCAGGAGGCCAACACAAAGGAGAAGGCTTTATCGAGTTAGTTTATTATCAAAGGGAGTGATAGGCATGTTTAAAACATGCACCGAGGGAACGAGAGGCTGCAAAACATTAAAGTAACCTTAGACCACATTAGCATAGCCTTGATCTGCAAGAACAGTACTAGTAAAAAACTTTAGCTCACTACTGATTTTTTAAACTTCACAACAGTTTCTTTTAATATCCTTTGTTATGTCAAATCTTAGCTTCAAGTGCAGTGAGCAAATTTCCCCATGTGTTTAAGTCTGGTCCTAATTTATAGAAAAGGCACATTCTGTTTCTTCAAAGGTTGACTGAACAAAGTCCAAGAACTGCAGACAAAGGATGCCTTTTTGGTTTCAAGTTAGCAGTTGAAATTAAAAGATGCGATGTTTGTGTTTCTTTTACTTAAAATTGTTGTGCTATAGTAACCTAGAAAGCATACCATAAAAATTCCCTAGGAGGTCTGCAGTAAAAATATTATTTGGGAGTATTTTTAAAAGGCCATCTAATTTGCCACAGCCTTTGGCTGTGACAAATTATGATCAGTATTCCTTCAGGTGACTAGAATGCCTGCCCAGGGAAAGGAACATACTTCTGAAATGTTCCATCTTCTATAGATCTGAGCTTCAATTGCTCAAAACAGTACAACAAATCTTGAAAGAAACAGAGAAATGAAACCTATTTCCCAGAAGGCACCACACTCACCACTGCAGCTTTTAATAGATTTATGGTTTATAGGTATTGTAGTTCCCCCTTCGGCAGCCCACATTTTTAAGGAATTTTATTTACTTTCTTCCAGAACTGACAGTTTTTCTCCTCATAAACCAGTCTGTTCCAGGAGACAATCATAATGGCATTTTGCTGTTTCTTAGGAAGAAGGTGACCAGAGCTCTGTAGTCCCGATGTGCAGTCAGGGATCAGCAGTGCCATGAGCTGCCCTGCCACGGCCTGTCCCAGAGCACTGCTTGCATCTGGCTCTGTGGAATTCCAGCACAATTCTCCAGCTGCATATTGGGCTCATTCCTTGGGATACAGGGTCAACTCTTTAAAAAAGTCAGGTTTTCAGGGGGGTTCCTTCTCTGCACCCACTAGAATCAATTCACCCAATTTGCCTGAACAAAATCCCAATCCAGCTTCCTTAACAGTTGAGCACCACTCCTATTCAAAAGCCACAGTGAAAATAGGGAGCCTTGAAGGGAAGCAATTCCTTTCAGAAATTATGGTACACATGGGTATTTGACACGTTACGATACTGCCAACAGTACCCAATGTCAGCTGTTATCACATCTGCAATAACTGGGCCATGCAGTTCATTACTAGTAGCTATCACTACAAAGCCAAGTGTTCAACATAACATTGTTTTCATGGCTTTCATTTTGCAGATCACATGCACTGAATGAATGAGGAAATATTGTTTAAATCCTTATTTCAAAGTTATTATCTAAACTATTTTTTGTCTAAATTATTCTGTTGTATTCATTTGGATAAGCATTTAATTTAACATCAAGTAACTTCTTCTTTTAAGCAATGGGATCATCTTCTGCCAAAAGCAATTCCTTTTGTTTGCTTTTTTTGTTTTGTTTTATCAAATTAAATCATCACCATGTAATCCAGACTAATAGCTTCCCTGACAATCTATCAGCAAAATACAGGGATATGAGGATCAAAACATAATGCAAGCAAAATACAGTATGTCTAGACCTGCCTTAGGTTGTCATCAGTCCTGATGAGTGCTGGCTGTATGTGATACTCTCCATACTTGTACTAATGGCTCTCTGAGGACAACAGTTGTAATGATTTGCCAGTGATACAGCCTTGATACCCCTTGCTATGAAATCTGAAGTTTGATATCCTGCAATTCCAAGTAAGAACTTAATTTTATTATGTATTTCGTTCTTCTCATGGGGAATAGGTATTGCAATGCAAGAAACAAAGCCTGGAAAAAAGGAAAAAGAATATCAAGAACCTATAGCTTAATGAAAAATGACCTTGAATATACACTGGTTTCTGGACTTAGACCGAGTCTGCCTAAGTCTACATGGAAAAATAAAACTGGAGAAAAGGAATGCCACCCATAGGGACCCTGACAAGCCTGAGAGGTGGGTCAGCATGAGCCTCACAAAATTCAACAAGGACAAGTCCAAGGTCCTGCACCTGGGCCACCACAATCCCAAGCACAAACAGAAGCTGAGTTGAGAACAGAGTGAGAGGAGCCCTGAAGAGGAGAACTTCTGAGGTGCTGGTTGATGAGAGGCTGTACATGAGCCAGCAACATGCATTTGCAGCTCAGAAAGCCAAACATGTCCTGGACTGCATCATAAGAAGTGTGACCAGCAGGAGTGAGTCCAGAGAAGGACCATGAAGATGTTCTGAAGGCTGGAACATCCCTGACTGAGAGAGCTGGGGCTGTTCAGTCTAGAGAAGAGACGGCTCTGGGGAGACCTTACAGCACCTCCCAGTACCTAAAGGCGGCTCTAAGAGAGCTAGAGAGGGACTTTTGACAAGGGCATTGAGTGATAGGAGAAGGGGGAATGGTTTCAAATGGAAAGAGGAAGATTTAAACTAGATATGAGGAAGTCATTCTTGACTGTGAGGGTAGTGAGGCCCTGACACAGGCTGCCCAGAGAAGACGTGGATGCCCCATCCCTGGAAGTGTATCAGGCCACGTTGGACGGGGCTTTGAGCAGCCTGGTCTAGTTGTTCCTGCCCAGGACAAGGGGTTGGAACAAGACAGTCTTTAAGAGCCCTTCCAACTCAAACCAGTCTCTGATTCTATGATATGTATATGTTTATGCGTTACCTTAAAACCCGTCTTAGTGAGCGGTTCTTGTAGAAATTACCAATTGCTGAACCTCCACTTATTTTGAAATTGATTATTATCAGATGAGAGGAATTAGAAGACAATGAAAATCAGGAATACACAGTTTCTTTGAAATTTGGACCTTATGTCATGCTAGTTGAATATTTCAGAATTATTATTAAAGTTGCATTATTTCTCTAAATGCTCATGATTTTTCTACTCCGAAATTTTCTAAGATCATCATCTCACTGGGATCCTCAGGGACAGTTGTAAAAGCTTTTAGCAGACTTTCTTTTTTCACTAAAAAGAAAGTTTCAAAATCTACATTATATATGACCTATAAAAATACAATCATATTCTCATTTCTTGATTTCAATTTCTTATTTCTGCATCAAAAAAGATTGGAAAATTGAACACTGAATGTTCTGCTCAGCCTTAAACTATGAGTAAATGACTTCTTTGAATTTTTAAGTTAACCTACCTCCTGAAAAATATGATACAGAATGGACAAAGAGAGGTAGCATTTTGAGGAATTTGTTTGCTGCCATTTGGAGACTGTCATTTCAGGCAAATGGAATTCAGTTTTATCTCTTCTGCATCAACAAAAACTGATGTATATAAAGTGTAATAACTTAGAATTTCACATACTCATTCCACTAATCTGGTACAAACAGACTGGAAGACACCTTTTTTTCAATATAGCACGTGGTTGTCAGAAACACAATAACTTTTTCTATTTAATTCAGAGGATTAAAATGGTCCTGTAGCTATATAAAGAATAAAGAAACCCCAGATTTTTAGTTACAAATTGCTTTCCAAATATGCTTTTGACCTAAGAATCAAGGTCCTGAGCAAAGGTGAATCTTTATTAGACTTTCTGTATCAAAGTGAAATAACTGCATTTATAATAAATTGTCCATTTGTGCCAGTAACACAAAAAGCCCCACAACATAAATTGCATTCTTATTCTGTTTTCCATTATGAGACTTCCAGAGCCCATTATCAGAAACATTTATATGTAATTCAGTCATATTTTAGAAATAGTATATTGGACAAAGACAGGTTAACCAGCTAGAGTGGAAAATTTGACCTGACAAATATATAGCCTAAAGCATTTATCCAATTCTTTGCCAAAGTTTTGAAATAGTTTTGTTTAGTGCAACATTTTTTACTAACCTCTCTTTTTTTTTCCTAGAGGAGATGAAAGTCCATGTGTAGTAAATTCAGTCCTATCATGAATGGACTTGTTTTTCCCAGTCACCTTTAGGAAATTGCCCTAAGCTAGTGGTGAGGGTTGAAAACGCTGTTAGTGTACTGCAGCAACACAAACATTTCAGTTACATCTAGATTTTAAAGAGTTCTCTTCTTATATATATATACTTTATAGTTAAAAAACATTACTCTTGCCATGTTTAAGTAGGATAGGGACTGAATTCTCCAGTTTGAGGGTACAGAACATAGTTGAGGTTCTTTCCTGACGCTGAATCCAGAACCTGCACTTTTAAATGTGTGTTCCTGAGCTGCCAGATTAGCTGGCTGTCAGGCACAAACTGCAGAGCAGATTGGACCATCTGTGAGGGAATATGACACAAAACGTTTCTATCCAATAGTCTGAAATCTTTCTCTGCAGGAAATTCCAGTACAAGATGCCAAATGGAATTTTGAAATTACAAACAAATAATAATTTTGAAGTTATAATTAGACCACAGAAAAGCAAGAGCAGGGCACTGAGCTATTAAATCTCCAGGGGAAAGGTGAGCTCCCTGTTTCTGTGCAGTTCCTAAGGGTGGTGGAAGGGCACCATAGGCCAGCAGTGGTTGCCCAGCATTTTGCTGGTTTCATGTCACAGCATAGGGTGAAGGGACACACACAAAAAAGAGGAACAAGTCTATGGTGCCACAGAAAGTATGGACTTCAAAGTATGGACCATCCTTTGAGGCCTTTGCAATAAATGATTTTTAGACTGCTTACCTACTCCCCAATCACCACAAACCTATTAGTCACCTTGAAAATTCACGAGAATGACCCCTGTGCTTTGCCCCTTAAGTTATTGAAAAAATAACATGTCACATATTAAGGGTTTGGAAAAGACAAGCATCAGGTTCCTGAGACAGAAGCCACAGAAAAAGTAGCACAGAGTGAAACTGAAAATCAAGACAGGGCAGAGCCCCCGACTCAAGCAAATGCTGGAATCAGAGCCAAAAGAGGGAGGGATTGTGCAAGAAAATGTGACTTTGTCATGGTCTGTAAGAGCACGAGGTTGAAGTTGTCTGCTCTAGCATGTAATGGGGACAAAATCCTCCTCAGTGGGTGCCATTGCTTTGCTGTGAACAGAGCCATGGCACTCCTCACCCTTTGCTGGCAACAGCCAATATTTACTCAAAATCCACAGAAGGATGATCAGTCCATGAGATTGTAAAACACAGGCAACTTCTTTGAGTTATTTTTATTGGAAAGAACACATCAGCCTGGATGAATGTGCAGGATCCCAGCAGGGGTGGGTAGGTGATAGGAGGAAGCAGCAAAGGAGCAAAGCTGAGCTGCAGTCAAATGACACATGGAATAAATGTTTGCTTCCCTGAACTTAGTCTGCCCTGTATGGTCTAGAAACAATACATTTGAAGTTAAAGTTTTAATGTGGGAACATAACCCTGTGTGTGAAAATGTATTCTGTTAACATTTACGTTCATTTAAGAGATATTCATTTCCAAGTGAGTTCTGAGATACAAAAACAGCAGAAATATGTAAGGGGAAAAATTGTTCAATGTTTTTCTTGAGTTTTGCTCCCATCTGTTAGGTTGAAGTATTCAATCAGATACAAAATTATTACTTTGACTTATATAACACCCTTCCTTCAGAAAATACAGTGTCATTTACAGTGTTCATTCAGCCTCACAACTCTCCAGAAAAATAAGTACTATTAAACTCCCTTGAGCAAATGGAACATCTGAACCAGCACTGAGTGACTTACCCATGAACTAACAACAGGAAATTAGAGCCACAGAAAGAAAACAGATCCAAACACCTGGTTCCTAACCTCACATTTTAAACACTAAATGCCATGATACTGGTGGAACTGTTTAACAATGTTTCTTAAAGGACAACAAAACTGTTCAGAAAAAACAGCCTGAGAAACAAAAGGCCACTTTTCCCAACTTTTTTACATTCCTCCTGTAAAAAACTATATAAATGCTGTCATTAAATATACCTGTTTGGGGGGGGGATTTTTTTACATAAAAAGACTGAAGCTACATAGTATGTGGCACATTGTTTTCTAAGTTTTTCTAACCCCTATTAGCAGTAAACAATACTACAGTAAGTAGGAGACACACGTAGATTGCTTGAAAACCCCACAGTCAGGTGAGTTTCAACCACTGCTCACCAGTGACAGAGAGGAAGTAAAGAATAAGGGAGAGAATTATCAATAAATAAAAATGCAAAAAGAAAGACAGAATTTAATTTCAGCAGCACCTTGCTGATGGTGCACTTCATCTTGCTGTCTATGTCATGGATAAAGATATCCTGAGATTCCTCTCACTCTAAAAACGTGTAATTGTAGCATTAAAAATCTACTTCTTATCTTTGTACTTGTAATTCTTGACAAGTAACTATGCAGGCCAAGAGTTTTAAATATTTCTCCCACATTCAAGAAGGTTTCTGAGCTCTCAGGTCACTTCTACAGGATGCTGTACTGTAAAAGTACACTAAAAGTCCTTTAATATTGCACTGATATTGTTGTTCTACCTCAGAAGGCATTATGGACTTTTCTGGTGAAAAAATTAAGTAATTCCTAAATGTCAGGTCTTTAACGTCTTATCTCAAACACCTCTATGTACATGATTGAGAAATGAAGGCTGTGACATTCAACCCTGAGCAAACACGCATGAAAGAAACTTGAGAAGTAGCTTAACACAGTAAATTTTGTATGTGTTTACAATGCATGTTATGGTCAAAGCCACAGCTATGCTTGCATCCTGCTCCTCTTTTATCTCCCAAGCAAGTTACTAAAAGATGAACTTTACTATCATTTTATTTGAGTGTGTCTGTGGCAGCTCTCGTGGTTGTTGACCTCGTTACTCCCGCAGTGGTCCCCCAGTCCCTCAGCACCACTTGCCTTCAGCCCTTTGTTTACTTTCCTCTTCAAAGCACGGGCACTTCTCAAGCATTTTGGTGAACCACAGCTACTCAAAAGCCACAAGCACAAACTGGTCAGTTGGCAAAGAATATTAGTCTTATACAACTGACGTAATCAGACTTTCTCTATTAGCACTTATGGATGCAGCATATGCTCAAGGGCTTGTTTGCAGTGCACTTGTCTGCAGTCAGTGTGACTCCCAGATGGAGAACTAGCTTTGTCTTATCCATGTTGTCACCCATAAAATGTTTCTACGCACGAATGAAGGAACACAGGAAAAAAAAAATGGAGCTAGAGAAAACACCCCGATGGGGTTTCTTTTTAATTATATGCCTGCATTTTTGGCCTGTTCCACAATGCTAAAAATGAATACCACAGATGGAGGGTGGGTGTTGAAGGCCCATTGAATACTGAAATTTAACTAATCTGTTATAACAGGAAACATCTGTGCTAAATGCAGTGTTTGATAGCTCTGTCCCATTTCAATTGTGGAATATCAGTATTTACAGGACACTACCAGAAAATTGTTTGAATTCATGGTCATGGTCACTTCAAATCTAATATTGACTGATTTGTTGCTGTGAATCATTTCAACAGCTATGGACTTTGGAATACCAATGTACTTAATCAATTTTTCTATGGTTTATCCAGACATCAAAGATTTGCAGTTCCAGAACAAACAGAAACAACAGTTTTATATTATTTTCAGTAATTTTACGTTGATTTCTATTTATGTGAACAAAGTCAACAGTTCTTTTGTCAATCTGTAACATTTTCAGGCAGTTTTTCAGATTAGATTTTCAGAAACTTTGGAGAAGATTTTAAATGCATGTTTATCCTAATTGATGCTTAAAGTATTTAAGGCTTCTTCATCCCTCAAGTAAATCAATTTTCTATCCTATAATCTTCTCTAATCTTGCAGAAACGTAGGAACAGCCAGAATACATCAGAGCCAAGGGTCTCCCCAACCCAGTGTTTGAGTTCTGCTAGGACTAGCAAGAGCTCTGTCAGGCCCTGGAACAAACAAAACATTTGGGGTAGATAATTAACTACCTAATACAGTCTATTCCCCCCACTTCTACTCTGTATATATTAATCCTATTCTTCTTTCGTCTTTCTTGTCTGTTTGTTCTTCCTTTTTCATAAAGACTCAATTTCAGTTACAGCATCTCTACAGAAATCCAGATTTTGCTCCTCTGAGCACGTTAAGTTCTAAGAGTCAACATCAATCAGCACTTGAATGTGTAGTGTCTTTCAAGTTCCTTTACTTTGGCACGGCTGTCTGTCTTTTGTTTGTGTGCTTTCATGTGTATCCTCTTCAAATATGTTACCTACAAGAAGCCCTAGATGTCTTGTTCTCGCTGCCTTCTTTATCCATGAGGACCATCAATCTATTAAAAAACCCATCTTCTTTCTATTTGTTGTTACTCCTAAATACAGTAGCTGGAAAGGGAAGGGAGGGAACACTCTTGGTTTTACTATGGATTCATCTGTTTCAGGTGTGCTTCTGTTTGATGTGAGGGAGGTGAACAAGCAAGGCTGCTTCAAAAGGCATTGCATTTGTGCTGGTTTTTCTTAAAATCTTGAAGCTCAAACCTCAGGGGTTAAAGGAGTTTCAGCTTGGTCTCAGTCTTCCAAAGAGCACTATTGCACATGTTGAGCTGTTCCTTACATAGACCAGTGAAGGGAAATGTCCTCAGTGGGCAGGCTGGGCTTTCCAAATTGCATCTGTTCTTCACAGTTACATCTATTGGCACCTCAGTGCTCATTTTTGGAAGCTCTATGAAAAAGCTGCTTTAACAATGATAAATTCAATGCAAAATTTTACAGGCCATACAGTCACCACTGGAATAGGGCACTGACAACAGCAAAAGTGCAAAATAAGACAGGATGCAGGTGGATAAATGTCTGCAGGTGCACTACCCTTTCCAGTAGTGCATAACCATGGAGAAATTTAGCCCTGTCTGCTGAAGAATAGAATTACTTGCAATGAGAGGCAGGGAATAGGCCAGATTCTCACCTGTTGAAAGGCGGGAGTAATATTCTACACATAATGGAAGTGCATGGGCACCCCGTTTTTATTTGGTTCATCTAATCTGTGCTTTTCTGATTTGTCAAGCTTTCAGAGACATACCCCTAAGTGAATACAGTGTACCCATGAGAAAGACAGACACTTAAGCCAAGAAACCACATTCCTCTATAGTAACTAGACAAGCAATGCATTGTTACAAAATCACTCAGCTAAAATAGAAGTAAACAAACTAAAAAAAATGTCTTTTTTTGAAGCTGGAAGTAAGAGCAGTTGACTCACTTATTGTACAACTATATTTATGCTTGGCAGTTGTATTTGGGTTCTCTTCTTTGTTTACAGCTGTTTGTAATACGAACTATTCAGCATAGCATATTTCAAAAACTATTAAAAGACACAAGTATACAAAATGTACTAAAATGCAAGAAAATTTAAGATTGTAAGAAGGCAATGCTCAGTTCCAAACGTGCATCCAATAATCCTGGTGATGAGTCATGGAAAAAGACTACGCTATCACAGGCTACAGTGTATGAAATCCATCTCGCAGGAGAAAGTAATATTTGCTCATGCAAATTAGTGTTTTTCTTTCATATTAGAAAACAAAGTTTGCTGATCAATTATTTAGTTGTGAATTTAATATTGAAAAGTGTGATGGCTCAATAGCTATTTTTATAAAGGTAGTTTTGGACTCACGTGCAGCTGCTGTATGTTTGACATGGGCCATGAATCCACACACAAAACTCCCTCTAAAACTGCCTCTTCAGAGTTATTTGACATTTAAAAATCCTAGGAAAGATAAAACAGACAGAATAAATTCTGGATTTTAAAACTGCATTAAAAATTCAACTACATAAAAATTTTCTTGCTCTATAACCTCAGATGCATTAGCATAACCATCGCATGAATCTTTTTTCAGATGCTAGTGGGTTATTACAGGAACACAGGGTGGATCCTCAGCTGGTGAAAATCATTAGAGCCATACAGAAGCCAATTTATGCTAGCTGAAGTTCTGGCCCATAAAATATTTTCTAAACCTGAAAGAACATCTTGTATTACAGTATTATTGGTCTTCAGGTGACTGGAAACCATCTTGATGAACAATGTGGTCTCAGGAAAAAAGCAGAACTGTATGCCTGACAAATTTCTGCTCTGTGTTCTTTATTTAACTTGATTAGAAAGATACATTTAAGCACAAACTTGCATGGCACAATGCATCATTAGTCACATGCTGCTTCTCAATAGTGAAACCATCAATTTTATTTTAGATGTGAATATGTGCAAGAGGTCTAACTATAATGGGAACATTAGCCAAGAAGCAGATGGGGATTGTGATTGAGAGCTTACCTCCTGGGTGTGTGCTGTACAAGCAGCATCTCTGCAGAAGAGAGAAGGTTATCAAGCATTCTTACAGTCTATCCAAACTACATATGTATGTACACATCAACATAAGCTAGAAATTTGGGGTTGGACACTGTATGTCTAAGGGAAGATATTATTTCATGTATAGTAGGCGAAGTATCAGCCTCCATGCAGTACAAAACATGCATGCTATCTGCTTCACAGAGAAGCAGTTTGGATTAGCTATTTCTAAATTTAGAATGCAGATCACTACAGTAGGTATGAGTGATTTCAGCGCGGGAAATGAAGTAATGTGCAAATGCTGGGTGTTTTGGGAAAGAGAGATAGCATCTACAGAATAACTAATTTTTGTAATGGATCCTTTCAATTTTTTAAATTGTAACTACATATATTTAAGTCTTACTTTTAAGAACTTAATTTCAGATATTTTTTACATAATCAAGGTTTTTGCAAATATGTACTAGGTTGTCCTCTTGCCTTACCCTAGCATGACCAGCAAACATATCCAATTCTAAAGAATAAACTTTCCATTCACTCTTGAAAGTGATATCAGAAGATATTGTAGCTTGCACATTCCAGGTGCCATTTTCCTACATCAACCTCCCAGCTTTCCTTAGTCCCTGAAATTTCTGTTCCCTGATTTTCTGGTGCCTGTGTTTATTCAGCTGCTGTAAATTTTGCCATTGCCAGTGGTACAGGACTGCAGCAGAACAGTCTTATGGTTCATATGGCCCCAGCAGACAACCATTAGTGCCTCAGATGTATCCAGTTTCACTCAGACAGCATCCTCCATGATTGACTAATAGGAAGACCCAGAACATTCTTTTTTTTCCAGAAGATTATCTCTTTTCCACAATGATTTTTACCCAGACTATGGCAGCTCCCATTCACAGCACCTCATGCAGATCCAAATGTGGCTGGAAAAAAAGCCAGTGGTGAGTGTCCCCACCTCTCACGGGGGAGACTGGGGGGTTCGATTCCTGCCAAGGAGGCGGTGGTGCCATTTAAGAGGTGAACTCAGTGATCCTTGTGGGTGCCTTCCAACTCAGAATATTCTGGGATTCTGTGATGCAACATGGTGCCAGTAACTCTGAGTAGCTATTGCATAATCCCTTCTGATAAATTTCTGTCTCCACTTTTTCTATTCTCACAATGTACCAAAGACTTCCTTGTTGTGCTTTTTACATCAAGAACTAATTCCTAAAGCAATTTAGGTTATATATGCAGAGAATACTATATATGCAATAACAATACAAGCAGCAATTAACACATCTCTGAGCGCAGCTCAAGTAAAGTACTCATCAAGAGACCAGATAAACGTGTTGAAAATGGCAAAGGTTATAATTTCAATATTTGGACTTACAGCAAAATTATTTATCAGGAGTTTCCTATTTCTAATGTTTATTACATTGCATGAGACCCATTCCTTTCTTTATGACTAGATAATAAAGGTAATTGGAATTACTCATGTACATCAAATGGAGAAGAAAAGAAAAGCCAAACCCACGCTCTGAAAACACACTGTGTGACCATGTTACAAAGGCCATTGGGAGCAGCTCCTTCCTCTGGAACACAATCACATCTGCTCTCTGTGGACTAATGTGCCATAACACGCAATTTTGTGGTACATAAACTCACCCTGAATATGCTCTGTGAAACCTCTCTTTCAAATGCTATACAATTATTCCCACAACATTGCATAGTGCTCCCACCATTATCACCGATATTGTGTGAACACTGAAAAGACACATAAAAATCAGCAGTAACTGACACAGAATTGCCAAATGAAGTGAAAACGTTGCAAAGGAAAGCAGGTTACTCCTCCTTCTTTTCCCAGTTTTCCTCTTACCTCTTTAAGTAAGATGCTCATAATGTCATTCTGGTTTCCTACATGGGTTCTATAGTGAGAAGTAAATCCACAGACTGATCTCTATAGCCTTTATTTTTCAGGCAATCTCTTCACAAGGATCCAACAACCTGTTCTGTCCCCAACAGATCTACCACCTTTTTCCAGAACAATTCCTGCCTGCAGAAAAAAACTTGCAATCTTTCTCCTCTGAATGCTCTCTACTTTCTTGATTACTGTAGCAAGTATCAACCTCCAACCTGTCAGTCACATCTGTCATCTTCACATCAAGTTCACTGCAAGGCTGTGCTAAATCACACCAGTTATTCCCACTAGTGTTAACTTTGCTACAATACAGCATTTCCTGTCCACCATCAGCCTCTATCTCCTTATCTTTCTCACTGAAAATACTGCTGTGAAGAGTATTTATCATTTAGAAAGAGTAATTCCAAACATCTCATTTTCTGTGCTTCCTCTTTTTTAATATACTTTCACACACTCTCACTGATCAACCTTGGCAATGTTTCAGCAGTTGGTGTGCCAAGATCACTGCAAGCTGTGTTGACTGGTATGGCCTAAGAGACTGTCTGTAGGGTTTTCTGCCTGCTGTATCCTAGACTCAAAGCTCCTTGGGGTGAGCAAGGAAAGGAAGTTATCTGCACTTTTCTCCTTTATTCGTGCAACATCCAGCGCCATGACCACCCTCCATGAAGCACACTCATATCACAAAACAATGCACCAAGCAAGACAGCAGAATTTACCTGCTTAGAATACTTCTTTTGGTCTAACATATGAGTCCTGCTACAGCATATGGGTCATATGAGACTTACTCCTGAAAAGAGAGAGAAGTCTTTTATCTGGGACCTTTAAAACAGTTCTTGATTATAGAAGCAATAGAAAAATGAAGAATTCCTCAGGATGGGATGAGGTGGCTCTAATTTCATATATTCTAGAGTTAGTAATTATGATAAGAGGCTTAATAAAAAATCTGGTGCTCACTGAATACTCAAAACACACTTTTTCAAGTTCACAATCTCTGTTTCAGCCATTTAGTCTGGCACAGACAGATCTAGAGTTGTTAAAATACTGTCTCTATTTGCTCTTACTAACAGCAAATCTGTAACGAACTAAGTTTAATAAAGAATTTACACTATCTTGAGCATGAGAACTCTTTAATAATTCAGAACCTGGATGAAAGTTTACTGCGCCAGAGACCTGTTCCTAAGGAAAATTCCACAATGCCATCAAAGCATGTCAGAGAGGTATGGTATAGCTGTCTGGCTAATTATATACTAGCTCAGGTATGCAGGCAGCAGTGGAGGTTGGCAGCATTAACTCACATAAATTGTCAATCCAATGATTAGTGGAAATGCAGGTCAATGTGCAGCCCCTCCGTTCCTTTAAAATGAACTGGGGTGTGTTTCACAAACATTGACCGATGTGGGAAAACTGTGACGCTCCAGGTCACAGGATCCAGACATGAACCAGAGGACGCTGTTGTGTTCTGCCCATGTGTGAGATCCAACCTGGTGGAATACTTGCTGTGTACCCAAAAATGGTGCTTGTCCTGTCATTCTTAGCACTACACACCTATACATTGTGGATAGTCACACATTGCTGCAACTGAAATTCTGCTCTGATTTCCAGTATAAATCATACCACAGTAGTAGAAACCTCTTCTCTGAAATGATTCCTACATTTACTACATACACTTTCTAAAGATTCATTTACAGAAAGTGGAGAGAGATGTTGGCTAATTGTGCTTCATGAGTAAATTTTGTATGTGTTAAAAATTGTTCTCTTAATTTGAAAGGACCCACTTCATGATTATCCAAAATCTGGTACTAATTTTGCCACCAAAATAAGAGAAATATTTAATATATAAAAAAAAAATTGATGCTTGCCTTGCTGGGATATGTCTGTGTTAATGAAATATTTCAATTAACCTTCAGCTCTTACTGTTATTTTACAATGTGTTCAGCCCAAGCTGCTGACCCACCAAATTTGAGCTATCTACCTTTAGAGATATTTCAGAGAACAAATGTCCTCAAGTCCACTGTGCTCAGAGCTGAGCACTGTTGAGCAAAGCAGGAGGATCCAGTTCCAAATTATTTCTGCCACAAGAGGCGTAAAATAAAATTGAAGAAACTGAACGCAGGCAAATTCCATTTTCACTTCCATAAAAGGAAAATGCGGGGAGGGGGACAGGAGAATTAAGGGTTAATGATTAATGAGTAAAGAATTCCTTGCAAAGCATTGCTAATTCTTTCTTCTTCCATCTCTTGGCAGAACTCTCATTCAGAGAAAGAAAGAATGAAAAGTTTGCAACTTCTTTCATTTTTGTTGCTTTCTTGTAACATCGTCTCGGTGAATACATATGGAGAAACGAAAAAAGGTAATATACTATCCAATATAAGTAATGATCATGAACTTTTAAAAAAATGCTTATGCTATAAAATGTAGTAGTAGTGACTGACTGATCATCAGCATGTTGGTGTTCGGGTGCTCTGTTCCCATAGAAAATAACATTTATACATGTCTGTGATTATTGCAAAATGTAGTTATTTCTAATTAAAATATACAATTCTCAGCAGAAATGCTTACATTTGAGACTGTAGAGTTCAGGTAGTTTGACCTTTAACAAAACTTCTGATGAAGCTAATTTTAAAATTTGTTTGAAAATATACATGGAAGTGATGTTGTAATCTTCTTGGACTGGAAGTATTTTATACAACAGATTCAGCCTCCTACTATGAATCAAAGTTTCTAGCTCTCTGCCAGTACTTTAAGCTTTCATTTTCCGAGTTGCCTAATGTAGGCTGCCTTTCACCTCAGGCAGGGTGGATATCTTTGAGTGAAAGAGGTACATCTGCAGGTTGTTTTGCAGTGCTGTACTGTGAAGGACCTTTATCACTGGTGTGGTTGTACACTCATTTCCCATGCATTTGTGACACTGCACATTATGTCCGTACCTGTGTGGCTACTAAGACAGTGCATCACAAAACTGCTCTTCTTGAAATCTCTCAGATGTGTTTGACAAAGACAATTCCATGTTTGGCCTCATCATCGAGCCGTACAGAGCTTGAATTAGTTTTCCTTTTTATTTAACTGCATTTCTAATAGTCAAAGTCTGGAGGAAATAAATGTAGCTTTTTCCTTAGCTACAAATAAATCATGATATACCATTTACAGAAGTATGGCCTCTTTCAGTAGCTGTGTTTTGTATTTATGTTAATTTGTATTAAGAGGTTTAGAAATCATTTGCTATAAAAACACTTTATATGCAATAGGCACAATAATTTCAATCTGCAGGAGGCAGGACCACCTTTCTTTGATTCTGCACATTAAACTTCCCCTTGGATTTCATTTTGAACAGTATAAAATCTTGAACTAAAACATTATGAGAACTGTAAATTTCAATTAATGTCATAACTGACCTGGTTTACCAGACAGCAAAATATGCATATCCTTAAGAGTTGCTGAACCTTACAAAGCTATTTAGAAACCTTAATCAAATTCTGTATTTTTGAGAGAATCAAAAATCAGGGAACTAACTTGAGGTTGAGGCTTCTCACATCATCTTTGCCCAGATCTATCCAGATTCCACAGTGTGGTTAGAGTTTAGTTCACCATAAATACAAACACAAGGCAGACAGGGGCAGTCACTGCACCCCTGGTCTCTCAGTCACAGGTCTTGCCTCATGCAGCTCTAATTCTCCTACCCCCACTATCTGGGGCACTGGTTATAGCGAGGTCACTCACTTCACTCTCTCCATCCCCCTTTCCCCTCATGACCCAGGACTCCTATATCAGTGGACATCACTTGTTTACTCATTGTCTCTGCAGTTTAAATTTGTATTTGTGGGCCACAAAAGACAGGTCACATCACACTGGCACTAGGAGATACGCCCAGTTCATAGTATGTTGAGGCAAGAGACTGATTTAAGAAGCCAAGAAGGTTCATTTCTAAAAATGCAAAAAAAATTCAGAACCTCATTTCCTGTCAGTTTTAAATTGGTGCAACTCTGATTCCAACTGTCCACTTGCACTAATGTGTATTTCTGCATCTTTCACTCCCTTGTTATCCAGCCTCATTCACACCAACCTTGTCCAGAAGACAATGTAATTCCAAGTTCTCCAAATCTTGTTTTATTTCTGTAACCATTTGATTTGTCAGCATAGCTCTGCTGGTTCTGTCTTTGCTCAGTCAGCTCCAGTGTGTTGACCACACTTAGTAACCTCTTTTTCCTCAGTTCACTTCTCAGTGGAGCAAATTCGTTCGTCACAACGACATATGCACATGGCAATAAGGCCGTTCCTCTCACTAAGGAAGGGCACCAAGGCTTTTGGCTCCACATAAGGGGCCTTTTAAGGCTGTCAAGTATGTAACTCTAGCACAAGCAACTACCTGTAAGGGAACCATTTTCTAAAAGAACAATCACTGTATAAAAGTCCTACTCATTCATTTGTACCCAGAAAATCAATTCTGCTTCAATCCCTTTTTTTCCCCTGTGTCATTGTATCTACCTACACAGTAAAAGAAATTATGTACATTACAAAATCAGAATTTATGAGAATTAGACTGCAGTAGGTAAATCAATTTAGACAAGTGTATGTAAATCACTTTGGTCAAGTCATATAAAAACTGCCTAATATAGGTTCTTATACTTAATTCTGTACAATACAATGGACTGCATTACCAGGGAAAGACAACATCACATTAAAAACATATATGGGGTTATTCTCCAAAAACCAGAAGATTTCTGAAATACCATGGTTTTCTTGCACATTTCTACAGCAGGAAAGAGGTTTGTCATTTTTTGGCAAATGTTCATTATCTAAAAGCAGCATCCCAGAACCAGAAATAAGCACCTAAAAATAACATCCGTGAAACTGAGCCAAGATGATTCTTTCTAAAAGCATGTAAAAAAATATTCCAACATAAGCTCTTATTTATTTTGATTCTTCTCTAAACATGAGACTAGGTGGAAATATATTCCATTATTCCACTTCATTGTGCAGAGCAGAGTTATAGAGTAGCTGACATGAAAATGCACGCTGTTGAGCTAGCACTTCTTACTTGACAGTCTCACAGCTGGCAGCTGAGCTGGACTTTTTTTTGCCCAAAAGAGAAGGTCTTAGTTGTCATTCAATTCCGCTGTGTTGTAAGTATTACAGTGTTAAAATCGTAGCAATATAACATACACCACAGGAATGGATTATAAAGAAATCTGAATAGCTGTTATGGTTTCTTTATTCTCCAAGAGTATTACAGAAACATAAAAGATAGATTTTTTATAAAAATCCTTCAAAGCCTAGATAAAATTCCTCAGTAAAATGCAGTGCATGGAGTATAAACGATCAGGTCTGAAAAAGCACCAAAATAGTAATTTCTACCTGAAGCGGTAAAACTATTGGAAATGCAAGAAACACAGAAGATTCAAAAGCCATTTAAATTGCGGAGAGAAAGAACTGAAGTTTGCTAAGACGACATAGAAGGTGAATATCACTTTCACTATCTAACATTTCTTTAAAGTCTACCACAAATGCTAAAAATGTAGAGAAGACATTAATGGATTTTGGCAGCTCCTCTCAAGTTGATATTCACCTCACTTCTAGTTAGAAATTTTAAACAGGGATTCGGGAGTCAAGTGTTAGGACTTACCAAAATATTGGTCCAAGAAACCCTGGAATTTGAAAGTTCAGATGTTAGTGTACTAACCAGTTACACTGCTGATCTGTTATGAGGTTATTACAAGTACTTCTGTGGAAGTATCTGCTGCCATTCTCTCAGTGGCTGTGTTACAGTTATACCACACGTGGACACAGCATTTGCAATGCCCTCAGGAGTCTTAGAATTCTATCAGAATTTCTATAATCTAAAATAGTTATTGTTCCTTTCAGGACATGGAAAAAATGTCAAATATCATTTCAGACATGAGTTTTCACTACAGGATCCAAAGTATAACTTCAGTCTAACTAACAGAAGGCCCTTTGCTTTTCCCTTGAAAAGAGACAATAATGGGAACTTGATTGACAAAGGAACCATCCGTGCATGAAACAAGTTTCAATATTTCTACTAATGCAAGTGACTGAACATCTTAATGAGGATCTTAAATTCACCAAAGGATTGTAATTCATATGACTTAAGCATTGCATCCTTCTGACTGTTGCTGTTTGAATAGTGGTTGAATTTGTATGACATTTGAGAAACTTGAACATACAGAACAGTTCTTGATAACGTAGCACTGCAATCTAAATGCTTAGATGATTTTCTTCCTTTTTCTCTCCAACTAGAGAAGGCTATAGGTAGTTTTAAATAAATATATGTATATTTAATGGAAAAAATATCAATAAAAACATCCATTATTAAAGCGAACACTACAGGTTTTTATTGCACATTTCATTTTGGACAACCTAGTTATTCTCAATCCATGTGGAGCTTCAGGGTTATTAATAGAGTTGCATCAACAGCATTACAATAGTGATGAGGTAGCTGATAACACCATATGGTTCCCTTGAGTGGCCTTAGCACAGTGACCTTTTTTCCTGTATGTTATCTAGAGCTAAGAGACTGTTTGCTGGAGCTAAGTTGGATTCCTCATTCAATGGAATAGCTTGGCAGGAGGTGGATGGGCCAGCAGCCACTTCCAAGCAGCATGATTAAGATTTCCTGGCAACACAAGCAATAACTCGCAAAAGAGACAGAAGGGGTGATCTATCAGCACATGCCAGGACTGGGTGATAAAGTTCACTGCTTTGGCAATAGGCCAAATGTGAATTCCAATCCTTGCAAAAATAATGTTTAATGTCTATGTTCCAAGTAAAAATAATTACCACTTTCACACTTTGTAACCTTTCTTCTAGAAAAATATCCTGGTTTTAAAGTTATATTACTATGAACAATATCTTGTTTGATCCTTTTAATTAAAAAAAAATGAGTTGCTGGTATTCTCAGAAAGCATTAACTGCACCGGATTGCATACCTTCACAAGTAGCCATTGTGATCAGCCCACGGAAGATTTTCCTGGTGCTGAAATGCTTCTAACACAATATGGTCACTTCACAGTTGTAGAAACAGGAATTATTTCCTAAAATTACAGAAATTCTCCAGTTTGGTTGCCCAGTCCACTAAAATCTATTTGAATCTTTTGCCAATATATCCTGTGGGCTCCTACTTGGCCTCCAGACTTCATGGTGTCGCTCCAAGCACAACAAATGACAAAAAAGCAATCTAGGAATGTTGGATATGAGTAGACAAGGTGTGCAAACACACACTGCTCTCTGGAATGGAACCAGCATGTCCAGTCTGAGAAACCATTCTTTATGAGAGAAACACTCAAAATTTCTGCTGTTTGATCCAATACTCTAATTTTGCATGTTGCTTACAAAGGAAGGCACTGAACCTTAGAGGAGATGATGACAGAACAGGTCCAAAGGGCACAACTAGAAACATACACATAAATTTGATTTTGCTTTGTGTCTGCAGTTGACGAACTCCCACAAAATTCTGCTGTACTGGCATGTTCTCCCATATCCTAGTGTTAAATTTGAAAATAATTGTATACAAGCACAATAGAGAGGAAATCTTTCATTTTAAAATCTTGTTCATCATAAACACTTGTGCTCTACTTTATGAATCTCAGGCTGGAAACAATCTGTAGTGCCAGACTGAAGGATTTTATTTAGTCTTTCAAGTACCACTCTTCTCCCTTTCAGCAGCAATGGGTCATAAGGGATGTTTGAGGACATCAGTTTAACTATATGTTTGCAAACCTCTATTGCCTAAAGTCTCTCAAATTAGGGGTTCTGTCAGATTGGTGTGGGAGTGGTGTGCATGTTGCTCCTTAGATGACTGTGCCAAACCCTTCAAGTTTTCCTTTTCATAGGCAGTGAAGGGACATGGGAGAAACTTGGATCTTTTTAAGGGGAAAATGACCTTATTCACTATAAACAAAATATTTGATGATGTCATTCAGGCAATGCTTACTCTCTTCAAAGCCTTTTTTTTTTTTTACAGTTTGTAAGAATGATGGATATTATTTAAAACCCTTATAATTATTTTCAGAAAGACATGAAAGCTACTACATTTCTGAATCTGGTAACTATTACTGAAGTAGAATATTGTTCTCAGTGCCTAAACTGTGAGGAAGAAATAATATGAATTAGAAGTGCTTTTAGAAGAGGTGGATGACCTCCAATTTATTGTGCCAGATAATGATTTGACAACCATGCATCTTTCTTACTGAATTACATTATGTAGGAATCTTCAAGACATTCTACAGATATTGAATAAGTCCTCAGTAGCTGCTGAAACTCTTTCTTAATGTCTCATCCTAGACCTCAGTCCCTGTTAATGCTGCAATGTCACTCCTCTGTGATTCACTACAGTCAGCACCTTTCAGACCTTTCAGATCTCTGAACAATTTCATAACTGATCTTGACTAAAATAGCTTGTCTGTGACAACATATAAATTGCCAGCTACACAACAGCGCCCAGCTAAACTACAAGGAATCCTGACAGCCCTAATTGCATTCAATGTGTTTATGCAAATGAGAGTAAGCTGGATGAAGCGTGACCCAGAGCAGAGGTTCATCATCAAGAACAAGACTTTCACAGACTGTATCTGTGTGGGATTCCCCAAATTGAGGATCAGCTGCAGCCAGGAGACAAGTGGAGTCTTCTCCGACACTTGAAAGTAACCCCAGAGCAGTTTTTATACAGTTTTCAAGAAATACTGGAGAGTTTAATGAAGGATGCATTCCTCTCTCTAGAGTACAGAGCAAATGGAGAACTATGACCAGATTGCAGTTCATTCTCTGGCCTGTTCTTCTGTCAGTACAGAAAAGAGCAGAGCAGACTGTAAAATTAGTCTAGTCCTAAAATAAGGAAGTGAACTTGGAATACTCATATATGAAAAACTCAGTTTTCAGCATAAAGCACTAGTGACTGGATCTTTGCAGCGGTAGAAATTGCGCAGAAAGCCAGCTGGCACATCATCTGAAAATCAACTGTGCTCTCTATCCATCATGCTTACCTTCTGTTTACCTGGGAATAGGAATTAAAGCTTGTTCTCTTAATTGGGAACAGTTTTTCGGTAAGGAACATCATAAATCATTGTTTTCTCAGTAGATGACATCAGAGAGTCATGAAAGCTGAGACACTAATAAAGTGTATCTCTCAGAAATCTTTGTCTATAGCCTACCCAACAAAGCTCTAAAGAGGTTCCTACACAAAACACTTCAGTGTGCAGTGCTGAACTCTCCTGTTTTTCATTGACTGCTACAATGCAATTCAGCCACCTCTGCTCAGACTGAGCACTAGGTCTCTCACTATCCCCAGGCTTGCTGACTTCCTGCAGTTGTCTGCAGTGTAACAGTGAGAGTATCTGGTATTGTCTTCAGCAGAAGGACAGTATCCCACCCAATTCCAGCTGACATGCACTTACTGCTCTCTAGAGCATATCAAGGTCAGCATAGAAGAAAGACACACAGAAAGCATTCCTCCAGCCAGTATGTTAACAGCATTTCAGACACCATCCATATACAGAGGCTGTGTGCTCAGCATGAGGTTTGGCTTAGGACACATGAATTGGTGACCTTCAGCCTCCATTCTACACCAGCACAACAGTGTGTCTCACAGAGCATTGGGAGGTTTTCATGTTTCTTTAAGAGCAAAGATACCTTTAGGATTCACTCTTTCCAGAAACTTCATGTGCCTTTCCTCTCTGCCAGAACCCTACCCCCATCCCAACAGCAATCTCCACTCTGTCTTCAGCAGAGGAGTTCAGCATGATGCTCGTGCAGGCTGTTTAACAGCCCTAGTCTCTTCCCACATGCTCTGTGACCACAGGGTGATCCTTTACCTTAGTATGTCAATCTATAGGAATTGTAACTTTTCTAAGAGACTTCAGCCAGGGAATATGTCTCTCAGCACACTCTGGTTTGGTGGCATCAGTACCACCCAAAAGAATGCAGAGGAGATTCACAAATGGAGTAAAACTTAGAGTCTTTGGTCCAGCTTCAGAATGGACAGTGGTGTTGCTTACTATTTTAATCTCTCTAAACTATAGCTCAGCTTATGGGGCAATGGGAAGGGCTGCTGAATGCATTGTGTTCTTCTATGTGGAATTATAGGTAGCAGAAATTAACACAATTACCACAGAGATTCTTAGAGAATAAAAACAAAAGCAAGAGTGTGACCAACTATTCCACACAAGCATAATCTTTGCACCTCCGTTCTCACAAACCCATTTCTGGTATTTTAGTAATTAACAAAATCAGTTAAAAAAAAAAAAAATTAGTACATTCATAGGGTTTGCACTTTAAATTTGTTCGGTATTTCTCCTATGATTCAGTGCCCATTTCTATCCTTCCAGTCTAGGTGATGAAGATTGTGACCATCCGTTAAAAATATTTATATTGGAATATTTATATTGGAAAGGTCTAGGGAAATATCCATGAAAATACAATTGTTTTCTACATCATCAGCAACCTGTTAGCCTATTGGAGCTTTTTCAGTTCTTGCTCTAATTAAAGCCTTCATTTCCCTCAGACCCTCCGTACATATTTCAGCAAATCAACCACAGGAAAAGTACCGAAATTAGTACCAAAATTAGAGAGACATGGTTTAATTTTGAATAATCCCATTCCTAATTTAATGCCTTTCTATTATTACTTCTATTTTTAATAAGGCTATTTAACCTACAAGAGAAATCACTTTAATAGTGGAATTCTGTTGTGGTATTTTTGGGAGATCTCTTTGCTTTTTTTTCCTCTTGCTTCCCCAACGTCACTGACTTCTTTTTCCTTCACACATGAGCACCTACTTAGTTAATTGTCTGTGACCACTAAACACAGAAACATGAAGGCACGAATGTCTCTAATCAGACATATGTACAGAAACAAAATCTCTCTCCTTCAAGGACAGGGTAATGTCAGGCATTTTAAAGCTAAGGCAGGTCACTGAAGTTATTATTAGCACTAATTAGCACTCCCACAATCTGTTGAATTCTTTACCTGCAGCCAAAGGGCACTCAATATGGTACAAAGTTCTCTAATATCTTTGAAAGAATCCCAGAACTGGCTCCTCTTTAGAAACAGGGTCTCTTCTGTTGCATGTGAACAGACTTTTGGTAAAATTATGTCTGATCCATGTACCAAATGATCTACAGAAGCAGAGACATGATGAAACTGTTCCAAAACAAAGGAACTCTACAGATGTCTAAACAGGCTCTTAGTGAGCAAAGGAAGATATCTGGCCTTACTTATTTTAGTAGTGCTGTATTTTAAACTTTATAGCAAGTTACAGACAATTCATACCCCATCTCAGCTACACTGCTGTTCTTTCAAGTTAACGTTTCATGTAGGAATTTGAAGACAAGTCTGTACAAAAACTGATTTTTTCCCTTGTGAGCAGTCCTCTCTTGAGAATTAGAGATATCTGAACTGAATCACTGAGCTCCAAATAAACCACTGATCCTAAATGTGGCAGTGGAGGACTGATGAAAGCCCAGTGGGTCATCACTTTTGTATGTCAGGCACATTTCTAACGAAGTGCCATAACAGGGGAGCCTGGCAATAGCTCTCATTATTAAAAAGCACTCGTACAGAGCAGTAGAAGGATTTATTTGAAAGAGGGGAGAAAAAAATGTGTTAAAATCATCAACTACTTTGGATCTACAAGATAATCCACAGTATGACCTTTAGCCTAGAGATAAATTTTCTATAAAAAGTAAGCAAAATTGTAACAGGAGTAAAAAAATAGCATATTATCAAAAATAAAACTATCAAATATTATTGTAGATCCGCCTGTGTTGGAACCTGGTGCCTAAAGGATCCACCTCCAAAGACAAGTCACTATCCACTATGGCAAAAAGTTGGGAACAGTGGGAAGTCTTAGAATATAACAGGCAAAACATGTCTCCAACTCTCTGTCATTGTCCATACTTTGCATTTTCATTATTTAGACATTTGATTTCCTGACACCAGGGCACAGCTACAAGGTAAGTTTCTGGGAATGGACAAATGACATAATCTGTTTTCTTAAGTATGATGTCAGCAGGTGAAGGGTGAAATAATTGCCTGGAAGTGCATTGGGTTGCTTCATTCTGCTGAACCAATCAGGATAATGGGAATTCTGGAACCAAATCCCCAGACATGTAACTAAAATCAAACCGTTTAAACAGTATGACAGAAACTAATGTCAAATGTATAAGGAACATTTTCTCTCATGGAGACAAACTTCTACAGAAACAAGTGCTGCTAACTCATAATTAGCTCTCAGAGAGGAAAAGGACAAAATTTTCTAAAGGTGGTGATTCTGACAAAATTGGCTCATTGACAAGTCATTTTTAGGTTACAAAGTTAAGTAAAGGTTGTCAAGCATTGATAGTTAAATAGAACTCCTGGATGTCTTGGATTGGCATTCAGAGGTTCCACTTACCAAATAAACAGGAGCTGCACAGATTCAAAGAATGAGGATGGTGCATATTTTAGAAGACATTATAGGTGGTTTCCAGCTTGTGTTTCAACACAAAAACAGTGCAAAGCCAGTGAACTGAAAACAAAAATCTCTCTTTTTGTTATAATGACATGAAGGATCATGATTCTGGTATCTCAGGACTAGAAGGCACGTGTACCATACTGCCCTCTGAACAACTTTAAATTGAAAATAACCAAATGTTAAATGCATAGTTATAAGTAAACAAAACTCAGCTGAGTATGAGCATTGATAAGTGTTGCAGTTGCAATTTCACTTAGTTGGGATTATTCACATGATCTCTAAATCACTTTCACTAAATGAAGAAAGCCATGTCTTGCTTTTGTACATTTGGACTTTCCCCATATGTTTTAGCATGTATCAGTTCAAAAGTTTAAGGCATCAAATGTACATTAGAACAACAGCTGTTAGTTCAGAGGAGGAGCCTGACCCTATAAGAAACTGCTTTGGCATACTTTGGTATTCCCTGACATTTCCAGGCATCCAGTACATCTCTTTGTGAACTTGGATGCTCTAGTAAAGGCAGCAGAAAAAAACAGGGGATTACTAAATTCATAGAGAACAAACAGCTAAATGATTTCAGACTTTGCTTTTCACACTTCATCTCCAATGTCAAGCTGTCTAACAAGCTTGGTTTTTTACCACCTATGCAAAATTAAGGAAATCAATGTAGAGGTACCCATGCATTAAAACAATGCTTTAAGATCTCTGTCTCTACCAGAACTATTTTGTATCTGAAGAATATAGCCTATACTGCTCTTAGCAAGGTTTTCTCTCAGCAAAATCACCTTTCCCTTCTCATGAGAGTTGACACATCCTGTAATCTACCCTGCATCAGTTACATATGAGCCACCACATAAAGAGATTACACTGATCATTATCCATTCGTCATGGAACAAGATGATAAAGAGGATTCTAAAATTGCAGTTTCTACTAAATCAAATTGTTCCAGTCCTTTACTTTTCAAAATAAAAAAGATGGTTCTCTCTGTTCACTCCCAGTTTACCCATTAGGAGTCACAGAAACATGAAGTGCTTGATAAAATATGGCAGCCTGTCCTTAACATCTTTCCATAGTCAGGAGAAAGGTGTTCCAGAGCAGCACATGACATGTAACACGAAAGCCTAAATTCCTCATTCTTATGTGACCACTGCAGTTTCCTGGGTCTGCCCGAGCCGAGCGTTTTATTGTCAGTCACTCGGTTCCATAGAAATCACACACAATCCAAATTTGAGTGACTTCACCATTTCTATCAAGCTTGTTCCATAGTCCAGCCAGAGGAAGGAGACAAAAAGAGATTTGTTCAATGGGTTTAAATTTAGGGTTTTTTTTAAAATGTAGGCATTTCCCACAGTCTCCTGTTCTGAGCAGTAAGTCAGAAAACAAAAAGGCCACTCCTGAACATAATAGTTCATGAAGATTAAGCTTCTGGAATCAGGCTACATTCTTGATTTTGCTACCTAGTTCTTAAATAATAGAAATAATGCAATTCTCTGAGAAGTTTCTTATATTGTGAAGTAGTCAGATAAAATATTCATGTTCTTAGACAGAACTGCTAATAAAAAATAAGCGAAGGCTGGCTGTCAGTGCTGCTTGCAATATGGTAGAGAAATGTGAATGAATGTAATAGAAAATGGCATGCCAGCAGGGGAATTTGAAAGCAATGAAAAAGATTTATATCCTTCTTGTTTTTAACTTTGTTTTATTCTTCACTGGGTTTAAAACTAATTTTTATTAAATATATCATATGACATGGAAAATAAGCACACCAAACATAAGCAAGAAAAAGACCCCAACGTTCAATTAATAAAAAGGCATTTTCTTTCTGCTTTGGTTTTAGTTTTAGGTAGACACTCCAATGCAGTATTGTGACGGAAGATAAAGACAGAACAAGGAATTTCAAATTTAACCCATAGTCTCCCTCAGCTTCCACAAGACTATGAATTTATATACTAAAAGGATATGGTGTATAAGGAAGACATGAGAAGTGCATTTTATTTAATCAATTATTTCTCCTTTAAAATACTTTTCACTTTCTCTAACTACTCTTTCTTCTCCTCTCCCAGATATTCATCATTATAGAGTTTCATAACTACGTCATTTGTCCAGTTTAGACTATGTCTACTGTACGGAGTCCTACAGTGCAAAAAGAGCAGATCTGAGCAGCGAGACATTTAATGTTAAACACCAAAGCAAGCTCACTACAGGCCTTGCGGGAGGGGAGTGGTGGAAATCACTCTGGACTGGTTCCAGTCTAATTCTGAGAGGAGTACCCAGCAAAAGCTGGAGCACATTAGGTACACTCCCAGAGCACAGGTCTTGGTGTGGATTACTCTGTAAGGAGTCTGCTCTGTGTGCTCACAAATCACTCCTCAATACAAACCAAAGCATGGAAGGAAGGGGACATTTGCTTGCTCCTGTGGGAGAACCACAAATCCAGCTGATGGACTCCTGTGACCCACCCCCGCTGAAGTCTGCATTTTTTCTGGGGAGGATATCGTTGAGTTTTCTGACTTAAAAACCAACAAAAATAAGGAGATGGGAGGAGCGAGAAGCTGCACATTAATGTCAGGTGAATGCATCTGATTTCTACCACTCCCGCTCCCTCCCTTTCATTCTCAGGCTGGAGAATACCTGGGGACAAACTTTCCACAGTTAAGATTTAGACTCATTTAAAATAACTTTGAAACCTGGCCATATCCCTAAAAATCCACTTTTTATTTATTCTATAATGAGCTCAATACATTTTAAACTTATTTATGAATTCCTTCATCTTATGCACACTGAGTATCTTGCTAACAACATTTTATTTTTAGAAGATTCTTTTGCCTGACAATTTTGCAGACTGTATTCAACCAGTCTCCTGATAAATTCAAATTAAAAACTTGATAATTAAATACAGAGAAGTATTTCATCCTGTCATAATCTTTGGCTGTCTGAAACATCAGAAGCTGTTATAAAGAAACTGATTTGTCTACATAGGAAAAAAAAAAAGATTCCTAGAAGCTTGTCTGCATTAATTAAGCTGTTGCAAAACAGCTTTTAAAGGAAGGCTTAGTCACCTAGGCAAATTTTAGGCATCCTTCATAAGGTTTGGTGTTTGAAGAGATGTTTTTTCTCTCATTTTGGTGCTACCACTGGCTCAGATATCACTCTCTTTCTCCTTTGACCAAGGTGCTCTTTTCCCCTACACTGCAGAGATGATGGGCCGCAGCTCACAGTCCCTGTGGTGCATGTCATATTCCCTCATGTACTAGTATGTTTTATTTACAATTTTTAGGATTTGTAGTTAGATTAAAAGACAAACAGAATAACATAAATAGAGAATCCTCCAAACAAACTCCCTATTTGCTGAACAATAATTTTATCAGAGATCTCGTAAGTCACTTGAAGTTGGTCTGTGTTTCCAGATTTCATATTTCTTTCTCCACAAGCTACTCTGCTTTCCTTTTCAGTAAATATAGTTTGTACAGTCTTCCTGAAAGTTTACTTTGTATTCAAGTTGGCAAACAGGTCAGCTATTGTATCTTCTCTGAATACTGCTTTTATCTGACAGGTCTGTGAGTCAGCGACATCTTCCTTAAATACCCTCTTCTGGTATCACATGTACAACCACTGCAGCCTCTTGTTCAAATGAATGATGTTCAGAGGACATGCTCCAGGCACGTCTGGTCCCAAATTAATACAGCACTGAGAGGATTTAAACTCATAAAGGCTCTTACGCATATCTCAAAGCTACACTGACTTAATTTATGCCTCCAGACAGTTATCTCCCCAAGCTGCACAGAGCAAAGCACAACAGTAGTTAAGTCACCGGCCTCGTAGGCGTGGGAAGAAAGGAGGCAGCCCAGGACAGCTGCTGTAATGGAATACTGTGTTTCCACACCTACACCACCTGTATTGTACATGCAGCTGTGCCGGGTTGTCTGGGCATGTCCCCTGCATGATGACACTCACATCCTGCACAGCCAAGGGCAGGACTAAGAATGCTGACTCCACTGTAATTCGTTGCCTGGGAGGTTTAAGGTGCTCCTGTGCCAGTGAGTAGCTCTGTAGCCCAGGCTGAAGTGCTACAGTAAGTGCTTGATATGTTTTACTGCCCAACTCCGTTCAGCAGCACATCACAACTAAGTGATTGAAGGAGTGGAGGGAGCTCTTTGGGGCTGCGGCTGCTGCTGTCCCACACCAAGCCCTCGGCAGCCTCTGCCCTTTGGGATGACTTTGTACTGCAGACACACTATGGAACATGGTTCATATTGAAAGGAATATATGGTCCAAACAGAACTATATTGCAAGATTAAGACTCAGACAGCTTTTAGGTTTTATTAATAGCCTACTGAAGAAAAAAAAAAGGGAAATCTATTAAGATATTTTCATCATTCCCCCCCTTTTACTTCCATTCCAAACCAAACACAGACTGGTCTGGGGACTCTACTTCAGTGCAGTAGATAATAATAACCCTTTAAAGACTATGAGCCAACTATGGACTATAATGTTTCCACCTGGACTTCAGGATAGCAGAAATAAAAATGAGTGGTCAGACCTCAGCTGTGAAATTCTAACCTCATAAAAGATTCTGTTCTTTCAACTCTGTGTCAGGGACAAAATAGACAAGTAAATGTGGAATAGAATCTCACTTTCTAATGGCATGTTTATAGTCCTTCTATTCTTAATTTTCTAATAAGGAATATTTTAATTTTATCTAGAATTTGGAGGAAAACGTATTAAAATGATATATTTTTCTCTCTTCCACATATATTTCAGCTAAATAACATTTCATTATCTGAATTTGCCGGTAAAAGCTGTGCTCTGTTCAGGACATAGGAATTACTCTGCATACATGAAGGAAACATGTCAGTTCCACCATTCTGCAGTCCACAGAACAGAATCTAACAAATAACAGGCAATTAAAATTAAATTAGAAGGTTAAGAATTTTCAACAAATTTATTGTTCTTTCATTTTCCTGCCCTGCCCTTGTGATCTCTCTTGTGATTTCAGTGTGTTCTGAAGTTTGTAGTCTGATACACCAGGAAATAGACACAAAACCTTGTTGATATGAAAATTCCAGGTCAGTTAAGTGTGGCAACAGGTCAGCTGGCAAGGAAGGGTGAGCATCTCCCAGGATGGTTTTATAAAATTTACCATTACGACAGAAGCTGAAAAGGTCTGTCCAGCTATTGTGGCGGCTATAAAATGTATGTGAAGCAGAACCTGTCCCCATAAAAAAAGCTTATGACTGTGTTAGAGTAAGAGCATTATTGGTTATATTATTGGTCAATAAAAATCAAAATAATCCCTGTTTCCATTCCCAAAAAGCCCTTGTCCAGGATTAAGTAAATTGCAAAGCTTCTAATGAAAGAAGCAATAAAGCTGAAAGACTGAGAAAGAAGTATGCTTAGGAGAAAATGAACATTTATTTTAAGGAATAATTCTCCTTACATTTCAATGAACATCCCCCAAAAGTTGGCTACAACACAGAGCACTACCTCAGGTCTGCACAGCACCACAGAAACTAGAATAGAATTCAGAATACTTAGAATACCCGACTATAATTACATAGCAGGATAATTACAGCTAATTACCTTAAAGGTTAGGAAAGAAACCATACAAAATAAAGGAAACTCTTTTTCAGTTAATGGAAGGTTTGGCTAATACATTTGTCAGGTCCAGGTAGAAGAAAATGTATTTCCCATTTAAAAAATAACATGCCCTTTATGTGAATCTATAGCAGAAAATTATGGGAGTTATTAAACTCACTGTAGAGGAATAATAGATGGTTCTAATTCAAAATGAACGGAGTAGAGTGTGACTTTTGCTGCCTGCCATGGCAGTAGTTTAGTCTAGGCAGTCTCCCATAAATCTGAACAAAATCCATGACGCTGCTGCAAAACAGAATGAAAAAGAAAGGCGACAAATAGCTTCACTTTCATTTCTAACAATTGACTCAACCCCTGAGGAAAACGTGTGATATATCTCCAGCTGATAGCTACAGGGGCCTGAGAAGCAATAATATACACCAGCACTCAACACAGTTGCATATGGACTATTAACAGACATTCTTTGCAAAAAACATCACAAAAAACAAAAACAACCCACCCCGACAAGCAAAGCCTGAAATGTCAATTTAATCATTAAATGCAGTCACAACAATGTGCCATCAGCTGTATTAGACAGGGTGCAAAAAATGGATCAATAGAAAATGCCTGTAAAGTGCAGAGCAGAGGTAGTTGCCCATTGCTGTCAATGACAGCAGCCAAAGTGCCCCCACAATCAATTTGATTATAAATTCTCCTACGGTCTCTGTTGTCAAGATTGCAAGAGGAACACTCAAAATAAGCAGGACAATCATAGCACTGAACTAAAATGGGGCTGGGGGGGAGGGGAGTATTTCAGGTATTTTTCTTTGAAATCCACTTTAGTACAGTGGTAAGTGTCCCCACCTGGCGTGTGGGAGACCCGGGTTCGATTCCTGCCAGGGAGACAGTGTTAAGAGTTGGACTCGATGATCCTTGTGGGTCCCTTCCAACTCAGAATATTCTGTATTGTACTTTCGTCATCTAATACAGCTTAAGTTCTCCTTGACCTTTTTTTTTTGCCAGTGTAACTTGGGGGTGGGTTTTTAAATATAACTAAATTATCATAAACCATCTTCCACCACTTTCCACCGTCTTGTCACACTCTTAATGGTTGACAGAAGTTATGTATTTATTTTTCTTTCTTTCTTTAGGTTAAGTCATTGAAATTACTAATACTTACTAGAATAAATAATAAAATACCTAATTTAGTAACTCCCTAACATTCTGGCAGAAATACAGTAGTGTTTTCATTCAGAGAAAATAAATACAATTTCTCAATTCCAATTGAGAAATATTTACATAACATTCCTAGAAAATCAGTGATTCCAAAAGCAGGAGAAAATAATATAATGTAATGTACAATGACTTCACCGGCTTCATTCCTCCTTTGAAAATTTAGATTTCTTAAATATGTCAGGACAAATCAATTCACAGCTTTTCATTAACCTGAACTTCTTGCTGAGAAGTAACAGCTCTCAGTATCAAATGTTATCATCAACAGGGAGAGTTATTATCTGATTGTATGTCCCTACTTTTACCTTGTTTTCTTCTCATACATCAAAATCAGTATGTTCATGAGTACACACAACACTCAGCATCTGCTAAGGTTTCCTGGAACTGCAGGTATCAGATAGTCTGTTACCACAAAGTCGGTTATATTTTATTATTATTATTTCCCAAACAGAGGTAAGTTAGTATGTATTTGTAAATGTCTGCTGTGAACCATGGCCAAACTCACCTGCTCATTTAATACAAAATGACTCAATTACCAAGATTTTCTCCCAGTGTCCTCCAAAACTATTGCCCAGTAGTTTCAGTCTAGTAAGAACTATTTCTGTGATGAATTAGGTTCAAATATATATATATATATTTAGGTTCAAATATATATTCTTTTTTTGTCTTCTGTAGTTCACTAAAAGGGAACAATCAGGTATTATTTCTGGCCACAGAACTTAGATAAATTCATATGGCTAGTAGATGACAAGGAAATGCATAGGTTCTGTCTATTTATGTACAGCTAATTTCTGCATATTTGTGCTACAGAGAAAAGGTTATAATGTCCACAGTAGAACTACAGCATTACACACAAGCCAATATACCTGACCTCCATTTTAAAAGTGTAAGAAATGAAGAAGAAAAATCAGTCAGGTAGATTTCCAGAAGTTAGTGAATCATTACATGCACATCTCAGGCCATGAACAAACACCTTGCTCAGCCAAAGCTCAGTGCCTGTAGCACTCCTCCCACTTCCATTGTTTCCTGACAGCTACCGCTTTTATCCAGCTCCTGCAGTACATCAGTTCACATGAGCATGCCCTGATTTCTTTCAAGCAATATAAATTAGACTAGTTTAAACAGTTAAAATAGGTGATGTGAGGTAACCCAGCTGATTTTCCTTGCAGGAAATAGGCAGTGGTCCAACCTTGGGAACATTGGCAACAGAACACTGAAGGTGGAGATTTCTGGGTGGTGGGAGGTGACGAAAAGCTGGAGGTGGTAACCTCTTTGCTGGGACAGATGGATGCAGACAAGGATGCCAGTCCACTGCTGTGACATGTACTGAATACACTCTGAAGCACATGCAGGTTCTTACGTACAAAGGAAACTTTACATCCAAATGTATTTGCTTCTATTGTTACAAAAGTTTAAAAAAGAGAAGTTTTTAAACTGTGAAGTGCGTTAATATATTGTGAAAAGAAAGAAGCTTTTTGGAGGAACCTTTAACTACCAGTTTATACAAGATTTCATCCCATTTTGTGTCTTTAATTCTTTGCATTTAAATAGCAGTTCCACTTTCTTTGCCCTATAAAATATGACAGATTCTAGATAAAACATGCCAACCAAAGTCAGAAACATGAGTTATAGTGTTATATGCACCACCTATGCACAATATGGCAAAGCAGCTTTTGACAAACTTAACAATGCAGAAAGGTATCTTCATATTTACACTCTCAAGTTTCCCTTTCTGCAGTTCCTGCTGTCTCTTCACATTCCCATAGAACCACAGATACGAGATTTTAACCTGCAGTGGCACCTCAGTGGGGTTTTACCCCATGGAGTGCCCTGCCCAGAGCGTTGCAGGATCAAGCCCACAATTCAACCTTGTTCCTTTGTGCTTTGAGCCCAGTGCAGCTACTCGATGTCTTTATGTGTCACTTCTCTACTTTGCACAGAAGGGCTGGGAAAATCTGCCACTCTGACATTGTCCTAGTGCTTTTTGTAGGCTTGCCATGTTCAGCCAGAGCAGCTGTTCAAGCAGCAGAACTGGCTATCTGGTGGTTCAGCTGAGCCACTGGTCTCTCTTCTGGGCCTGTGAATGTGAGATGGCTATTTCTGGATTGATAACAAACTGTTCCTTTTCCCCGCACTGCATTCATGAGACTTTACGGCTGTGCTGTGCTCTGAAGCATTAAAGAGGAATGTGCTTCCAGCTGTCTTTCAAGAATCTCATTAGGTTTTCCCAGCCAATTCTATGAAGTTTCACACTGTTGCCCAAATACAATCAGTCTGTAACTATTTGGAGAATTTTTAACTTCTGAGGCTACATACTCTGCGCTAGTCAAATGAACACAGAGATTATAAAATCAGCTTTCCAGGCTCTTTCAAAGACACTTTTTCTTATGCTAATAGAAAAATAAGAAAAGGTTTAAGTGGGCTGTGTTATTTTTCACAGAACAATCTTGAGCAAATTAAAATGGAAATTTTTCTACAATTGCTGCTTTTGGGTGACAAACCTTTTGCTTAAGTCTTTAGATGAATCCTGCCTCCATTTGATTGTCACATTTGGAGGTTTTGGAAGAACTTGCCTGATCAGTTCTGTGATGTCTTTTCTTATTTCTTATGCTGATTTATCTGATTTCCACATGAGTTTTTAGCTTCCTAAGCCAACAGCAAACTAACTGAGAAGAAAGAAAAATGAATTTTCATATGCTGGCTGAGTGAACTGAATCAAATGAGTGCAAACCTCTTGTCTGAACTGCTCATGTATGGGGAGTTGGGTCCTCTGAATCCTCTGAACTCTCTGTTATCACTTCCATAGATCTACAGCTCCTAGGACCAGGCCTGGGCTCTGCCTTGGGAGCAGGGGGTTCATCTTCACCAATACTGTACACACCTCAGTAAAACCTCCAGAAGTTTAATGTCCTTACAGAGCACAGTGTGACAGTGCACAGCCTGGCCCCAGGCTTGGCATCACATCACAACAGGCAGCTCACCACCCCTCAGCACCAAACCTGAGGCAGGGACCCTCACCCCTGGAAGGAATCAGTGCTGGCACCACCTAGGACCTCTAGGAATAATAATGCCTAATCCTGGGTGCCTCCACCCTCAGGGATCTACACTTGCTCCCTTTGGTTCCTTGGTACATCCAGTCTTGCGTCTTTTCTAATATTAACTCCAACATTCCAGCTGAACACATAATCTTATCTTAAGGCCATATAAAATTGATTTAGAGAGACCCCAGAAGTAAGACTTAAGGATACGAGTCAAGCTGATGAAAAATTCTTCTAAATCAATAGGATGGCAACAGGTGAGGTAACAGGTTTGGCTAGGTTAGGTAATAGGTGATAGGTTGGACTCGAGGATCTCTAAGGTCTTTTCCAACCTTACTGATTCTGTGATTCTGTGATTCTGTGATTTTCAGGGGAAGAAAAATGTGACCTCCTAATCTTGGGTGGTTGGTAGTGTTTGCCACAACAGGATTCCTATCCTGAGCAGAGTTATTCAATTCAGGGAAATTACTGTGCTGTACTGATGTGTACATTACATGTATTATTTATGAGTCTCAAAAGTCTTGTTAAATGAAAACCTTAAAACACAAGTAGAATGTAGATAGGCTCAATCTAAAAAATAACATTTAGAAAGAACAACACAGCATAAACATATCCATTTCTGTACATGGCTCACAGTGTTTTAAATTAAAATAATCTCTTTCCATATTTCTTTCTTCCCAAGCCAATGTGAAACAGCTGTACAAGGCTATCAGTGCTTTCATCAGTGATATTTCTAGGGTTTTACCCGTTAGCTGACATATTCTACCTGTTGATGGGTAGGTGACTATCTCTGTACAGCAAAAATAAATTGATGGATCGCTCAGAAGCATTGAAGACTATAGAATTTGGATATTAGACACAAGCTTTCTTATTTAATAAGGTCTCAAAAACAACGTATGTTTTTCAAAGCAAAAAAATCTTCTGTAAGCCAGTTGACAGCAGTTATTCCTTGTCGCCATATCAAACTGATTAAGTGGCTATCACCCCTATTCAGATTTTTCTATTATACATT
>WEKX01029497.1:313614-352445 GCA_013390025.1 Pitta sordida
GCGGCAGCCGGGCCCCGTCCCGCTCACCTGCAGAGACTACACAGACCAAAACCTCCTCAGCCAACATCAGCATCCCTGGGTTGTTCTACCCCTGCAGAACCCTTTGTCTGCCCCTGGCTTTCATGTTTGCTGTCAAATCCTGTTTAGTGCAGATTATTGGGAGACACGTTTTGGATCTGGAATCCCAAATTTCCAAAGAATACTTGCAGTTCATATGTTTATTCATTTTCCCAATTATTCAGTAATAGGTTTTAGCACATAATTATGTTTGCTTTCAGGTGCTCTGAAAATCAAATACATAACAATTATACTATAAGTCCCTTTGGAACACAGTGATTTTGTTTGTCAATTTCTTTATATTCAAAATATGGAAAGCAAACTCAACTCTTCAGTTTGCATCATGTCAGTCTACAACTGTTAAACAAAAAACATGTAACTAAACAATAAACAAACTGAATATTGGAATTTCCTTCAATCTGAAATATTGTTGTCAAAATTCAAACACCTGAATTCAAAATTCAAACACAGGATCTGAAAGAACAGATCTAACCAAAGACACTCTAAAAATACGATATATCAATACTGAATAGCCTAGGGAAAAAAAAAATCATCCAGGAAATTAGTGGTTGACTTATGCCCTTAAGCATTTTGAAGGTTATCCAAAATACTGCAGCTGTTCTGTTAGTGTGTCCTTCATCTGCATTAAGAACCATGTTCTGGGCCTATAAAAAGTGTTCAGCAATGCATGGATGCACAGCAAAGATTTAGAAATTGGAGGGTTTATGTATATAGTCTCTGAATATTAAACACTTGAACTCGGTAAGATAAATGCCCAGAGCAATATTCCTTTCATATTAAATACTGTAGTGAATGTCATATGATTCATCGAGTAGATCTAAGCATTGTAGTATTTAAAAATAGTATCTTACAACCACAAATAGACTTTTTAGGAATACATGTATGTTTCAGTGTGAGCATGCACTTTGCACAGTACTATGTAAGATAATTATATAAATTACCCAGCTTTAATGGACAATTATGAACCAAATTACAATCTAACTTATCATTATACTGTGATTATATGGTACTATTTTACTGCCCTCTAATACATATTTACAGCTACTGGTTCCAGATTTTTGGTCTCAGAATGTCTTAAAAACCTGCAATTTTTAAAGTTACCAAGAAAGAGAGAAAGTATTTCTCTCTCTCTCCTCATCCCAAATTTGGAATTTCGCATCCAAGCCTCAAGTACTGCCAGAGGCCTGGAAACTAATTCTCCCNAGCAGTTATTCCTTGTCACCATATCAAACTGATTAAGTGGCTATCACCACTATCAGAATTTTTCTGATATACATTAGAATTAATTTTACTTTCATGTTATCTGAACTGTTCCCAAAGGTGACTAGTTTGTAACAATGAAGTGACAGAAGGTAATGCAGAGGTTGCAGAAATGTTAACCTTGACTTCAAGGAGGCTACTGCACATGTCTGTGAAAGGGAAATTACCCAAGTAACTTCACTGATCAGCAGACACCTCACCCACAAAGCACCTGCACTGTGCTTTGCACATAGGTATTATTAATTGCCTATGCACAAAGTATCCATGTTCAGTGCTTACAGTGCTTACATCGCATAAGACATCCTTTTCAAGGCTCTGAGCACTCACTCTACTCACATGCTCATTTACTGAGATTTGAAGCCTGCTGTCACTTCCTGCCTGTCCTTTTCCTTCTTAGCTTAAACTCAACTACTTGAAAACACAGCAAACTGGCCGACTTACCAGGCAGCCAAATTCAACATGGCCAAAGTCAACCTTTATCACAGAGGGGACAAGCCTGCTCTGAAGTATTCATGTGCATTTTGTGGGAAAGCATCCATGCACTGAGGGCCCACTAACCAGCCAGGTGATCCCCATCTCCAATTTAACCAAAGGACTGCTAATGAGGTAAACATATCATATGTCCAGTTCACACTTTCTTTGAGGGCACAAAAGAAACTAGGAACTCTAAAATCTGCCACCAGCACAGCCCTTGAGTGGACTGATGTTCTGATGCCTTGAGCACTACAACAGCAGAGAAAACTCTTGAGTGGAAAGTCCACCAGCTGGTCAGCACCCAGGAAAGGCACTGAGTATTCCCAGCTCCCACACATTTCAAGGGAAATTTGCAGGCTTTTTGTTGCCCCTGCTGTTGTGAGATCAACATTGAACATCTTCCTTTGCAGCACCTGGCAACTGAATTCTTGACTTCCTTTGTGCTTTCCAGACTGTCAGAGTTAATATATCCATTGTTTAATTCTCACCTTGAAAATTATGGAGGGGGTTTTATGGTTTAATCCCAGCAAATACCACAACCAAAATCCCTACGTTTCTACTCCTGGAAGCTGAGGCCTCATTCAGCAAAAAGGACAGTTCTTTTGGAAAAATTTAATATTTCCAACTTATGAGCACCACGAGCTTATAGTAAAATTTAATATTCTCCGTCATTTTTTAATTTTCTCCACTAAAGCAAATCTATTTTGCTTTGCAAAGCAAACTTGTCCTCAGCACACTTTCATGGTGCTGCCCTGTTGGATTCTGTTGAAGAGCTCCTGGTGACAGAACACAAGGCTGCTTCATTAACCACCCACCAGCAGCTCTAATAACATATGAAGAATTCCAACAACTCTTTCATAGTTCAGTTAGTTTATGACAAATTTCTCATCAACAAGATATCATTAGCAGAGATTAAAGAAACTCCAAAGACTGATTTTTCTTCTCATATTCATGTATTTGTGAAGCTGGAAAGAGTCCAAAGAGAATGAGCAAGGGCAGTTAATGAAATAAGAAGTTTTGTATTTCCAACATGGAAATTAGTTTAAAAACACCATCCCAAATAGNCAAAATTCAAACACCTGAATTCAAAATTCAAACACAGGATCTGAAAGAACAGATCTAACCAAAGACACTCTAAAAATACGATATATCAATACTGAATAGCCTAGGGAAAAAAAAAATCATCCAGGAAATTAGTGGTTGACTTATGCCCTTAAGCATTTTGAAGGTTATCCAAAATACTGCAGCTGTTCTGTTAGTGTGTCCTTCATCTGCATTAAGAACCATGTTCTGGGCCTATAAAAAGTGTTCAGCAATGCATGGATGCACAGCAAAGATTTAGAAATTGGAGGGTTTATGTATATAGTCTCTGAATATTAAACACTTGAACTCGGTAAGATAAATGCCCAGAGCAATATTCCTTTCATATTAAATACTGTAGTGAATGTCATATGATTCATCGAGTAGATCTAAGCATTGTAGTATTTAAAAATAGTATCTTACAACCACAAATAGACTTTTTAGGAATACATGTATGTTTCAGTGTGAGCATGCACTTTGCACAGTACTATGTAAGATAATTATATAAATTACCCAGCTTTAATGGACAATTATGAACCAAATTACAATCTAACTTATCATTATACTGTGATTATATGGTACTATTTTACTGCCCTCTAATACATATTTACAGCTACTGGTTCCAGATTTTTGGTCTCAGAACATCCTAAAAACCGGCAATTTTTAAAGTTACCAAGAAAGAGAGAAAGTATTTCTCTCTCTCTCCTCATCCCAAATTTGGAATTTCGCATCCAAGCCTCAAGTACTGCCAGAGGCCTGGAAACTAATTCTCCCTGTCAGTGCAGTAACAGGTTAAAATTGCAGCACTGTGTGCCCTTGCACTGCTGCCAAGAGGCAGCTTTATCTCGCTTGAAATTGAGATTTAAGGCTTTGAGTAAGACACAAATCACCTGCTCAGCCATCTAATTCATTGGACCTTAGCATCATGACTTTTAAAACTTAGTTTTGATCATTTTATACATATTTTCTCTGTGATTGGAGTCACAGTGTGCAAAGGTGCTTGGCCTTACTGTAAAAGGGATACGACTCCTAATGAATGTTTTCTACCCTGTTAATATTTCTAATAACATTTTGCATTGTACTATTCATAGAATATTAAGTATTCCATAAAATAACATCTTCCATAATAGTTTTCTCAGGGCTCCTGGAAAAGCCTGCAGAGCTCAGCAACATCTTTGCCAATTTTGATAATGGCTCCCCCCAAACCTGTACTGTCACGTCTTTGTAGGACACCACTGCATTGACCTTTTTGCTAAAAAGACAGAGTTGTACATATTCGAGTACTAGACAAATGTATTGGAGAAATGTTTTCTGAACTATGGCTCAAGTAATAACAATTATTATAGTCTGGACTCACCTATAAGGAAACAACAGACATTGTAATACAACATTAATAAAAATTCTAAGACTGGTTCTATACGCAGAATCTACTTTAAAACATGTCCAGAGTAAATTTTCCTTCCTCTTAAAGAGTCTAATTTTAAAATTAATTAATTCAATCTTTGATAAGAAGTCTAATTTCTAGATATAATTGCATGGAAATAACTTCTATAAACTGTGCACTGCAAAGGCTTTAGAACACCTACAGGCATCCACTGTAAAAGAGCAGTTTGGAGAAATTCAGGATAGAAAAAATGATCAAAGTCTTTTAATGCCATATCAGTGAAACCATCAAACTCTTGCTTAGATGAACACATCTAGTGATTGTCAAAGCGAAAAGTTCTTATGTGCTGCAAAAACAGGATTTCCTCTCAGTTATTTTGGCTCAACTAAGGCTTGCAGACAAAAACAGTCGAACAAAACAACTCCATTATCTAAAAAATAATTATTAAAAAAATCAAAGGGCACAATGGAAAAAAACAGGAACATATTGGAGAGGCAAGAGAAAAGGAAACAAGAAGAAAGGGAGAAGAGGGTGATTAAGCAAAATACAGCTCCCAAGAACATGTCCTTTAAAATCCTCCAAATATTTCCTCTAAATGAGTTCCTTGGACGTACAAAAATTTTAAAGGACAAAACACCAAGTCCCCGCTCAGACTGAGACCTCTGGATGCTCAGTCCTACTCCTGAATCGAAAAACAGCCACTTTTGTAGACTGAGATTTGATTACACCCCAGGTAGGCAGATTCCTCCTTGTAACAAGGGACTTCCTGGTGCTGGGGAGCTGACTCCTCTTATTGGAATTGTAACTCTAATCACAGAATCACAGAATCAGTAAGGTTGGAAAAGACCATAGAGATCATCAAGTCCAACCTATCACCTGTTACCTAATCTAATCTAGTCAAACCTGTTACCTAACCTGTTGCCATCCTACTACCAATCCTAAAGCTCAAACTCATCCGCATTCCTTTCTTTTCCCTGCTGTAACTCTCAATTACCTTTCATGCTTTGCTCACCTCTGCCTTCCGGGGAATACATCTATTACCCAGCAGTCTGCTGTGGAGGATTGTCCCATGGCCCAGTCAGTGAGTTCCACCCAGCAACACCTTCCTGTGCTAATATTCTGAAAATTCCAATGTTTCTATCTTCTCATTCTTGTAATTTTTTGTTATTTTTTTTCTGAGCTTCAAACACATTTTCTTGCTGCATATATTTCCTTTCTCCTCATACTATGGAATACTGTGTTCCAGAAGCCATGCTGAATTTGTGACACAGCAAGTTAGCAACAGACAAGTCATTTCACTGCAGGATCCCGCAGCAAAAAAAGCAAGGCCATAGGAAGAAATAGCATAGGTGGCCTAAAACAGACCTCCAAAAATGTCTCCCATGTATTTTGCAAGATGATGTATTTGTATTTGTAATTATTAGCTAACATTAATTTATAGTATCAGTTTGCGATCTAGATTATTCTAGTCCAAATCATCCCTGGAAAGACACATTGTAATGATTTTTTCCAGTAATTTGGTTAATAAAATTCAGATTAACTCAGATTAAACTGTGGGGACACTAATTTCAATTTAGCAATTCTGCATTACACAAATAGCAATGAAATCATCATATTTAAAAGGATTTTATTTTAGATGAGGAAATTAGGAGGCCTGTATATCTGTTACCCTGTAAATAATGCCAGCTATTCAACAGAGTCTGGTGCCTCCTGTACACTTTTCAAGAGAGAAGGGAGATATTTGGATGCAGTGCTCTGTACAGAACAGCACAGAACCCAGAAGCTGAGCCCTCAAGAGCCACTGCTGGTTTCACTGCACACTGGTTTCCCTGTTCCTTGCAACAGCAATCTCACAAGTTTATTGACTACTGTACTTAAACCCACATTTTTCATGGAGATTTAAACTATATTTTCAAATCATGGCACAATGATGGGTAAAAAAGAGGATAAAGTTATTTACCTAACTTAATTTCTTGTATGCAAAGGAGGGCAATGGAGGTGGTGAAGGGCCTGGAGGGGCAGCGTGTGAGAAGCAGCTGAGGGCACTTGGTGTGTTCAGCTGGAGGAGGCTGAGGGGAGAGCTCAGTGCAGTGACACCTTCCTGGGGAGGGGCACAGGAGGGCCAGGCCCTGATCTCTGCTCTGTGTGACCAGGGACAGGACCCGAGGGCAGGGCCTGAAGTTGTGTCAGGGGAGGTTTAGGTTGGATATTAGAGAGAGGCTCTTCACCCCGAGGGTGGCTGGGCACTAACAGGCTGCCCAGGGTTTGGGCACAGCACCAAGGCTGCCCGAGCTCCAGAAGGGTTTGGACAACACCCAGGCACATGGTGGGATTGCCGGAATGTTCTGTGCAGGGCTGAGAATTGGACTCAATGATCCTGGTGGGACTCTTCCAACTCAGCATATTCTGTGATTCTGCAGCCAGACAGTAAAACAGAGAGCAGGTTTTTAGAATTAGCATTCTTCCATAAAAATTTCACCTGATATAAAAAGACAAAAAGAACAGTTAACAGTTTGGAGGGTGGGTGTTACTTCTTTGCCTTCTGCTCTAACCAGCACTTCAATACTTGATTCTAAATAAAGAAGATGTGAAAAATAAGTTTTCAAATTTCACATAGTGAAGGAGGATTTCACAATAGAAGGGAAACATTAAAAGAATGTGGCACAGGAGTCAACAAAGGTGATTCTTTTGAGAATCTTGAAGCAACTTTGTGTTCAAAATCAATGACAGAAAAAAAAATTGAGTAAAAGGAGGAAAAATATACTCTAATACTATAAAAATAAATAGATGCATTAGAGGAAAACAAAATTATCATCTACTGGGTTTTTTCTCAAAGACAACATTACACTGGATTTTATTTCTCCCTCTTTTTAAACCATTAAATAGAAATGCATTATTTGATTCACAAGTGACTTGAGATATATCTCTGAATAGTTGACACACACAACAGCAAGTGGAAACCAAAATATCATATTTAATCTGTTTTGCCATCTTTTTTCAAGGATTTCTAGCAAGACCTTTGTTTTAATGCTTTTATTTTATTCTCCAGATCCCCAAATATACTCCCACTTAAAGCACTCTGAGGAACTGAAACAGTTTCTGTCTCTATCACCTGACCAAGTGCATTCAAATGGGCCAATTTCAAAGGAACAGCAGCACAAGACACATGAAGATAGAATTCAAAATTAGCTGATGAGTCTTTTATCAAATTCTTGTATATAAACAACTTCTGAGAGTAGGTTGCACTTCTTTATGTCTCAGACCATCAAGCAACCAAATTGTACTAAACAATGATCTATACTGAATACTCTGGATATATTTTCAGTTCTTGCATATGTTATGAATTCAACATTGGGTATTTTTTTCAAAGGACTTTTCCTTTGAGAAGCATTCTAATTTTAAAAAAGAGAGAGAGAAATATCAACTAGATCTAAACTCCTTTATTAACATATTAACAACTTTTTTTAAATCATGATTCTGCTATTCCTGAACAAGACAATACATTCTCTTTCTCCAATTTCACACATCCAGAAGTTAATTCTGAATGAGCAACCAGAAAATGATAGAGATATGGCTCTTTGCTGACATTTCGAACAAGGTAGCTGGTAATCACATCTAAAAACAAATTTCCCCGTTCCTCACACCTTCTATAAATAGCCCAGGTAAATAAAGAACACAGACCTGGAAGGTCCACAGAGGTGTTAGAGTAGGACCTTCAGAGAAAAAGGAAATTAAGTCAGCAACTCGCTCACCTGGGAAAGGGCTCATTTTTCAAAGAGAAACTCTTTGGAATTCAGAAAGATCTCAGCACAGGCAGCTACAATTACCATGAAAAAATTCTTTAGCAGTTTAATTTTGTTTATTTTTGTAAATTGACCTATGAAACTTTGCAGTTCCCTTCAGCCATGTCACTGAGTCACTGGTGTGACATTTTCAGCAAGACTGTTGTAAATCCAGGGTCTCCTGACGCTATTCCCTCTCCAAATCATTACACAGATTAACAGATTGAAGCAGTTCCTTGTTGAATAAAACAACAGGTTCTACTGGAACTTTTAAGTTTTGACAGCTGTGAAGAAGATTCAAGCAGTATTTTTAATCCCCTCTCCCAGATTTGCCAGGAAGCCAGAAGCTCAGCCATTAAAGCACAGCAGCACTTTCCCAGCCAGTGCCTGAAGAAATCAGCTGTTTATTGGGCTTGTGTTCTGTAGTGTGTACAAACAGTTCAGGGAGTGACAAAGCGCCTTTGCACTGCACAGACACAGGCAGCAAAAAGAAAATGAAAACAAGGCACTAAACAAAGAGAGGATGTGTACAATGGAACAGGCACAAGTTACTTTTTTGTGTTTGTTTCTCTTTTTTATGCCAAGAACAGAACATAATGTTTATCTTTGTGTAGACACTACTCACCAAAGCCTGAATAAACCGGAGGTTAAGAATATCAGCATCATTAAAACTCCTTCCAGTTCTCAGTTCTTTATCTAGATTCACTTTTTCTTTATATTATTTACTTCAGAAACGCTGTTCTCCCAGAGAATAAAAAATTACACCAGAAGTAGACCTTAAGTGGACACTGTGAGTGAGAAATTATCAGATGTAGTCCTAGTTATTTATCACAGTTAAAAGCGTCCTGAGAGAAAAATGTGAGACACTGAAGCTAAGAATTTGGTCAACCAGAACTTCAATAACTTTGATGCTTTCTAAATTCCAGCTCTTGTAAAAGGCTGAACAAATTTCCACAATCATGTTTCCTAACTACGAAACATAACATCGCCTGGAGTTACTTGGAATGTACAATAATTAGCAACAAATAGAAAACAGTGCATATGCAGTGCAGGTCAGCTTAGGAGTTTTCTTGCCAAAATTGAAATTCACTTAACCAAACTAAATATGCTGTTTTATCACATCTTGTCATTGCACTGAAATTAAACCTGTTGTAATAAGATTGTCATGTGGCAAAAGCACAGTTTGACCTACACTCAACATGTTTTCGCATCAGGGCTCTTTGTACCGTGCATCACAAGATGCTTCTACTGCAAATACTTGAATGAAGGAGTTTCCCATCATGAAATACGTTCACAGGGTAAAGGCTTCTCTGCAAATCTATCAGAAGGGCCTTGTAAAGTACCAAATTCTTTATCAAGACAACAATATCATAGAACCTCAGGATAGATCTACAGATACAATAAAGAAATGAATATGCCTATGATCTTAGGTATTTTCTAAAAACATCTATAGAGGTAAGAGTGGCAATGTACCAAAAAACCAGAAAATGGGCTGACTTAGATGAAAAAAATGAATATTTCTAACTTTAATGTTACATTACATTTATGGAAGAAAAATAAGAACTAAAATCTAACTAATCTGAGTTCTATTCTGGCACAGATAATTTTAACTTCTCAGTGACTAAAATATCTCATTTTCACATCCAAGAATATTTCATGATTTATTGGATCTAATTAAAACAAAAGCCTCCTCTCTGAACATTCTAGTGGTGTTGGTGAGCAGCTGTTGCCTCTGGAATCAGTAGCACCTGAACCTGGCAAAAAGAGCTATGTACACTGCTCTGTATGTGATCAACAGTTGCCTTAACAGACTGGCACTGACATCCTCCCTTCCTACCAAAGCCATTTACCTTAATGCATATTGGAATTATATTCTCCTTTCTCACAGTCACATCACAGAAGTTACTCATAGTCAGTTTTGTTATTGATAACTGCAGACAAGTCTTTTTACCCCTGTGTCACTTTCAATTTATGAGCCCCATTTATAGAGAAATTCCAATCAACTGTATGGCCTTGCACTTCATAGATTTCTACCTTTTGCACTTGCCATGTTCTCAAGGTGTCATGTAACTTTTAATGTTTTATTGTTTGGTCTCCTCAGTATTAGCAACTGCCACCTATGTTTTGGCAATCTTGTTCTTTTCCTGCCTGCTTCTTTCATGAAAATATTAAAGCAGGATTAGCCAAAAAGCTGCACCCAAGGTACTCCATTAGCAGACTCCCTCCACTCTGAATGTTTCCTTTCCAGCCCCAGGAACTGTAACCCCTCTTTTGTCTAGTTCATTATGCCTTAACATCTCTTCTACTAATCCACATTTTTTTCTAGCTTAAGTGGTAATTAATTATACGGATTTTTTTCAGCTAAATAAATAGTCTGAAGTCTCATTAGAAAGGTTTGCATGTCACAAGGTGCTCCTTCTAAGCTTCTGCCTTGTTTTACTCAAATTTTCAGCAACTGCTCTATATTAATGTTTTTCCATCTAAGCTCATAATGTTCATAACACCATAGTTGACCATGCACCCACTTCCTTAGTTAATAGACATTTCTGAAAATGCTGTCCTACATGTACCAAGCTATTTCATCTAGAAACAAAACCGAAAAAATATTACAACTAGAATGAGAAAATTTTTCCTGCCTTTTCAGTGAAAAGAATAATTTACGATGTGGTCTAATAATTTTAAGCAGTCACTTAAGTCTCTAAGAAGAATTATAACCCTGCCCTGAATAAAATGGTTATTTTAGTCTAATGATGCTTGCTCAGCAATTACTAGCACATGCAGATTAGTAGAAATGTTCTGCACAGTTAAGAGCCATGAATGTGATTGTCTCACCAAAAACCCACCTTCACTGTGTGTTTACAATCCTTATGGATTCTATAAAGCCCTGTAGCAATCAGATCAATATTTCCTGTGTGACTGCTATTGTTCAAGTACAGGGACTTAGAGACACATCTGGACCATTTCAGACCTTGAATGAGAACACCTTTTTGATCCAAAATGTACTGCTTAACCCACCTGGAGCAGGCAACAGCTGTACATAGCTAGAGTTCCAAGCTTACTACATTAATTATTACTACATCACTCTGTCTTACAAACTGTGTTGCACCAGTAACTTCTTCAGGTTTTAGATTCTTTCTTACTACGACTGTTATTGCGAATTTCATTTCAGAGGCACTGGGATCACAGAGTGAACACACTAGAACCAAGAAAGATCAGAAAAACTTAAAAACCAAGTTTCGGCTCTATACAGATACAACTGAAGGCGACTGTCAAATTTTTTTTAATCAGTTGGAGACTCTTGACAAGTGCAGTTTCAATGCCTCTCTTCCTCTGGTGATGGTAGTCCATGGCTGGTCGGTATGAACTCACCTTTTATTATTAACTCAGACTACATCCAATATGATACACTTTTCTTCTCACTATGCCTCAGCCAAAAGTAACTTCAGATGTAAAGCTGTGATTGCAAAGATGGTAGATTTCCCTGATAGCAGGAATGGCTAGAAATATATATATATATGTATAAATAAAATACAAAGCGTATTTTCCCCACAGATTCTGAAGGGACAGTCTACAAGCAATTATACACATAAGATTCCCATTCCAAGGATTAGATTTAGCCCCGGTTTAAGGCCAGCAGAGCTCAAACAAGTAGTTGAATTAATGTGTTATGCTTCTGGAAGACTGAATACCAGTTTCATTTATCTGATATGTTCACTGCCAGATATTTACAGACTTCTTGAAAAGCACACACAATCTCCCCACATCTCTCTCATAGATTCACTTCTAAACAGGACTTTGCCATAAGCCCCTGCAGCTGAAAGCAAAGCCTTCAACATCAATGAATTATAACTGAACTGCTTCCAGTTAGATTTTTCATGGTGGATTGGTTTTTCACAGTTTTTCTCAAAACCATAAGAATACTAAGAGTGAATTTCCAACAGTTTTTCTACTGAAAAAGAAACAAAAGGCAGGATAAGAAATTATGTCATTTTAACCGATTTTTGATTCTCATAGAGCCAATGTCATCACATAAGGGATTAAAATGGATCTTTCTTGCACATCTGCAAATGTGTAGAGAAAATTTGAATGCCACCTTGATACATACAATTTTCTTACTAAGAGCAGGGTGAAATATTGCCCTAGACAACTTTAGCCAAGCTTCACAAATAAGGATTTGTTCAAAACCTACACACTCCTCAAAGACAAACCCCAGGCCTGAAGCTGCTGCCACTGAAGTTCATAATTCATATTAACTCAACTTGCAGAGATGTTGGGCTCTTAGAGGAATATGTATGGAAACCCAGCCCTAAGACTCCCAAGTCTGTTTCACAAGACATGGGAGCATTTTATCAATTGAGGAAATACATGTAACTGGAACAACAATTGAATCTGACAAATTAAATAACAAACTATCTCCAGCTGAGATACAGCTCTTTCATTGATTCTTAATTTTTTGTTCACCAAACCCCAAAGATTCTCAGCACTTAAGCAGGCTGAAGCCACTAAAATCTAGTTATCAGCATTAATCCCTTCTATTTCATATTATGTTTTGTTTCCTTGAGCTTTTCACAAGAGATATTTGGCAGAGATTGCTTTCCCATTGCAATAGTTGTCTTAATTGGTTTTGTTCGGTTGTTGTTGTTTTTTAATCTAACAGGTGGATGGGTTATTAGAAGGTTGGATTTGGAAAATGGCAGCAGCTCTGAAGTCCCAGAGTAAACCACTGAATGTGATCATTGCCGACTGGCTGATTTTGGCTCACCAGCACTATCCCATTGCTGTACAGAACACACGCTACATAGGACAGGAGATAGCAGAATTCCTGGAATGGCTGGAGGTAAGAGACCCCAGATCTGAAAAATGTTTCTCTGGGAAAGACCTATTTCATTCTTTTTATGCTTCTACAGCCTTTCTGAAATACTATGCTGGCTAATGCTGTTCATTTGAGTCACATTTCTTTAATAAAGTGCAAGTTTTTCATCCATAAATTTTCGTATGACTTCACAAACCTTACCACGCAATAGAAAAAAGCAAGCGGTCTTGTTTATTAAAATATTTTTATATGACTTTAGAGGTGAGATAATTTCCTGCTACTTTAGCTTTTCCATTAGCATGTGTGTAGACAGCTGACACAGTCCCACACTGCGAAAGCAGGCAGACATAAACCCATTTTACTAAACGGACTTGCAAGGGATAATGTTATCTGTGCTTAACTTCAGCTTTTAATGCACAATTCAGTCATGACACTGTGACTGATTTTTGCCAGTTTCCCAAAGATTATACTAAAATAATGGCTTAGAGATGCAGACTGTAAAGGAAGACCTTTCCAGAGGACAGATATGCTTCATGAGGCAGATGACCTGGAGGCAGCAGCAAGTGCAGAGACACAATGCAGTGACTATTTATCAAAACTCCTGCTCCATGGGGAGCAGTGGCCATGGCTGGATTGAAAAGGCTGCAGACAATTCTGCAAGGGATCACTGATCTCCAGTGATATTTAAGAAAAGGCAGAAAGAAAACACTAGAATGAGAGTCACAAACCAAGAACCCTAAGCAAGTCATATTGCATCAACCTCTAATACTAATTTAAGCTACCTGCTTTGAAATGAAATTATACCTCTGTAGCTGACAATGAATTTTTCAATACATTAATTTCAATAAGGTGAGTCCTAAGGTGGAAGAGAAATGCACTGCAAAGCTGAAAGGTCTGTAGCAAACACCACTGAAGGTCTAAGCTGCTTCCAACAGGAATGGCAGGGCTGGAAGAAGCTGACAGATGTACCATGCCCAGTTAGGAACAACAGGCACAGAAGAGAAGGTGGAAGAGTCAGAGCCACTGGTTTCCATTGAGACATTATCAGAAACCTTAGCTCCTGGTCAAAAGCAGTCTAAGTTGCTGGAGCCTAAAGTTATTTTTGAAGCTGTTAATTATTGAATGAATCAAACAGTGGACTTTGTTCAGTTCCCAGGAGGACACATCACATTGTCAACAAAAAAGACTCTCTGTGATTTCTCTAGTGTCAACAAACAAATTCAGGCTTGAATAGATGACTCCTTGCTCCAGCACTGTAGGTGGCTTCTCTTGTACCATGGTACGCTCCAAAATTTAAATAAAACAAATTTTACAGTATTAAATTGAGCGTGTTCAACTAGTCAACCTTCCTTCTGTTGAGAAGCAACTCTTCTATGTTTAACAGTTACCCCCCCCCTTCATTCCACCTGCCATACCTATCTTTTGCTATGCCTCTGTCTGCTTAGAGGCAGATGATTATTTGAAAGATTCTCAATGGATGTAACAAAAGCTGCACTTTATAGTAAAAGGAAAATCAGATGCTGCAGGCAAAAGGCAATGCACGTTTGCATCACTTGCAACAAACAACAACAAAACCTATTATCTGTGTTGGTGGTTTTCCTGTGCACAGCAGATAAGTAGCAGTGCCCAAACATGTGGCAATTTCCTGCTGCACTTAAAGGAAACAAGGAAGAAACGTGAATGATTCATGCACCTCATTTGACCACCATCATCCACATACCTGTTTCTTGTGTGACAATTCATGGTATTCTTAACTTGTAATAAGTATTTCACCATTTACTGCTCACATTTTCTGCAACTAAATCAAGTTGCCACTATCTTCCAGGAGTCCGTTCAATTTTCCAGAAGCAATGCTCACCTAATTGGGTACAGCCTAGGAGCTCATGTTTCAGGATTTGCTGGAAGTTTTATCAGTGGTACCAAAAAGATTGGAAGAATTACAGGTAAAAGAATTATACATTTGACATGTAACAGTCAACTAAATTAAGTTACACAGGTGTTTGATATATCAGCTTCATATTGACAATTAGCTGTTGAATAAGCAATATTCACCACGGTTTAGACGTTTCATCCCATTGGTTTAGAAAGTAGATTTAGAAATTTTAATGAAAATATTTGCCAAAATTAAATCTCATAGTGTTTCTGATCTTTTCTACCTCAGTCCATATTATACAGAATATTCAAATATAGGGACTACAAATCATAAACCAAACCACAGCGACAGCTTAAAAAAGGCAACAAACCAAAACAGAAGCACATTTTATACAAGGCCCGTTTCAGCTACACTTCATTTATCATAGAAAAGATTTGATTTTATTTAGATTTAGGAATGAGGCAAATGTATATGGCTATACTTTGAAGCAACAATTTGGACCTTGGTTTTCTTGCCAGATACTACAGTCTCTTACAGAACCAGCACTTGTGGCACTCTCTGCAAGACAAGGAGATGATTTTACAAATCATGTTGTGATATTACACATGTATACACAGAAAAACTTCAGTTTCCCAGTACTACTTGTTCAAACCCTATTAGTACATAAAACCTTAATAATGCAGAAGTACAAAACTTTAGAAAATACTACTTTGGGGGACAACTATAGTCATTCAACAAAAGTGATTCAGATTGTAACAACAAGCTCCAAACATTGACAATGATAAAAGTTAGTAAAACTGAAAGTAAATTTATGCCTTCAGGATGACTTCCTTACTTGTAGCCTTCATTATTAGTCTTGTCTGCAACTATTATTCCATAGTACCAACTGAAGAATATCAAATTTAGAACCTTGTTCTCAAAACTGAATGTAGCTTCAAACCAAGGACAAAGTTCTCTTTCAAAAATCAATTGCCAGCCAAGAAGAGCACTATACAAAAAAATCTAGCAAACCAAAACCATCAAGACTCCCTAAGTGGAATACTATGTTTCCAAATAATATAATAATCTGTCTTGAAGATTTTTCAAGTTGAAAAATTACTATTAAAAAATCTAGCAGACATACAACCCTTTTAAGCAGTAAGTAAAACTTTACAAAGTTTCAGGTCCCGAATGTAGGCTAAAAGTCAACCTTGTTGTGGGACTGGTGCCTTCGAAAGGGCCTCTGAAACCCACGACCTCTAGAGTTTGAAGGAACATTACGTAAGTGTCCCTCCAGTGACACCATGGTGGCAAGCACGGTTTGTCCATGGCAAACACATCTATCTCTGGGCCTGTGTCCTTGTGCAGGCAACAGTTATTGTTTATTACAGCGTTTGTGTTTGCTTTACTTTCTGGTGTAACCATGTACCGTCTGCAGGACAAGTGCTCTTAGCATTGTTTCCATCAGAGAAGAACCTTGTAAAGTACCAGTGCTGCCTGCTTTTAAATGTTTAGCACAGACTTTTCTTACAACACCAGAACAGCCCTTCTGCACTGTATGACAATGGGATTGTTTGCATTTATTGCAGGCCTTGACCCCGCTGGTCCCTTGTTTGAAGGAATGTCACCAACAGACCGTTTATCTCCAGATGATGCAAACTTTGTGGATGCAATTCATACCTTCACTAAACAGCACATGGGGCTCAGTGTTGGCATCAAACAGCCTGTGGCTCATTTCGACTTTTATCCCAACGGAGGCACCTTCCAGCCCGGCTGTCACATCATCCATGTGTACAACCACATCGCACAGTATGGGATCTCCGGTAAGAACCACGGCACAAAGCAGGAGGCAGCGCTGCAGATGCACTCACAGGATCTCTCAGAAACTACATCATTCTGTGGTCTTAGTGTCTAATGAGAGTTATCACCCCTCGCATACAAGGACATTTTTTGTCTAGAAATTGGTCGTCTAGTTTTTATCTGTACTGAGTTCAAATTGATTTTACTGACTCCAGTAAGGGATTGGGCATCCTAGCTGAAATGAGGCCATGAGCATCCTGCTGTCAAAGCACTTCTGAATAATTTCAAAGGTATCTGTTTTAGCAGCAGGGGAAATAAGAACACTTATTCTAATTGAGCCAGATTTATCTAGTGTGCCATTATTTCAAATCAAATGAAACACAGGTCTGTACTACTCACCTTCTTAGGTCACCTTTTCCCAACTCCCTGTCCTTCAGCTACACAGATGATGCTCTCTAGGACCTGACTGACAGTGTTCCAGCCTAGGTTTTATTTATAGAAGCTTATTTCCAATGAACCTAAACATAAAGATATAGAGAAACTGTTGCAACATACTGGAAAAAGAGAAGGTCCTGATACATAGTGACAACCAGAAGTGTTCACTGCAAAACCCCAAAAGAGCACTGCTCACCCAGCACACAGCATTGCCAAAGTATTTCTCAACTATCACCACATGCTGCCTAACAGGAGGCCTTACTTGTTAGCAGATAAATCACGACAAATGTAAAACCAAGTTTCAGCTCAAAAGCTTATCAGTGGACGTATGAAAACAGTCCATCGTGGTACATTCCAATTTCACAAAATAATTTTTCTAATTTGATGGCACTTAAGGAACTTAAGATACTTGCTTCTCATAAAAGCATATCTCTGTATTCAATAATTTTTTAGTATGTTTAATACATTATTTGCTCCTTTTTTCCCCAGTAGTAGCTGCAAGAAAAATTCAATTCAACATTAGAGCTTGTTACTGTGATAGGGACAAAATAGGATATTACTGCATAAGCATGCAAAAGACAACCACTCAGAATGAGAATGCTGCCCTTAATTTGTCACGATCTGAAAGATTGCATATCACCTCGCATTGTAGTGTTATTGACTAAAAAGACCCAGGACAATGAAATCAAGGCTCAGGTTTACAGTTTGATACAACAGTCAGGCTAGAGAAGTATAAGCAGCAAGTTAATCAATTTTATTATCACTGATGTTCAGCCATGCCATTTTTGAATGATCCTAAAAGTAAAATTACTATGATGTATGATTCTTGAGACAAGATCATGATGTAAAGGGTAGTAACGGAGGTGTGAGGGAAAACAGTAACATACAGTACTCCCCTGCAGCTGAAATGGTAAAAAGGAGCAAGTGCATGTAAAATTTTGTTTGCATTTTCTCAGGCATCGCTCAAACTGTGAAATGTGCCCATGAGAGGTCAGTTCATTTGTTCATCGACTCTCTTCTGCACAAGGACAAGCAGAGCACAGCTTACTGGTGCAATGACATCAACACTTTCAACAAAGGATTGTGCCTCAGCTGTAAGAAGAACCGGTGCAACACCCTGGGCTACAACATCAGGGAGGAAAGGCTCCCAAAAAGCAGACAACTCTTTCTGAAAACTAGAGCACATATGCCCTTCAAAGGTTTGTGGGAATACTTGTTACACTACCCAGATTGATCACAAAGCAAGACGATGAACCTAGGCTTTGTGATACTCTTTATTTATTCATTAAAGCGTATAAAATCTGTGGGAATAATCAATTTGCTGAGACAACTGAGAATCCCAGTTTGCCATCTTAATGCCCTTTCATCAAGATCCTGGCTCTCAGTATCTCTGTGGGAAAAAGCACACTGCACACTTGCCGCAGGCTAACCATGGAGCCGAGCCCTGGGGTCCTGATCTGCAGGATTTTCCTACAACCGGCCCGTGTGTGTTGGCAGTAACATAAGTGCGCATACAGCCAAGCCAAAAAAAGCAGCATAATTGCTCTGGGAGGCCTGTAAAACATTCTGTTCCAAGTTTGCCCAAATTTCATCTGCAATTAGTCTATGAGATGACATATAAATTACTACTTTTCAAGCAACGGACAGACAACAGAATAGCACGGACTTTGATAGGGCAGAAGTGTAACACTAAAATAAAGACTGGCATTGCAGCTTTAGCTCTACTAAATTACTTTATCGAGATGCAAACTAACAATTTTCTATGCTCAGGGAGACAGCCAGTGTGTTTTTTTGGCTGTATGACCAGCGGGAACATCTTGACAGGGGAGTGAGGCCTTTCTGCCAGTCTCCACTTCACGCAGCTGCCAGAGACGGCTGCTGTTGAGCAGACACATTCACTCACCAGTGGCAAGGTTTATGTACATTTTGAAGCAAGAACATGCAGGACTCCCAGCAGGGACATGCTTCCTCCAAGGGACTTTCAGTGCAAGGACTCCTGGCACCTGGCTCTGCTCCTCGCCACCTCATTCCTCAGCGTCCGTGAGGCACTTGGGGAGTAAAAGTGTGGGGCAGCCTGGGCAGGGCTCCTGCTTGGAGCCACAGGTCACACACGTGGAGACTCCGCTCATGGAGGTGCTGCCGGGCTCCTCAGGCCCTCAGCACAGCCCCAGCCACGGGGGTCCCACAGTCCCTCTCCTGAGGCCAGGGCCTCGTCCTGCTGGAAGGCTCAGTCCTCTTGTCCCTTGCCCTGGACCCGGGGGTTGTGAAGCACTTTGGATGTCAGCAGCGCACCCCTGGCATGGACACCAAAGGGCCTCGCAGTCCTGAGGAGAAACATTTTAAAATGCAGCTTCTACTATACAGCTTGTTTCCTCATAGTGTCTGGTTACTCAACTGCAATATCACAGACTTAATTAAAAAAAAAAACCCAACAAAATTTAGGTACATACTTCTAAAATAATTTTTGAAGTCTTCCACTAGCACAACTATGAAATACTCAGTGATGACTCCAGAGGGTTCTGCTCAGCCCTGATTAATACTCAGAGCAGCTGAATCTCCCGAATCTCTTCTTAATACTGTTTAAAATGGCTCAGGGAGTTATTCAAAATAGATTTTAAAATTCTAGAGACTCTGTCTAGTTCCCAATATTATCTTGCTACAGTACAGACAGGTCCTCTTAAGAATCAGGGAAGTGAGTTGCTCTGGGGATGTGGTGTTCACTGCCACCACCTCTGGGCACACAGATCTGACACCTGTGGCATTTGCTGGACATGGAGATAGTTTCAGCTTGTGGTAAAATACCTCTGTCCTATGGGCTTTGATTTCAATTTACACATGTTGCATTTTTATGCTTAGAACTGATTTTGTGTCAAAATCCCATCCTTGCCATATATACGAATAACAGTATCCCAGACAATGGTCTCCTTTCACAAAAGTTCCCAAACAAAGCTGCAATTGTGGGAGGATTCCTACAAAGTCATCTTTGTAATGTTTTTTAAAAAATGTTTGAAGATCGTGTGAGAAGCCCAAACAGTAGAAATTTGAGAAACTCAGCATTACACTTCACAATCCTCTGAGTCTGTGATTAATCTGACATTTCACATTCAAGTAAATGGCATTATATTTCGAAGCATACATTAATCCAGTTCAAACAAAAACCAGTAGTTACAAAGAAGTTAACATACAAAATAAAGCTGCGATGGGACCCTGAGTTGGAGTTTTCATATGAATATGGTCACCTTTTGTGAGCCCCATAACCACAGAAAAGACTAGGCTGTATCTGAACACACACTTCGATTTTTACATAGAGAGAAAACTCAAAGACAGATTAGTAATGAAAGTGATCTGCAAACAAACCTCTCTGCCTTTGTCCTCATCAGGTTTGCAGCAAAGAATCAGCCATTTTGTCTGATCATTGAATAACATGTTTTCAAAGGAAAATACTTTGTTCACTTACAACAACTAGAAAACAACAACAAAAATATACAGCTTTTCTAGCAAATGCATTCCACTGTGAGTACTCTGAGCTGCAAAAAGGAATATTTGTGCATACACAGAAAAAGATAACTCCCTTGGCAGTATGGTAGAGCCATTTTCAGATGTAACGAAGAATGAAGTGGGCAAAGAGACTCTACTGAAAAATTAGTGCTCAATAATGTTCCTTCACAACTAAATGGGTCCCTTCCAACTCAGCATATTCTGTGATTCTGTGAAATCTATCAGTTTGGTCTAGAAAGTAGGCTGGTGGAATGATCAGATAAAAGTTTTGGACATTCAAACCTAGCTGAGAGTATCTGTGTGCACATGCTCTAACTGTATGTTGTATGTTTGGGTTTTTCATGATTTCAAAATATCAAACTGCTCATAATCAGCACAGTGATGATGACTTAGGCATTCTTCATTCTGACAATATTCAGTTCAGACTAAACACTGTTCTTCTAGAAACCCACCAAATCTTGAAGCATTAATGACATCTTTCTCATAGAAATGTGCCCAAACAAAGCCATATTGTTAACAGATGCATGTTAAGCACAATGTATCATTATGCAGTCAAGGAAAGTTTGTGGGCCATCTGTTTTGCAGGGCAGTTTTGTAGTTGATCAGAGAAACAGCCTGACCACATTGCCTAAGGTCTTTGATCTATATCACACATCTCCAGTCATGCGGAGTCACAAGGATTTGTCTGGTCAAAGATAGAGGGGCTTGCCAGAAATTCCAACAATTAAACTTCAGAAAAGCTGAAATATTTCCCATGCAAGAATGTCTTATCCTGAAAAGAAACTCATCCCACGTTATCTTTTCTCTCCATCCTTTTAAACAGAGCAACAGGGCCTCAAACTCTAAGGGATTACACAGCACAGCAATAATCAGGGAAAAAAAGATGATGTTTTAATGTCAACAAATTGACTTGAAAAATAAAATTGAATTAAAATCAAATTTCTGCTCTGAAAGGCAGAGTTCTTTTGCCTAAGAAATGTATTGCTTCTTGGACCATTAATTTTGTCACTTTGCAAATTCTTCCTTTCCACAGTGTATCATTATCAGTTCAAGATCCACATCATCAGCGAAATGGAAGGCAAGCCAACAGACCCAACTTTTACCATGTCTCTGGCAGGGATTAAGGGGGATGCTAAAAACCTGCACATCCCACTGTGAGTATTGGCATCACCTGTAATTGTGCATGTGAGAAAATGTGCCAGTTTGCAATAGTGCATCACATTAATAATCATGTTCTGAGTGAAATGGTTCAGTGCAGCGAAGTGAACTGGAAATTGACCTCTCTTCACTCATACTCCCTAGAAATCACTGGTTTTTACAGTGTTCATATAGTCTTTGTAGAAAAAAAATCTCATAAAACAAAGAGCAAATCTGGAAGTTTCCTGTCCATCTCACAGCTCTGACTGGGAGGTCTAACCACTTCAAACACAAATAAAAAAATCAGCTGTCATAAAGATAAAGAATTTTGCATATTTATCATGCTGGACACTATCTGCATTAATGAAAGTAACAGTGTGGGTCAGCATTTGCTGTAGCAGACAAGAGGTGTAACAGGTGCTTCTTTTGCTCTTAGAAACCACCACTGTTTCACAAGCTGTTCAAGTTTCTCCCACTTCTGCCTCTTTCCTACAATGTTGTCATATTTCACCACTTTATGCATCTGGAGGAATTGCAAACTGTAAAGTTTTGTCCTGGAGAAGGAGGGGGAAATATATTTCTTTTTTCTTTTTTTTTTTCCTTTTTGATCTGTGATAATGAAGACAATATTATTCCTGGGTTTGTTTCCTATAGAGTTGAAGGTATAACCAGGAATAAAACCTACTCTTTTCTCATCACCCTGGACACTGATATTGGTGACCTAATAATGATCAAGTTCAAATGGGAAGGAACTCCAGTTTGGGAAAACATCTGGGACACAGTACAGATCATAATGCCATGGACAAAAGCCACCCATCGACCAGGACTTATAGTGAAAACAATAAGAGTGAAAGCAGGGGAAACACAGCAAAAGTAAGTGTAACAAACCCAATAGTAACACCGGAGATGTTTGTCACACAGGTTAGCCCAGACAAAATACAAGTATGTGACTCCCAGCAGTCGCACCGATGGTGAATTCACCCATGGACAACTTCTGGCTTGTCCTCCCCTGTCCCTCAGATCACACTGCATGTTTAAGAGACTTCAAGAAATTCTCTGTTCTCAGGTCAGAAATAAGTAGTGGGAAATGCTCTGCCTCACTAGTGTCACCAATGTGACTTTAAGCCACAATAGCCTTGAATGACAATTTTGTTGGCATTTGGGAACAGAAGACAGAGAAGTTAGCACATAGATCCAAGCAAGAATTCTAATTAGTTTTGCAAAGAAATTTCTACACACAATTAATGACAATAACTGATGACAATTTCCAACATTTTACAATGAGATTACCTCACTCCATAATTACCATATGAAATTTCAATGAAACAAGATACTATGCAAGATAAATATTGATTCCATCGCTAAGGTCATGAAATATTCAGATTCCTGCTTGAAAATCAATTGGCATATTTTTTGCAAGACCTAGTTCATAGAGAAACTCAGCATCATCAGTCTTAAAAATACTCATTAGAACAATCATGTGAAGAATTACACATCCTCTGGTCCTTTTCAGGGTTCTTTTTTCCCCTGCTTATTGCTTTGAAAGTGGATCACCAAGTCTGAGCAGCCTTGTTCTCCACATAAGGCAATGCCGACAACACTTTTGAAAATGCTTATTCATACAGAGAAATTTCACCCAGAAGACAGAGTAACAACACTTGTAATTACTCCCACTGCTTTAATCCTTTGAGAAATTTTAACTGAGCAGTTTAATTAAGGTTAATGAGAAAAGCACACCTTACCCTGTAATTGTGGCTCAGTCTTAGAAGGCAATTTTTCCTTGGTACATCCTCTTTCTTACCACCACAGTTACAACCAGTGTAGAATTCCTGTGGAACATTTACTGGCAGAGCTGCATCCCCTTGATATTGACACAGATTTTTGCTTTAAAAACTTAAGAGACATTTCAGAGGACAACCTCTGTGTGCTGAGAGGCAGAGAAGGGGTCGTATTTTCTTAGGTTTAGACCTCCTGAAAATGTATTTTGGAGGTATTTTCCTAACCTTGTACTCAGCACAAGCTCCTGGCCATTAAAAACCAGTTTTGGTAGCATCTCCTGCTACTTTAAAAGCCACAATCCCAAATCCATACTGATCTAGCTGCCAAAACAAATTAGAGCATAGTAAAACTAGAGAGCTCTCTAAATACAGGTTCTAGTACTGAAAAAAAGAAGTATGAAGGCTGTGAGAGGTTTATGTCAGGTATAGTAATTTTTCTAACCAGAAAGCTCTTGTTCAATGTAGCTGAGGCAATAGCACAAGCCAGTTATTACTGACGTACTACTAAAATCCTAGAAAGTGAGTAATTGAGGCAGATTCTGTTTTATGCAATCTGATCAGTGACACATTACTGCTGAAATACTGCATTAATACTTGAAAGGCAATAAATAATTACTAGGTGATTCTAAAAGGAGGAACAAAGGACACTCAAGCAGATGTATTTCCTTCAAAGAAAAGAGGTGTGTAAATTCCTGTCTTTCTCGAAAGACCAAACATCATTTATCACAGAGTTAGCAATTTTGGAAATTCAACATTTGAAAAAGGTAGTAAGTATAAAATGTGGTTTGAGTGGCATTGTGCATTCTCAAGCATTTGAACAAACACTTGGCAACATTTTAACTCCATGTATCTTTAACTCTCGATGTTTGTGATCTTGTATATACATGAGGAGTTTTTCTTTGTTAGATTATCTAATGACAAACACTCAACACACAACATAACAGGGTAAATTCAAAAAGCAGGTAACAAACACACTACTAGGAGCAATCAAATACCTGATTCCAATATATTTGGTGTCAAGGATTTCTATAGCATATTTAGTTGCTGATGTTGTTAGTATCCTACATGACTGATTTTTAGGAAAACACAAGCATTCCAGCCAGTACAAGTATCCCAGCAGCCCAAAGTAAGAGTTGAAACAATGCCAATACAAAGTCCAAAGCACAGCGAGGGTGTGCTGTGGAGAACAGCACATGTTGTACAACACACTCAGCACAGGGGAGCTGCCTCCTCCCTTTACTCTCTGTACCGATGGTCTGGCAGTCAGACACATCTGTGCCCTCACAAGTCTAGAAAAACAAAACCTTCCTGTAAAAGCCAGGATAAAGAACGTGAGGTTCTAGCTAACACTGTGTTTACATGCTGTGTCTTCTTTCTAGGACGTCATTTTGTCCCCAAAGCAATGACAATGTTCACCTCCATCCGTCCCAAGAGAAGATATTCGTGAGGTGTGAAGATCTCTTTCAGACACAAAACAGAAAATGAGCAAGAACACAAAAAGACAACTATTCACCAAAATATTCAAGATTCCATATGACTATTAAAATAGTTTAAAAATAGACAGCTACATTAAGTATCCTAGTGGTTTCGGAGGTGGTGAAGAAAATACATTAAAATATTTAGCTCTGTGATGGAACAGTAAGCTGAAATATGCAGTGTTCATCTATGAGTCTACCCTGAAAATTATCAATGAGCAACTTCATCAATGCAACAGTCAATTTTAAACTGCTTAAAGCTGGAAAAAAAACCCCTGCTCATCAGGAAAATAAGTATTACTTTTGAAAGAATCATTGCCATAAGCCTTTGAAAAATTTAATTTTATTGGATTTAAGAGGAAAAAAAAGAGCCTAAAAAGAGCCTCATTTCCCATTAAGTACTTGGAAATATTAATACAGAGTTACTACCAGTTAAAAGTTTCCTAAATTATTTCCTGATGAAGGGGAGACATAAGTAGTTCATACAAGAAAATACTCCCAAATACAAAATGCATCTCAATATACAGAATTCTTGAGCTGCCATGACCATATGACAAGCTCCATTACTGTATCACCTAAAAATTCTATACTAAACTTTGCTCTATTTGAAAATCCTTGGCTGTTTAACTACTTTAATTAAAGAATTGATTTAAATTACTAGCAGTTTAATAATTCTATGGATGCTTGGTATATAATACAGAATTCTAGCATAACTAAATTCAGCCAATTTCTGCATTTAAATAATATTCACGAGTTCAGGGAAGGCCTGAGATTTTTAGATTCTAGATCACTGTATACCAGATTTTATAATGACTTGAAACTGCCAGAACAAATGAAAATGGCAAAAACCTCAAACAGCTTCAGAGCATATAAACAAAATTCAAAAAGTCAAACACAGACAATTCCTTGGCTTCCTATGTCAGACCATAAACTACAAAAAGAAACATTATTGTCTCAGACTGGCTTTATTCTCTGGTTAGTACATACTGAAATAGAAAACGATGTGTATGTATTTCATTTGTCATTTAGTAATGCTAAGCACAAGATTCATTAAAAATCATGTTTCTACAACTCTGCATTTTGACTGTAGTTTGTGTGAAATATTCTCTTAAAGGTTAAAACAAAAAGTGCACGAAAATGCTGAGCCCTGGAGCAAAGCATATTTTTCATACCAAGATATTGCAGGGAATTCTGAATCAAAATATAGAGATGTTATCAGGATTAAAGCGAGATTGATTCAGAGACAAACTGCCAAGCTGAGCAGAGTGAGCAATCCTGCAAGCAAGGAGCAGTGAGCAAGGGTTGAATGCAGGTATCTCTGCCAACCACTCAGAATATTAACCTCTAAATCCACAAGCTCTTGTCCTTCCTGAGGTGTAAATTTCAGAAGCTCTTTCAATATTTAAAATGGCCACTGGGAGCAGGATCTTGATTAGGTTTAAGCTTTTAAAGATTTAGATACAAATCCCCATACGAAAGAATCTTTAGGTCCTCACTGCAAAAAACCCCATCTCAGCTCAGAAAGATTTTGTTCAATGAAACAGATTGATTTTTGAAACACAAAAGTATTTCCACCTTCTATGTCAAAAATTACAATGTAACAATTCCATGCTTCAGGCTGCTACCCCAAATATTTAAGTTTTGCAACATCATTATTTTATTAAAGCTCTGTAATACATTCTGTGATTGTGTAAAAATCAATCACTGAAATACAACAGCCAAGTTAAGTCAGGATCATACACAGGAGGAAATTTCAGCTGTAAGTATCCCTGAGAGACTTAGGGAAGCACCAAGCCCTCTGGTTGGTTTATTGTTTACATTTGTGGTACCTACAATCCACTGGAAAGAGTTGATTGCTAAAGACCCAGTGACAGCTTTTTTAGTGGCACAAGGTAAAAAGGATTGTATCCAGAAGAATGATAGGCAAGAAATAAATTACAGTGTGGCCACTTTAGTTTTCCACAGCAGAATGAAAAGAGGCAGAGAAAACACACAGAAGTCAGTTTGGCTAACTCAAAATTATGCATTTCTCTAGATTGTGTCTAAAATTCAACTGTTGCTTTTGCAAAAAGCTAAAGATCTGCCACTTAGCTCCTATGTTTCAGGGTGGGGTTGTTTATAAAATACTTGTCTATTTAGAAAATACTCTAAATCCTTTCACTGGAATTGCATCTACATCGGTTATCATCAGCTTCTCAAACTCCCATCTTTGAAAGCTTCCTGAACCAATTCCTGCCCCAGCTCCTGAAAACAAGCTTTCACCATAACATATTGAAGGATGACAGAGCAAGAGACAAAGGCTAAAGAAGAATTGGGCTCTACTTCTCCTCTAGTACAGAAACTACAAAGCTGGTGTTTTGCTGTACCTGGGAAGGAAAAGAACTAGAGAGGGCAAGAGTGTTTGCTACGATTTGCATTCATATTCACAGAGCCTGTCAACTCACCCCCTTCCTGCACTTACACATCCTAACACTCTCAGAAACATTTCAGACATCACAACTGGCATTTCTTGCACATTACTATCACTTACGTGTCAGGAAGGCTGATAAAGGGATCTCAACTTCAGCAGAAACAAGCCTTACTTAAGGAAATGCAGGTGGAAAAAGGGTAAGAGGTGTCTATAGTTTGCTTAAACTCAAGTAACAGGGTGTCATAGGTGGTCATTGTAATGTGTGTGGTGGATGTATTTTTGTATTTTGTGCTCCATATTGCATTCCTGCAGTGTTGGGGGAAAAAACATTCTCCAGTTCAACTGGGATGAACTGGTGCATGCTCAGGTGAGCATTTGAAAAGTTAAGTAGGAAAATAAAAAAACCATTCAGTTCGCTTCAACTTTTGCAGATATGAAGATACTTATTCTGAAGCCATTTTCCACAAGTGTCCAATCAAATTCTGTCACTGATTTGACCGCCATTAGATTAATTTCTTATCTAAAAAATAAAAAAAAGCCCAAATTGCAACAGAGTCTCACAATACCTGAACATAATACTGAAGTCATACCTACAATTTCAAGTGCTTTGCTTTGTGCTCATTTGGAATTATTCCTGTCTCACTCCAAACAACTGACTCGAGATCTTGAGAGCCACCAGGTGCCTCCTCTTGTCAGAGCATGCACAGCTCAGAACATAGTGACTGATGTCCTTGTAATCACCTCTCTGTAAGAAGAAGCCTCCAGTACTCAGAAGGAAAAATCTCTTCCTTTTTGTGTTTTTTTCCTGAAATAAATATTGGAACATTAACTGAAAGGTGAACTGTATGAAAAACAGTCTGTATAGTATAAATAAAGTTCCATAGCTTAAGAGGAATTTGATGCCCTTCCAACACTCACACTGCTCTGACTATGCTGCATGTGCTTCTACACCACAAGGAAACGTTTCCATTTAATGACTAACATGTTAAGAAATGCAAGATGAATAAATGAATAGGTACCACTAAGGATTATGTCAAATACTGTAAGAAAAATTACAGCTGGTTATGTTCTCTTTTGTTGCATATATACGTATTTCAAAATGTAGGTGAAAGTTGTATTTCACATGCTTTGGCATTATTTGCACCCCTCTGGTTTGTGTTCCTAGGGAGATCTAAACACACCCACCACCAAGTCTATGAGGCACCAGTGATGTGGATTTGCACCGGGATTCTGCTCCATGTGATGTTCCTTTAATGCCTTTTGCACACACCAAGCCTTGTAGCTACAAGGAGCAGCACTTCCATAAAAAAAAAAAGGTCATGTGGCGTGGTGGTGAGAAAACACTGTGAGGAAGGAACTCTGAATATGCTTTTATATCATCAAAGAGTACAGTGCTCACTTAGGGAAACAGATGTCTAAGCAGGTCACTCAACAAACAGTCCTAAGAATGAAAGACTCACTGGCAAGACCCGGCTTTATAAAGCAATCTAATCCCTTAAATCAACCATGCAACACACACGAAAACCCAGCTTAACAGCCCTAAAACACCTTGAGAAAGCATACTTGCTCCTTCTGTAAGTCTTACCCAGCAGCTGCATACTGAGAGCATTGCATATGAATTCCAGGCTTGAATACCCCAGCAGCAATTAATTTTCATTTGGAAGGTAAGAACAGAGAAAGTTTTATTCCTGTGATCATTTAAGTATATTAATTTTATGGCTTTTCCTTAAACAGCTTAACATTTATAAACAAAGACATTTATTCTTACATGATTCTGAAGTTGAGAGGGACACTTTGACAGGGAGAGTACAATTACTGTTTGGCATCACAGCCCCGTTCCAGTGAAAGCCAAAAATCAAGTAGAAGCAGAACCTGTGTATCATTTTTGCTTTCAGGGTTCAACAAGTAAATGCGTCTTCAGAAGATGTTTTCATCAAGTCTATTTATTAATGCATTTCAAGTTTCAAAAAACCTTACATATCTTTGCACAATACTTTATTTTTTGCATTTTTTTAGTAAAAATTTCCAAAGTGAACAAAAAAAGATACTGTATAAAACACAGTGGACATGAAATCGACAGTAGTATTTCCTTTTCATTGTCTTGAACTTTCTTTCGGTTTTACCACATCTTGTCTTGCAGTGGAGAGTTCAGTGCACATTTCTGTTTTCAGAAAACATTTAACTTAGACTTAAAATAAAATAGGGCAGCGTTTGTCTGCCAAAATCCTACCACAGGATAACATTACAGGCAAAAAATGTACATGTTCCAAAGTCTACCACACTCAAGAAGTTACTAAGAACTCTTGCTGAATAAAAGTCACCATTTTAGAAATGCAAACCCACTTCCAATCTTTGCACAGTCTTAAAACAAAGGTATTTAAAATGACTTAAAAGCAACTACATACACTTCTAACTAGTTAAGATCATTTAGAATTATTTATATAGTCTATTGGACTTGGGGTTTCATGTACAAAATTTGTCTCTAAACCATGTACAAAAAGCTGTATTTTGAAAAAGTTACCACATACTGTACAAGTTTACAAGGAAGAGATCCCATTATATTCTGTAACATTTTTGGCCTTGCTGGCTTGCGTCACATTATGAGAATGATTGTGTAAACCTTAGACTCTTAAAAAAACAAAACAAAAACAAAAACCAAAACAAAGGAAGCCTGTCCAACCCTTAGTAAATTTTCTCCTAAGCAAAGCCAGGAAAATTATAGCCATTTGCATCTCTAATTAGCTCGGTGCTTTTGGAAAACAAGCAATAAATACATCACAAGCTTCAACATTTTGTAATGCCCCCTTTCATCTCCTGCATAGCAGTAAAGCACCTTAAGACATCTTTTGTTTCATCCTCAAAAATGCCAATTATTTACATTCGTAATAAAAACTCTGGAATGGGACATTGTGCTATTGAACTTCACTATTGGTATAAAATGTGGGAAACTTGGGAGTCTTAACTACAATTTTAACTCTGCCACAGTAGCCAGGCAAATCACTCTATTTTAGTGGTTATCCATCAACAGTGTCCTGCTGAAAAGTTATCAAAATACCTGATAAATTAAAAAATAAAATAAAAAACTACAGCTTTTCTTTCTTTCCACATCCCTTAGAACTTAATTACCATAGCGTAAGAGTATTTGAACAACCCAAATTAACTGGTAGCAATTTTAAAAACAAGTTGTATAACAGGCAGGATTTTCTAAGAAAGCATGGAAATATTTCATCTAACTATTCATTATTTAACTGAATAATCAGACAAATTAAATATTTATGCTGAGTTATAAGAAAGACACTTACATAGAACATTTCTGAAACATTGACTTCTGCAAATTTTTCAGAACACCTGTTACCTCTCTACAAGACCATCTACTCTTGTTTGCTGTGTCTTAGCAGCTGTTGGGTAAAGATGAAATGAGCTTGAAACAACTCTGATAATAATTAAAAAAAGTGTGATTGGATTCAAAACTGCTGTGTAAAGCATCACAGGATCCTTGCCCACTACACACCATCATCCTCTGTTATCCTGAGTATGTCAATTAAACAGTAATTTCTTCATTAATAGCAGAAAAGTTTTATAATACAAAGAAACATCCATATTGCAATTCTCTTGTTTACAATTGCACACGAGTACGGGTGTACGTTAGAAATACATGTCTGCATATAACAATGTATATACATTGACAAGTAATGTCTCCAATGCTGAGGTGGTTTAGCTTCCTAGCCTTGTCTGGCAGTTGAAAAATAGATCTTTTTTTTCCTCAATTCTTGAGTAAAAGTTTTACTACAGCCATATTTGCCTGCAAGTGAAGAAGATGCAGCAATGAAGAGCACAGAAGGGGGAAAGAATCATGATATGCTAGGCCTCTGAGCCACTAAATTAAAAATATGCAAGGAAAACACTTCTCTTCTTTTGGAGCTGGAAGATTCGCTCATTAAAAATTAACCATTTCCACTTGGTTTGAGGGCGTATCATGCTTTTTTTTTTTCCTCCTCAATTTTTGAGAGTTAGACCAGGGACAATGACTTGTTAGGTTTTCTTTGGAGCGAGTTTTCCCATTGTAGGCACTAGGAAGATCCAAGGCAAAAAGCTGCAGTCAGCGTCTCATATGTCCCATCTGGTAACTCTCTCGGGGCCTTTGCCGCGGGGGTGGCTGAGTGGTTTGGGGTGGTCTCCTCCTTTTTAAAGTGCCTGTGTCAAAGGAAGGTGCCCATTATTAAAATTCATTCTAAAAACCCCAAGATATTTCCAGAGGAGTTGCCCTGGCCACGCAAATTAACCGTAAGTATGTTTTTATGGAAGGTTTCAGATTCAGACCCGCAGAGTTTTAAATGATTAACTGCACAAAGTACTTACAGAATATCTTTCAGTATCACAACAGTAGTTCCTCTTAACAGGTCAATTCTTACAAAATGTAGCATGGAATAGGAAGGAAAAGGAACTCTGACTCAGAAAAATCTTCAGAGCTTTCTTTTGATATGCATATTATGTTATAGAAAAATAAGGCAAGAACTAGATTTTTATGAATTGTTTCACTGGCATCGACTGCATTTGTACTTTCACAGTGCCAGACTAAGAACTGCAGCACTAGGCAACTAGGACCCCTGTGATTTCCCTTTAGAACAAAATAATTGAGGATAAATATTCTTTGTAGATGTAATTATCTGGTGTACTCACCTGGAAGTGGTTTATGAGGAGGCAACTTTGGATTACTGCTTGGAGTGTGAACACTGCATATCTTAATGAAACCAGCCATTAACATGATCAATGCAATTCCCATGAGCAGCACTGCCCACCAATAAGCCTAAAAAACAAACCAACCAAAAAAGGGTTTTGTAGGGGCTGGCACACAGGAACAAAAGACAGAGGACACTGAATATGGGTTTCCTCAGTGTTTTAAAAGCCATCAACAAGCTTTTCTGAGACATCACCAAGAAAATGAGACCATAACATTTTAAAGAAACACATCCCCAAAGTTCTTACACAGTAAAGCCCAAATACTTCAGATCCGTTCCAGTATCAGATGAGTATTTCACAAAAGATACATTACAACAGAGCTATACAAGCCTAGAACAGCCAACAGCCTACACAAAACTGACTATGCAGCTCCATAAAGGTCTTTCACAGCTCTCAACTTCCAGTGTATTATGTATTAGGAAAGTGTCATCTAGCACAATAAAAATAATGAATGCTAAAGATGGAAATACTTAGATCCTTAAAATAAATTAGAGCATGAAGAATTAAATCAAGAAAAACCAGTAAATTAGACACATGAGCAATAACACCAAAATAGACAATGGAATGAAAATAGGTATTAACACAAAATATTTTGATTTGTTTGTTTCCAGTCCCTTCGATCTGTCAAACTTATTTGCTGCACTGAGGGTGCTTATAGAAAAACTAGTGCAACAAATACTAATTATACACTGGAGAATGCTGAAGCACTGTGTAAATACAGAAACACTTATTAACTGTGAATCTTGATTAACAAGAAAATTTACATTAAGCTTGTAATGTAAAAAACATACACTTACCACAATCCATTCTGCAATATTTTCATATAGTTCTGGATTAAAAATTGCTTTCTTTAATCTAGCTAGAGGGCCATCAGCATCTACTAGCCGACACCTCATGAACACATCACAGTAGCCTTTGAAATCATTGCAGGGAGATCCAGGTTGCAAAGTAATAGTTTCAAGATGAAAGTAGTTCTCCCACTGTTTGGAGCCTGTGCTTGCACAAGTAGATGGGTCCACTGAAAAGTGAATACAAATTAATCAAACCCTTATTGTCTTAAAACATCTGTGCATCAATACCCACCCTGGTGTTCAAAATGCTTTTGTATTCATCTGCAAACATGCAAAATATATTGTTTATTTCCTGCAGAAGACAATGCAGTGTCTCTCTGAAACTGAGTATGAACCAGATCATGGTATGCTCTCAAGTCCACAAAAACTCCAGCACAAACCACGAGGAGGTTCCTCAGACACCCCCTGCTCCACTAGTGTTCCCAATCCACACAAATCTTACATTTTCTCATACAGCAGACATGACACAGTTCTCTGTCGTCCTTGCCATCTGAACTAGCACAGGTACACTCCTCCAAGCCATGCTTCTCACAGATAGAGCCAGCACATTGCTGTGTGAGACAAAAGCACAGAACGTGGAAATCAATTGCACTTTTACACACACTGACATTAGGAAGGATATTAATTTTTAATATCTGAAAGCCTAATTGTAGCTCTAAAGATGCTTATCAATAAAAGCAACTGCTTCAACATCTTCTAGAGTTTATAAGCAACAAATTATTGCAGTTATTCAGCTTCAATGTTTTGACATATTTGATAATTTTTTGAAAGGTGATTTACCCTATTTTATTTTTTTTAACACTGTATCTCCTTTTATGGCCCGACAGTACTCTGCAAAACACAGCACTACAACTCACACTGAAACACAGCTCCCCAAAACTGTGCTTAGAAAATGAATCAAACACATCTGCACAAATATTTTCTCTCAGAAAATAATAAAAATTAATGGCAGAAAATATTCTGTATTTAATTTCACTGAGGAAAGACCCTTCCAACTCAAATAAAATTTTAGTGTATTTATATATGTAGTTGATGATTTTGAAAGGAGAGTATAAAGACATTTCCTCTATCTTTAAGATGACTACAATTTAGCTGGAAAAAAATATTACAAGTAATATTTGATTAAAAATCTGTACTGTGGAAAACAGGCTTACAGCAACACAAATTACAGCTCTTTAATAGGATGATTTTTGCTTGTTTCTGCTCCCAAGTAAACACAGATTAATTTCTAAGAGACTTCCCATCAATATTTCATAGCAACTGCCACAGACTCTAAGCCAGGAAACTAATGGCAGTTCAGCCTAACTGTGTATTGTCTGCACATCAGTACCACATGCATATGTTGAGAGGAACTGTCTATTTCCACTAAAAAACAAATTAACCTGTATTGATATAACATCTAATTTTCTACGGTAACAAAATTACTTGACCAAGACTGAAGAAAAATGAAAAGCTGGACAGAAAACACTTTTGCAATCCTGATTTTTAGAAAAAACTTTAAATGGAACTTCATCAAATCGTACAGCTACCTTGGTATTTGTTACCTATGTCTTAATATGTGGTGTACTTTCACAGTCATTTTGATTGAAAAACAATAAATAGAACAATAAAAAAATAGAACCAGAGCCTGAGCTTGCACTCTTCTCCAGTGAGTATTGAAACCACATTGATTCCCAATACAGTAAAACCCATACCCCATTGATGCAAACTTGAGTGTTCCTGTTGCACACTGTGAAGTTTTTTTTGGGTTCAGATGCTGGGCAGAGAGCACTGACACCATTACACATCCCTTCTTTGGCACAGTCCGAGTCATTCCGACACTTGTCCGTTACCAGTTTGAATGTACAGTGTGGAGTGCAGCAGGGGCCTTGGCTGGGGCTGAATGAACACAAAACGTGCATGTCAAGAAAAACCATGAACTATTCACCCTGAAACCTACTCAAACACTCAATGATTTTTGATTTGCACTAATCAAAATGCGAATTGAAAATAGTTTTTCCTCACTCGTATAAGGCACTTTAAACAAAACCAATACTTTCAGAAAAATGCTGGTAAGCAGATTCAGATTCTTAAATATCAAAGTTCCCAATAAATGCTCCAAATCAAATTGTACTGTAACACACACATGCACAATACCTGCACTGTTTGCCTGGTTGTAACTTGCATTTTTTATCTTCTGGTTGGTTTGCATCATAACAACAGTCATCTTTACACTGGTCACTGTAGCCACAATCACACTGTTCTCCAGGTTCAACCAGTCCATTACCACAGATGGGCTGCCCAGACTCTGAAAAATACCAATATATTTATGTACAAAGCAGTACAAAGAATATGCAAATAGACTTATAAATGTTAACAAGCACCCAGCTAATCACCAGTGCAAAAGCCTGGTCAAGGTGGACTTTAGACGAGGACTTGAGTCACCTTGTATTATTGCTGACACCCAACTTAGTCATTCCTACAGCTCCTAGAACTTAAAGCTTCTGAGTGGAAGGTTTTGGCTGGTAATAGTAGGAGTGATAAGAACAAGCTTTATGCCAAGTCTGCAAACGAGCCACACCCTTTCCTGCACCCCTCCTGTACAGCAAAGGCTGATGGTACTGGGGGGAACTTCTATTACTCCAAAATCCAAACCTCCTCACTTTGCAATCTCACAAAATCTGTGAGAGCTCTCATATCACAGACTCCAGAAAGAGAAAGTCCTGCAAAATAACTTTTTAACATCTAAATAGGATTCCCTGTAGTTTAATACGTGCTCCTCACCTCTAGTCCTTTCACTGGGCATGACTGTAAACAGTCTGACCCTGCTCTGTTTAATCCCTCCCACCAGGCAATTATAAAGGTTGAGAAGAGCCACCCTCAGCCTTCTCTGCTCCAGACTTCACAGGCCTCTCCTCAGATGTCAGATGCTCCAACCCCTTAACAATCCCTGTGGTCCTTTGCTGGACTCACTCCAGTATGTCCCTGCCTTTTCTGTACTGGGCAGCCCAGAACCTGTCACAGTAATTGAAATCTCAAAGATATCGAATTACTTACAGAATCTTTCATTAAATTAAAAAAAAAAGTTAATAAAGCATAATAGTACTAGGTCAACCATTCTGCTTTCAGGGTGATTCAATACATACCAACAAAACAATTATTTCTCTTTTTCTCAAGAACTTGGCTAATATTTCGAATGCTACAGATCGAGAACTTATTGTTGTTAAGTTTGTCCCCAGACGTCGCTCTTGCATACATGATATAATTGCCATTTTCTTTCTGTCCCAAGTTCTTGGACTCTCCTGGAGTGCACTCCATTCCAGAATCATGCTGCAAAACAAATATTTTAAAGCTACCTCTATCACAACAGCTGCAAAAGTAAGTTGGACTTGGTGGCATAAACACAGTGAGAATAAAAAGCACAAAAATTAAACACTATTTTACACTTCAAGTTTTCTTGCAATACAAAAAAGTGTATAAAACCAAGGCTTGTTTTTAGGTTCTGTTTTGGTGCTGGTTTTGTTTTCCCCTCCCAAGAAAATAGCAGCAAATACCTAATTTCTCAGTTTTAGGTTATTTGCATCCTCAGTAATGTACACGTCCAAGTGCATGTCTTGGAATAACAGTGACTCTGAAAAGGGGCCATCTCCTAAAAAGAGTGGCTTTATGATCACAAGAGGGTGGTAAGTATTTTGTGGAGTAACAGCAGGAGGAATTAACAGAAATTGCAGTCCAGGCTTTTTGGTTTGTTTTGAGGGAGGTAAACAGAGCAGGGGTCTGTCTCTGTCAGCCAGTGACCGCATCTCTACAACACCCAGCAGGAGGAATGAAATGCTCTAACAATCAGCAGACTGATGACACATTAAGTCCTTAAGTGCAAGAGGAACTCTAATGCTTTTCTGGAGCATCCAACTTTCCAGAAATACAACCTTTGTCTCCAAAAGAAGTAGGTAGATTTCAATATTTTCAACACAGTTGTGAGAACTCTATAATTTGTTATAACTTGGTAGAACCGAACACATACTTTGGCATATTTCCCAGGATCAAATATAACCTAAGAGCAGAATCTTTCATGCTGATCCAGAATGTTTCACTCACTGGGATTGGTTTTTCAGCCTCCTGTGCTCATATTTTGAACTCTATTGGAACTTTTATTCTTACTCAGAGCAGTGGTATTAGGGATTTCCCCAAGGCATATTAAGAAGGCATTCATATGTAAGTAACTGTTTTGGAAAAACTCGTAATTCCTGTCATATCCTAATTTCATTTTACTTCCAAGAGTAGAAAGACTTAAACTGAAGTCTAAAAATATATTTTAAAAAATCCAAACCAGAAAACTTTGTTCTCATCCTCAGCAAAACTAAAAGCCTCACGTGTTTCACATCCCTAAATGACTGTGAAACCACTCTGCTTGAAAACATTCTTCTTGGTATCTTAATTCTCTCCATAATTTTCTTAGACAAACTTCTAAGTATAAATAATTCAACATAAAAGTGAGCCAGTACTATCTTCACTCATTGAACAGAGAGTCATCTTAATCAATTTTGCATTGATTCCTCCTCCTCTCCAGGATAAACAAGATTTACAAGATGTGACTCTAGTTTTCATTAAAAACCAGAAAATACTTCAGGGAATTATAACAAAGTCCCTTTGCAAGGGATTGAACTACAATAACTAAACAATTCACAAAATTCCCTTGTAGCATCAGGGTTGTCAAATGCTTATGACAGAGCTCAGCTCGGCCATCCACTTTGTGTTTGGATACGGAGTCAGGATTCTACTGTCCTTCTTTCCAACTAGTAAAATCTCCATCTGTGAATCATGCTCTTGGAAATGGCTGAAAGGGAGTTAACAGATGAACATTAATACTCACAGGTGAACCAAAGTTGTGCCCAACCTCATGAGCAAAAGTAATGTGAGAAACCTTGGGAGGGACATGAGAGCCGTAGTTCTGGACAGTGATGATTCCAGTGTTCAGAGACTTCTTCTTACCATCAGAATACAATTTGCTTTTCTCACATATTCCACCAGAGCTTCCTGCATTCAGACAAAGATACAACAGATAGTCATGGAAGGGAAGAAGTACTGTGTTGCTTTTCTAGTGACACCCAGAGCAGCAGTTTGCCTCCTCAGTGGGGGTTTACAGAGTAAGAGTTCCTCTGTATAATTAACATTAACACAACCCTGAAAGTAGGTTAGATTTAGTCACACTAATGCTCTCAACACTCACTGGATACATTTACACAAGAAGTTAGCTGGTTTAGAATAGCTATTAGGAGCTATTTTGGGCTTTCACTGCATGGACAAACCCTTATTTCATCACACCTGTAGTACAAGACTAGCAGGGTGCATCGTCCAATGCAGGCAACCACAATCTACATCCCATTTGGATTTCATAGAGTAAAAATACCCACAGTAAACTCCCAGGAGATCTTCTCTCACAGAAAAAGCGTTTATATAAAATGCTCCAGATTATCTACATATTGTCAGGAAAAGTTACTCATTTTTTCACTGTATAAATGAAAACTGAAAATGCTTTTGCTGCGTTGGTTAATGAGACTCGCATTTAGAAGGCCAACAGTCAAGTGCACCACACTTACTGTGTGGAGAAGTCTAAAAATTTTTACCTTAATTTCAACATTTTTTCCATAACTTGGGTTTGTACTGAAGCATCAATGTTCTAAAATTCAGCTATTCCACTGCTAATGTAAATGGTGTCTAAAGACCACTCTAAAGAAGCTTTCCTTCCTGAAGTAAAATTTCATTTCAGTGACTTTTCCCATTTAACCTATGTCAGAGTACATGTATTAAGGATGAATATCTCTCAAAGCAACTTAATTTTTCTCAGTAAAATCTAGTTTTGGAAGCAGTGTTTATGGAATGCACATTCCAATTCACCCTGTGCTTACACAAACTGGGCATCACAGACCCATGTTCTTATGTCTATAGGCCACCTGTGCATTATTCTTCCTATGGTTCTTCCACAATCCACACAAGTCCCTCTA
>WEKX01029499.1:13811-28647 GCA_013390025.1 Pitta sordida
ATTTGAAAAAAAAAAACCTATAAACCAAGTCAAATATTTCATTTAATCACCCCTTTTTGAAATATGCAACTCAGGACTCAAGTTTTCTCACATAAGTAACAAGATATGTGTCCTTTTCTTTGTATGCCTATATAAAACAGCCACTCGGAAAAAATGAACTGCTAATTTTTAATTTCCCTAAGAATAGTAGCAGTTGTATCAATGCATTTAGGGGGAAAAATGTAAATAGGATATTACAGAATCACAGAATCACAGAAAATTGTGAGTTGGAAGGGACCCGCAAGGATCATCTAGTCCAACTCACCATCTAATACCCGTACAGCGACCGAGAGCACATTAAGATCTATTGTATTCACCTAAGTGTGGTTACTAAATTAATACCTAAGCCGTTCTAGGTACAGAAATAATGAGTGGAGGGAGATAAACACTTCATAGTGCTAGAGTCTTAGCTGAGCTGAACTGCCCTATGGAGAGACTTTTCTTCTATTTTATAGAGCTGATGTCTAAGGTAACCTCAAGTGATTTACCCTAAACTTGTTTAGGATAAGTCTTAAGTGATAATTTTGCTGCCAGATTCTCCAAATTTTCTCTCACCTATGTAGGATTCTTCAGAAACTCAGCATGGCTGAGGGGTCTATTAGGTCCTGGTTCAATCCTGTCAGAAACAATCAGAACTTAGAAAGAGCAGTTCATCCACGCAATTACTATTTTTTCAGAGTGACTTGTTGGATGCAAGCCTTTGAAAAATGATTGAACATTATCTCATTCCACTTCTGTCTCCAAGATCTCGTATTTCTTTCTCTCCAGTCGTCTTTACCTGTGTAATGATCTATCCTACAGCCACAGGTGCCTCCTTTTCAAAGGGCAGAATGGTAGAGCTAACACTGCCGAGAGCTGTTGCTCCAACATCTCCCCAGATTCTTCTATCACCTCCATTCAGCTCCCATTTTGATTCTATATATTCTCAATGAAAACTAAAATAGGAGACATGATTTTAAAAAAAAATCACTGGTATTTTATACCTCTATATATTGGTCTCATTAAGCTTTGTGAAGCTTGATCCTCATTTTTTTAATCTAACGTAAGATTAATGTGATTTCATTTCATTTCATCACATGAAATGTCATTTCATCACATTAATCACTCAGTGAAAATAACAAAATAGTTATTTAAAAAAAAAAAAAAAAACCAACCAACATTTCTATGATATCTTTTACCAGAATGTTGCTTTATATGGTTGATTTTTTTTAAAAATCAGATATGAGAGAGTGAAAATCCACAGAGTGTGGGGTTCATCCTGACTGGTTGCCTGGGTAAACTTTCTTTGTCAAGAAACATTGAAGAAGCTACTGCTAGATTATTAGAAGTATTTAAGAAGCTGAGAATATAGACAGTATGATCCCTTAAGTTTATCTTCCAAAAGGATGGTGCCTGAGGATTTTGGAAGATTCCAGATCTCATTTGAGCATTTGGTACCTTTATCATTTTAAAAACTGGTAAGAGAAAGACCAGTATCACACTGAGTAGGTCGTGCAATGGACAAATCTTCAGTTCCATTGAGTTTTGGAATACATTCAAGAAATAAAGGGCCATGTTAGTAAAAACATCACATCTTTACCCATTCCACTGTAAGATTTTATTCCATTATAATGACAGTGGTTAGGAGTGACATAGTGCAAACTTCTTTGATGCAATGTAATGTATCGAATGAAGAGAAATAGCTGTATCCACAGGACAGTTCCAGTGCTCTGTATTGGGATAAACATCTAAATGACTATTCACTCCACTGGGCTGCTCTGGTCCGTTTATTGTAGCCAATTGTTGTTAACAGTCTTATGTTTCATTGGCAAGCTCTTCACTGGTCTTAATACAACAGACTACCATCTTGTAAATCCTAGGTACCCCCAGTAGATGAATCAACACAGCTACCTCTATAAAAGGTAAAATAGAATGTGTTTTGTTTAATAAAAATTATGAGAATATTATTAACAATTATAAGAATAACAAATTATATCAATTCTTAATCATACATTCATGAGATAAGTTTTTAATTGCGTGTCTGAGCCTGTTTTTTTTCAAAGAAATAGTACTTTTAAAAGAGTTAGAGGTTGAATAATCACAGGATCACAGGATATTCCAAGTTGGAAGGGACCCACAAGGATCATCTAGTCCAACTGCCAAGCGAACACCCACACAGGGATTGAACCCACAGCTCTGGAGCCATGAGCACCACACTCTATCTATCTGATCCTCCCATTATCTGGACCACGTCACTGAGTTCCTCATTCTGTCTTTTCTTAAACACCTCCAGGGATGGTGACTCCACCACCTCCCTGGGCAGACCATTCCACTGAGAGATCACTCTCTCTGTGAAAAAGCTCTTCCTAATAGATATGATTTCCTCCGAACTCTATGTTCATAGAAAACAGAAAATGCAGAGACAAAGGAATTAGGCTAATTCTTAAGAGCAGCTGTTCCTTCCTCTTCTGAGCAGAGTGGCAAGAAAAGGCAAACAAGATAACAACAAAAGTCACACTTTCACATCTGGTGAGAAATTTTTGTCTTCCAGAAGGTGGCCAAAACCTAAAACTCTCCTGTAGATCCTGTGCTAGTGTACTGCTATTTAAATAACTCTTGATCTCTCAGCATGAAGAGATTTGTCTTAATTTTCTAATGCTGTCAGACTATGTATTTATTGTCATAAAAGACCATTGGATATCTTCATGCACTGTTTTGTCTCCTTGGAAATCAGTTAGGTTTCTCATTTTTTTATTTTATATGCCTAAAATATCAGTTCTAGCGCTGATGAAAAAAAGAAAAATTCGTTGTTTCTGAGTCAACTTCTAGTCATCTAAATGTAGATTTCCAAGATAAGAATTTGGATATAAGTCTCACTGCCTTCAAGTGTGAGACTAATTGTTTTATCTGTGAACCTTAAAACCCATAATCATAGACCCTATTTTTAAATGAGAGTGTTGCAGCATTCCCATAATTGTTCACCAACAAATAGTCTTTCTTGGTGATGTAGCACAAGGATTTAAGCTTCTCTTTATTGTTCACCCTGTACATCTAATTGTGCAATTACATCCAGCTAAGCACAGTATGAGTTTATGCCTAACATTTATTGAGAACAGATAACTTCTAATATATGGCCTCTCCTTTCTGAAGGGTTAAATTATACCAAAGGAAAAAAAGTATAATATGAATGTCTTAAAACTAAACACTATTAACCCATATGACCAGGAACTACTGAAGCTTTTGGATGCTACACAATACAAGACTACTTTGCCCGCATGTGCAAATTATGATAGTCCAGAGGGGAATGAGTAAAGAGATTTACCCAAAAATAATCCCAGACAGGATAAAGGTTTCTTCTTCAATTTTATCACCTCTAAAATATTATTTTGATTAAGCTGTGGCATTTTCTTCTAGCTTTGCTAGGAAAGGCAGCAGAATGTTTAATTTTGGGGGGATATTATATGCAGTTTTGTGCCTTTCTATGTTTTGAAGAAGTAGACTTCCTGAAACATCAATAAGAAAAAAAAATTAAGGAAAAGAACATTGATGTAGAATGGATAATACTGAAAGAAAACAGACATTTAGATAGTTTTCCATTCAGATACTGGGTTTTTTTCTTCTGAAGTTCCTATAAATGTATTACAGTCAGCCCTTGGTTCGCCTTTGCAAACCCAGCGAGTTGCAAAGAGAGCGAGTTCATGAATGTTAAGGTAATCCCATCCCCATCCATAGCCATGCCCCACCCACTAATGAGCTCTAGATGGCGGGCCTGGGAGCGCCGCATGCCCTGTAGATCCTCACTAAAGTGGAGGAAATGCCTTTTTTTACTTCCCTGCTGCACAATCCTGGCTTATGGAATGGAGTTTCTGAGTACAGAAATCCCACAAGAGCCAGTGCTGCCGGGAGCCCTGGAGCCATCAACTGCCTTCCTGAGCTGATTGGGCATGGAGCCTCCTACCACTGTTTATCCCCTGTTATTTCTATGCTGGGACTTAGGGTTGCTGGTGTGTGCCTCTTGTGTTCAAACGGGGCAGAGGTGCTGTGACGCATTGTGCCACTCCAACAAATCCGTGGCAGCTCATCCTGGGCCGCCATCCTGGGCCACTCTGGAGTGGAACCCTGTGGGAGGGTTGTGGAATGACAGCTGTGCCAGGTCCAGCAGTGCCATGAGAACCCTGGCACTCCATGATGGGAGCCACAGTTACATGATCTGGGATGCACAAGCCAATCTGGGCAGGCTGACAGAGTCGCCACTGTCAAACGGCCTGTGATACACCCAGCCAGCACTCGGGAGAGGGCCATGGCGCGAGCAAGGCTGTGACACATGCGTCGGTCCAGAGCACATAGTCACCGCTGATTTCTTTTGTTTGAGTTTTCTTTTTCCAGGAATACAATAGTGATGAACATAAGTTTTTTCCCTCTTTTGATTTCTCTTTAATAAATTTTAATTATTAATCAGTGACAGGGGTCGCAGTGCGGGTAGAATTGAGCCAGGGTGCAGAGTTAGGGTAGTTGCAATTCGTCGCCTAGCAATGGGATGTGCAGCCATGTTTACAGATGCAAGGGCTACAGTGACCTTCACCACGCGTGTGCAAACAGAGCTGGTTGGCCCCCTGGCATTGCTGGTGGCTCTGACCTCCCTTTCCCCGTAACAGCTCATGTCCCCTGAAGTACACATGGTTAGCAGCTTTATTGCTTGCCCCTGCTGTGACATCAGGTAAGGCTGCCATTCAACCAGCCTCGAGAGGGACATCAGAAGGCGAAACCTCTGCCGTGGCAAGCTGTTTCCTCTGGAACAGGAGCATATTAGCTATCCCAGGAGCGAGGCAGGATCAAGGCTTTCAGGATGGAAACCACGTCTCCACCCATGATCTCAGAGTCTTTGTTAGCCTCTCAGAATCCAGCAGCAAAGTCTTTTTAGCATCAATGCAACTGGATAAACATGGCAGCAGGAANGCCAAGTGTGTCTGGGATCTAAGACATCTGCAGCTTTCCGGAATAATCCTCTATCTTCATTGTGGCTGCAGATAGATTCTACATCTCTGCTCTCTCTCTCTATTCCATAGGTTTTCAGGCAGACAGTGTGCTTCACTATGGTCCATTCTACAAGCAGCAGCAAGATGCCTGGAAAGTTTCCTATCCCTCCTCCAGCTGGACTGACCTTGCCTTCATGACTGCTCAACGTCTCACAGGCTCTGGTCCGGCCATCTTCTTTCCTGTTTCTCTACTTTTTTTCTCCTTTCTTAAATATGTTATCACAGAGGCGCTTCTATCTGCTTCTGACCTTGAATCTGTGGCAGCGGCGGAGGCTCGGGCAGCAGCTGTTAGCCCCCCTCGCTGCCAGAGGGAAAAAAACCCACTCAAACCAGGACACAGGATGTGTCAGGATGCCAGCACCTGCCCACCCCCTGCCAATGACAGCCCATCCAGGGCATGGTAACCATGGCAACTTTCCCTGCCCTCACCTTATTTACATAACCATGAGCTTATTAGACAAAGTTTGGTCAGTGTGTGTAAGTCACTGTTTGTTTGTTTGCGTGCTTTTTTTGCGGGATGGGTCACTTTGCTTGGCTTTTTTTTTCCCAGGAATGCAGTGCAACAGGCTTTCCCCGCTCCCTCCCCCTCCTGGGCAGTAGACGCTCCTCTGGGAACCCCTGAGTCTGCAGATCTTTCTGCACACATGAGCACTTGCGTCTGCCGCTGCCTCCACCCTTGACTCCCAACTCACAGCCACATCAGGGCGTCCAGGCTCTGGGAAGGTCTTGGCAGTCCTCCTCACTATTGATTCTTTTAAGTGTTTCTGACACTGCCACAAACATCTCCTGTAAAAACAAAGTACGTATATAGAGCTGCCTTGAGGGAGCTTTTTGATTTGGGTGATCAGTCCCCCACTGCTTCTGCCGCTGCCACCTGCCCACATCCACAAGTGGTGACTCAGAACAAAGGGAACATGGTCAAGGGCGGGGCTGAATGCCCCAACACTGATAACATCCCTGCCACCCTCCACCCTGCCTCTGGCCAGCACCATAGCACACGAGAACAGCACTAAGTACCAACATGGCCCCTGACATCCTGAGCTTGGTTCCAACAGCACTGCATGACTTGACACGGTCCCTCACAGTCCCACAATGACTGTTCTGCACTTCCCACCCACAGCAACTCCTGGTCCCAGCAGGCTGACAGAGTTGACCCAGTATCATTCTGCATAGGGGCTGTCCTGGAGCTGTGTTACCTCCTAACTGTGAGGGGAAAGCAAAACACATTTTTTAGATTAAGCACCTGGGTACAGATAAGCCCCGTGGTCAGAGCGCATCCCTGCAGGCTGCGGCTGTAGTGCTTCAACCGCTGTCTCAGACCACCGCCACAGGCAGGCGGAGGTGCACCTGGGGAATGCAGAGGCTTTTGGCTCTCAACTCCCACTGTCTCCCACCACCGTTTGCCATAGGCGACTGGAGGGCTCATCACTGGCTACCCCTTTGGTGCGGACCATTAGCACAGATCAAGGTGGAAGATGCTCCATTTCCATCCCTCCATTCCTGCCACAAGGGCGGGAGGAGTGCAGTGTTACACAACCTGCTGCCTTTTTCTTTCACTTCTCTGAGCCACAGCCAGTGGCAGTAAGTGAGCAGGGCACCAGTCTCCGCCCTGGGGGTGTGGAGAAAATGGCCAGTGCCGCTTGCCTACTCCTCAACACCTGCAGTGCTGGTGCATCCTGCTGGCTGCACAACCCCACAGGGAACACTGCCAGTCCCCACGCCTCAGCTGACGAGAGCTGGGTCTCTCTGAGGGGAAAGGGGGCTGAATCCTTGCCAAGGCATGAAGGAATGGAACACCAGGTGGGGAGTGGCGCTGCGACCAGGCCCCACTGCCTCTGCAGTAGAGGGGGGAAGCTCCCTCCGCTACACTAGCCCCTCCTCTTACCCAGAAGCCATACTCTCCTGCTGTACAAAGCCTCAGCTCCTGCCACACTCCTTGAGAAGCAGTCTTTCCAGGCACTGCTGCACACTGCTCCATATTTAAACTCAATGTTGTTTAAACCTGCCACCTCCAACCATCCCCCCCATGCCCAGAAGCGCCTCCCATCCCAGCTCCACAGTGATGGCAATGATCCCCCTTCTCCTTAAATGGTGGAAATAGACAGAGCTCAGGGACTGCATGGGGTGGGGGGTGTCCCTGCCAGTCCAGGGGTGGGCCATGCATCTTGCTGCTCCCTTCCACTCTCCCTCTCCTCCCCACCCATGGTGGCTTCTGGGCAAGGATAACTTCAATATTCATGAACTCATTACATAGTCACAAGCTGACTGAGTTCATGGCATTTTCTGCACATGCGCATGGGCCCGCTTTTCAATTTTTCAATTGAAGTCTTGGATATGCGAATCATGAGTAACCAGGGATTTACTGTAATGGCGAAAAGGAGGGCAGCAACAACCTCCACTAATAATTGGATATGGAGGGAAATAAAGAGTCATACCTCAGTTATTCACAATGTATTATTTACTCAATTATTCATGGAGCAGTGTGCTCTCAGCCCTGGCCAACCCTGCCAGGAATCAGGAAGTTTTTAAGTGTAGCATAGAGACCCACGTGGGGTCCATTCCAGCCGAGGCAGCCAGCCTGGACTTGCCAGGACATATCTGCCTATCTGCATATCTGCATATTCATAGCCTCAGACAAAGCACTCCTGCCAGTGCTAGCTGCTGCAGTTAAAGGGAAAAAAACCTGACTCCCATGCTCCTTGCTGCCTGTAAGGAGCTCAGGATGCTGTAGTGTTCCAAAGTTGCCATATTTCTGGCAATAATTTGCCATATTAATTTCTGACCCCTATTCGTGGATTAAAGGTTCTGCAGGAACTTCGAGTGACCCATAATCCATGAATATGGAGGTATGACTGTAGTAACAAAAGATGAGGAAAAGACAGATGTACTTAACGCCTTCTTTGCCTCCTCTGCTTTCAACAGTTAGGTGGATTGTCTACAGGACAGCTGATCTTTCTGGTGTGACGTCCATCCACAAAAAAGGCTGGAAGGACAATCTGGGAAATTACAGACCTGTCAGCCTGGCCTTGGTACCAGGTAAAATTATAGAGCAGATAATCCTGGGTGCAATCATGCAGTACCTGAAGGATGACCAGGAGACCAGGCCAAACCAGCATGAATTTAAGAGGGGTAGGTCCTGCCTGACCAACCTGATCTCTTTTTATGACCAAGAACTCACCTGGTAGACAAAAGGAGGGCTGTGGATGTAGTACAACTTGACCTTAGTAAGCCTTTGACACTGTCTCCCATAAAAAACTCCTGGAGAAGAGGGCAGCCCAGGGCTTGAACAGGAGCATTCTGGGCTGGCTGCATGGATTAGCCCAGAGAGTGTTGGTGAATGGTGTCACATCCAGTTGGTGGCCAGTCACTAGTGCTGTCCCCCAGGGATGGGTCTTGGGCCCGGTCCTGTTTAATATCTTTACTGATGATCTAGACGAGGGCATTGAGTCCATCATAAGCAAGTTTATAGATGATGCCAAGGAGGTGTCTATCTGTTAGAGGGTAGGAGGGCCCTACTGACCTTGACAGACTGGAGAGATGGGTAGATTCCAATAGGATGAGATTTAACAAGTCCAGGTGCTGAGTTCTACACTTTGGTTACAATAAGCTTATGCAGAGCTACAGATTATGGACAGAGTGGCTGAAGAGAGGTCAGGCAGAAAGGGACTTGGAAGCACTGGTAGACAGGAAACTTAACATGAGCCAACAGTGTGCCCAGGTGGCCAAGAAGGCCAATGGGATCCTGACCTACATCAAGAATAGTGTCGCCAGCAGGACTAGGGAAGTTGTCCTTCCCATGTACTCAGCACTGGTAAGGCCGCACCTTGAGTAATGTGTCCAGTTCTGGGCCCCTCAGTTTAAGAAAGATTTTGAGATGCTAGAATGTGTCCATAGAAGGACAGTGAGGATGGTGAAGAACCACCCTATGGGAAGCGGTTGAGAGAGCTGGGGTGGTTTAGTCTGGAGAAGAGGTACTCAGGGAGACGTTATTGCTCTCCGCAACTACATGAAAGGAGGTTGTAGTCAAGTGGGGGTAGGTCTCTTCTCTCAGGCAACTGGTGACAGAACAAGAGGACACAATCTCAAGTTCCATCAGGGAAGATTTAGGCTCGAGATTAGGAAGAAATTCTTCACAGAAAGGGTGATTTGACATTGTAATGATCTGCCTGGGGACGTCGTGGAGTTACCATCTCTGAAGATCTTTAAGAATAGACTGAATGACGCACTGGTTTAGGTGATGGGTTGGTGTTGGCTTGTATGTTGGACTTGATGATCTCAAAGGTCTTTTCCAACCTTCATAATACTGTGGTAATGTGGTGCTGTGAAGTTTAGAATAGATTCGAATGACTGGAATTTTTTTTTATTATGAAATATTTATTCTTTCATATTTTCTCCTTCTGCTGGAGATTCAGTCTCAATTGGAGGAAGTAGGCATTTCTCATTACAGTATCACAGTATTAGCAAGGTTGGAAGAGACCTAGGAGATCCTCAAGTCCACCCTGCAACCCAACACCAACCCATTGCCTAAAGCATGGCACTAAATGCCTCGTTCAGCCTACTCTTAAATACCTCCAGGGATAGCGACTCCACCACCTCCCTGGGTAGACCGTTCCAATGAGCGATCACTCTCTCAGTGAAAATCCTCTTCCTAACATCCAGTCTAAACCTCCCCTGGCGTAGCTTAAAGCCATGTTCTCTTGTTCTGGTGTTGTCAGCCTGTGAGAAGAGGCAACCTCCCCTCAGGTAGTTGTAAACAGCAATTAGGTCACCTTTGAGTCTCCTCTTCTCCAGGCTGAGCAACCCCAGTTTCCGGAGCCGCTCCCCATAGGGCTTGTCCTCCAGTCCCTTCACCATCCTTGTCACCATTCTCTGGACCCTCTCAAGCAGCTCAACATCCTTCTTAAACTGGGGAGCCCAGAACTGCACACAGTACTCAAGATGTGGTCTGACCACAACTCCTAAATCCCTCTCCATTTCACCACTCTCCAGCCACTCATCCCTCAGCCGATAGCGGTGCATGGGGTTGTTATGTCCAAAGTGAAGAACCCAGCACTTAGTCTTGTTAAATCTCATACTGTTGGAGTCTGGCCATTTCTCTAGTCTGTCAAGGTTCCTCTGAAGGGCCCGCCTACCCTCTGGCAGTTCGACATTCGCCCCCAGCTTCGTATCATCTGTAAACTTTGTGATGATGGACTCAATTCCCTAGTCCATACCATCAATAAAGATGTTGAACAATGCCAGGCCTAACACTGACCCCTGTGGGACTCCACTGGTGACTGGCTGCCAGCTGGATGTGGCATCATTCACCAGCACTCTCTGAGCTCATTTATCCAATCAGTTCCTAACCCAACATAAAATGCTTCTATCCAGTCAGAAATGAGAAATCAATATTAGTAGGTAGAACATGATTCTACTTTATAAATAATTTAAATGTTCTTAAATTTGAGATTTTAAACATCTTTATATTTAAAAACTTATTTTATACATAGAGGAATTTGGATTAAAATGAAATTCATCATGTTACCCATCTCTAAAAATCTCAGGGTTAATATCCTATTTATATTCTATATTCTTAGAATTCTTGTGCTTGGCTTTGGATTTTGCCAGGCATGTTTTCTGTTTTTAGTGACCAAATTGTAAATTTTAAGAGTTTCTCTTCATAATTTACAGAAGCACTTTCTTTTCAAATTAACACATATAGAAGAACATTCTGAGTTTAAGGAGATTAATTGTAGAATGTAATGAAACATATTTCAAGAGCTAAGACAACATGATTTAAAATAGCTTAAGATTCAGAAACATAATTTTGCTTTTGTTGAGGTTGAAAAATGAAGGTTTCTTTTATATACTGTATATCCCAAGATGATCTCAAAGCACTTTCACTTAGAAAAGCTAGCTGCTATTACATATGAATTTTCAAAGCTTGCCAAGGCTTTGGAAGGAATGATAAAAATTACTATTGCACGACCTTCAGGTTTTCTTTGTTTCATAAAAGGCTAGGATAGCATTTTTGTCATTTTTCTTTCAGCTCAGGTCTTTCATCATAAATATCAAAGCATGCAATTATGCCTGCTCATATCCTACCGTATTCTGCCTGTTTTCTATCCATAGTGATGGTGTTCTCTTTTAGGATACCTTTTTCTTTTGTTTTTTGCAAGACTGAAAGAAGTCCCATGTTTTTGTTGAGTGCTATAAATTGTTCATGAAAAATATGTTGCACTGATTAAAATGAAGAAGAGTTGATTAAAGCAGATTTTATTCTTTTGTTCTAAGATAAATCCTAAAGTAATGTTCAAATGTCAATCCTATAGAGATCATAGAATACTGATATGGCCTTCAGGTGGAATTTTTAAATAGTGCTCATTGTAAAAAATGGAACAATCTTCTATTAAAATCTCTAGTTTCATGTTGAAATATTCCTATTGTTCCTTTTCATTTTTCATGTGTAAGTTGTTGTTCTGTCCTGTTTTGTGGTTTCATGTGGCCAGATCATCAAAGGCATGCTGCTGCCTAAATCAAGTCATAGTTGCATAATATACCTCACAATTAATTACCTCTATGTCCTAAATACTTCAAATGAGAATCCTTTTGCTTTTTTGCATGTTTACTGGTCTATTCCAAATTCTAAGGCATATTGGCATAACACAGGTGTTATGCCTGGCTGTAATATCCTTGGTTCATTTACTCCTGAAATACGGTTTTATTTGGTTTTTTTTTATTACACTATCTTAGATACTAATAACAATTTATACAGTAAAATATTAATTTCTATTAATTGATTGAAGATAAAAAATTCCGCCTTTAAAAACAGAAGAGCAAACCTTTTCTAGTGCTTGCAGAAACACACCTTTTCTTTTTTTTGTTTATTATGTCCAGATTTTTATCAAATTTACAATGACACAAAGAATACATTGTTTTCATCAATTTGAACTGTGCTGTCACATGAATGTGAACTTCCTAGCTATGTCTTAAGTTAAATGTCAAGGGATATACATTTTCCCCATAGAACAAAATCCATTTCGCGTGTCTTTTAATGATGGTGAAGCAAAAAAATCCACGACTGTATTTTTAAAACAAGTAGAACTGCACCAGCATGTGTTAATAAAAATAAGTATGTCCAAATAGTAACAGTGTTACTCATAGTACCTAATAAAAAATAGTTCTGACAATGATCATTATAAGTAATAAAACCTTACTATTTGATAAGATTTCCTGATGTAAGATTGCACTAAACTGAATAAAAATTGTTTTTAAAAAAATTTAACCAATTTCATTAGAAGAATGTTTAGGATGAGGTGCTCAGTGACATGGTCTAGATGGTGGGAGGCTTGGATGGATGGAGCGTGGTGCCCGTGGTTCCACTCTTGTGGACCTGATCTCTGGGTGGTCGTTCGCTTGGGAGTTGGACTAGATGATCCTGTGGGTCCCTTCCAACTCAGAATAACCTGTGAACCTGTGAATTTTTCAATCCTCTTAAAAAGAGAACATGCAAAAAGAACAAGTAAAAAGGAGAGGCTTTCTGAAGGATTTTTTGCAGTTAGCTTTCGAAAATTCCCCCCTCAGCATATAAATACTCTCAGTAAAAACTTTCTCATACTGGCAATATATATCAATACTGCAAAAGAAGGGAAGATAATGCTCACCATAAGAGAGCTCATTAATTCTTAAGACTTCTAAAATACTAATACAACTTTCAAACAACGTTGCTTGTTTATGCAGTAGCCATTCAATTCATTGTGAAATTGAGATTAAAGCTGAGAATTTTACATTACTCTATGTATCCTTTTTCCTACATCATTGTCTTACTTGTTTATTTGCACACATTGAATGATGACTACACTCGGAAATTATTGTGCATTAAAAAACCAAGAACACGATAAAGTGTCTGAGAGCTATAAGCAAAGCAACCACTTGAGAAACTTTTTAATGTCTGTAGCAGCTCATGAAGTATTTTGGCCTTTGCCTCTCTGAAAACCATCGGAAGCAACTTGGTTCTTTACAACATCTTTTTCTATCAGTCAAAATCTGCATTTCAAATGTTAAACCTCAGTAATAAAGGGATCTTATACTGAATGACAGTTTAAAATGTATTTTGTTCTCCATCCATGATACTTGGATTACAGAATGCTTTAAAGTCTATCCATAAAACAACTGATACTGATTTTCTTTTTTTAATTGGAAGAAATTTCTTAATCCATTTTAGCCTCTGTTGTGCTTACTATAGAATAGTAATGATAGAGTTATTTTGGGGGGATTATAAATCTATCTTCCCCTAAGCATATTGTCATCCATGCTGAAGTAATTACTTCAACTACTAAAAGTTTGCCTTTGTTATGAAAAACATAAAAATTAATTACAGTATCACAGTATGTATTAGCAAGTTTGGAAAAGACCTTAGAGATCATAAAGACCAACGTATAAACCAACACCAACCCATCATCTAAACCATGGCACTAAGCACCTCATCCAACCTACTCTTAAACATCCCCAGGACGTTGACTCCACTAGCTCTCTGGGCAGCCCATTCCAAAGGCAAATCACCTTTTCAATGAAGAATTTCTTCCTAATATAGAGTCTAAACCTCCCGTGACAGAGCTTCAGTATGCAAAGTAATAAGAACTGTTTCTAAAGTGTTTCCTTTTGCCAGAGGCAGATAGTACTAGAGAGTGATACAGGGGTGATATTTATGATCAAAGCTGAAGAGGCCAGAATTCTGTTAATAAAATTAGGCAATATTACAAATTGCATGTGTGCAAAGTGTGGGTTCCCACCCAGAACCAGGTAGAATACTTCAAAGTCGGGAGGTGGAGACTTTACTTATTGCTTTCAGTATAGGCAATAAATTAAAAATTAAATAAAAAGCTGAGCTGAAACACATATAACTGGAAACAAATAATCAGGCAATGGAGGGCAACATACATTATAACCATTACGAATTACAATGATTGCTGGAATATCTTGGCACCATAAGAAAAAATTATGGAGTGAAGTTAACAAAAATCAGAAAAAGGAAAGAGAGTCTTCATCCCGTAAAATATAAGTCAAGGAAAGATGTCAGTGAAGTGGGTTCTGATGATGAAAATCTATAATTTAAAGGTTAATTTGCCAAAATAAATGTATGCAAGTAGTATTGCAGTACTGACTTTATAGTTAGGAAAAAAATATTGAATGTTTATCTATAAAATGGATCAAAGATTTGAATCAAAGATTACTAATTTGCTACTACTGTTTATCCCTATTTCTGATAGTTAAATAAATGGTAATAATAGTCTCCATGGATGGTGACTCAATCACCTCTGTGGGTAACCCATTCCAAATCCGGATCACTCTTTCAGTGAAAAACCTTTTCCTAATATCAAGTCTAAACTTTCCCTGCTGAAGCTTAAGACTATGACCTCTTGTCTTGTCACCAGTGCCCAGGGAGAAAAAGACCGACCGACCCCCACCTGACTACAACCTTCTTTTAGGTAGTTTTGGACAGTGATAAGGTCACCCCTAAGCCACCTCTTTTCTAGGTTAAACAGACCCAACTCCTTCAACCTCTCCTCATAGGGCTTATCTTTGAGCTCCTTTACCGTCCTAGTTGCCCTTCACTGAGCTTGTTTCAGCACCTCAACATCTTTCTTGAACTGAGGGGCCCAGAATTGGACACAATACTTGAGGTGCGGTCTAACCAGCGCCAAGTACAGGGGAAAGATAACCTCTCTTGACCTACTGGCCACACCATTCTTGATGCAGGCCAGGATGCCATTGGCCCTCTTGGCCACCTGGGTACACTGCTG
>WEKX01029499.1:29966-54740 GCA_013390025.1 Pitta sordida
TCTCTGCTGTGTTAAGTTCCCAACAAAAATCTGGGAAATTGAAAGTCACCTAAGAGAATGAAGGAGGGTGATCTTGAGATGTATTCCAACTGTTTGTAAGACATTTGATCAACATCAACTTCCTGATTGGGTNCTACAACCCCTTTTTAGGTAGTTATAGACTGTGATAAGATCACCCCTGAACCTCCTCTTTTCCAGGCTAAACAGAGCCAGCTCCGTAAGCCACTCCTCATAGGGCTTAGCTTCCACCCCCTTTATACATATATGAGATCAATCCACTCATATATACGTATATGAGATCAATCCACTTTAGTATAGCGGTGAGTGTCCCCTCCGCTCACACGGGAGACTGGGTTTTGATTCCCCACCAGGGAGGTGCCATTTAAGACTTGGACTCAATGACCCTTGTGGGTCCCTTCCAACTCAGTATATTCTGTGATTCTGTGATATACTTCCTGAATTCAAGGACCAAAGAGAAATTACCTTAAAACCTGTAACAAAGAATAGGATGGCTGCTTAGTAGAAATCTGTATTTAGCAGAGGAAAGAAAGTTCTAACCCCTCTTATCTTACTTTTCTTTAGCCTAATACAAAGTAAATCAAGCAACAAGATTCACTAAAGCTTGCAGAAGTTAAACCTCACATTTGTAAATCTAGTTAATCATGCCACATACGTTTGTTTTTCCCGCAAATGCGGTGAGAGGGAAGCAAGAAGGGACACACATTAGTAAGAGTCAGGTGTAGAGGAGTTAATATTTACTTTATTTTCAGTTTCTAGTTAGGTAAGTTTCTTTGGATCTTTCTGTATTGAAAACTTCCACAAAACCTTCCTAAATGTATTTAGCTTTTTTTGGGCTAATCCCTTAACTACTCATTTGTAACTATCTATTACATTACCATAACACCTATTGATCTTGAAATTCTAGTGCCTACTATCTTAGACAAACTAAAGCTTTAGGAAGTATTAATTAGGAGTTATGGGACTTAATTAAGCAGGAGGAAGAAAAAAAGTTCTCAAACTCCATACTGTGTTGTAACATGTATTTCTATGCAGAATAGAAGTTAATCTGTTAGAAAAAAAGTTACAGTATTTTAGTTTGAGAATCTATATCTCAAAGAAGAATAAAAAATTGAAGTAGGGTTGCACAGGCTTTCTGAAGTATGATACATTATGTACAAAATTACCTCTGTTCCAACATTGATGTAAAAGGAACAACTGAATGAACTAAGCAGAAAAGTCTTTATTCTTGTCCCATCATTCAAGTAGTGCTCCATAAAACAAACATTTTCCAAGACTTTCTGGTTGGGATATTTAGCATGCTGGAACTTCAGTCTCTAAAGGTCTTCAGTGCACAGGTACTAAAAGTTTCTAAATATTTAGGATTCTTCTTCCCACTAGTGAGAATCCTTGGAAGGACAAATATTAGCTGACGTTGTGTTTTGACAGGAACAAACATTTTCAAAATATTATTTTCAGAATAAAGTTTTTGTGAAGAGAGATTTCGTCAGTTTTTAAACTGGATTAATGAATGAATGATTATTGCATTTGGTCTTTTACTGTCTTTATATCTGGTCTTTATACATGATTTGTTGTCCCACTTCAGGAGGGAAATATCTGTCTCATGAATCAATATAAATATATGTAGATTTACTAAGAAAATATATTCCTCAGATAGGTTGGTCAGAACAACACTTTGTGCATGCTTAGAAATCTTATCTGCTAAGATAAATACATCTACTGTTTTTCTGAATATAATGATCACAATTTTATCCTTCTAATCAATTTTATTTTTTAAAGTGAGAAATGTTAACAAACTCAGAAAAATGTCTTCTGGTAAGTTAAATGGAAAAATCTACATAAAAATCACTGAAACATCTGACAAACACCCTAAAACTAAATTCAGAGACATTAAAGTTGTGATAGTACAGCCTTTTATATTATGATCATGTCATGGTTTTTGTTTTTTTTCCTCTGACAGGGCGGGGGTTAATAGCTTCTGCCTGGGCCTCCGTCGCTGCTATGGAGATCAAGGACATGAGCAGAAGGAGATAGAGACATCTCTGTGAACAATATATTTGAGAAAGAAAAAAAAGTTAGTAGCGAGATGTAGATTGCCAGAGCAGGGCCTATGTGGAGAAGCTGAAAGCTATGAAGGCACGACTAGGCCAGCCAGAGAAGGAGTAGGAAGGATTCCAGGCATCTCGCTGCTGCTTGTGGAATGGACCATGGTGAAAGCAGACGGTCTGCCTGCAAACCAATAGAATAGAGAGAGAAACATGGATGCAGAATCCACCTGAGGCCACGACTGAAGATGGAGAATCATGCTTTGAAAGGTGCAGAAGTTTTGAGAGCCCAGAAACACNTAAACCTCCCCTGGCGTAGCTTGAGGCCGTGCCCTCTCGTTCTGGTGTCGTCAGCCTGGAGGAAGAGGTCTACACCCATCTGGCTGCAACCTGTTGCCTTTAAAATTCTGCATCTCACATTAAGCTCTGATCTTGTGAGTTAATACATAAATCCTTTATATTCCTCACTTGTAGTTTGCCTTGTTTTGCCTGTGATAAGTTTTTTCCCAGTTTTTTTTTTCTCTGGGAGAGGTTGTGTGTGAATCTCTGGCATCCAGCCAGGGTCAAACCATAACAGATCACAACTATGGGACAAATGTGTCTTGTTTCATCCTTATTGACACTTCAAGGCTGCGGTTCATCCATAGGAAGTATACTATGTTAGTGAGATCCAGTTGGTAGACGTAGCTAAAGCATGTAAAGATTAAATTTTCCTGTAAGGTGATCTAAAAGAAATATTGGTGGTCCCTCACTCTGTCATTATAGCTGAAAGAGATAGTTTTAACACCATTATGCTGCTTCAGGATAGTAAGTAGGTTCTACCTCAGAGTAGCTTTTTTAAACATGAGTCCAGATCCTTGGAAGTTAAAGGCACTTTACTCTTTCTACTTTGCTTGAGCTAATTAGAGATAGAATTCAGAGGCCTGGTTGCCCATTTTCCTAAATAAGGTAAATGTGATAGAAAGGTCAGCAGATAATAGGATGAAGTTGAGAGACAAGTAGCGTAAAAGGTCATCTGTAGATTAATAAATACAAAGAAATCAAGGAATTGCAGAAAAGGAATAGTTTTGAAGAAATGTTCCCCTCGCCCATGTCGCTACTGATGTGGGTGCAACACTCAAATAATGCAAGTACAGCATCATCAAAATTCTTGCATTACATATTTTTCCCTTAAATTTTAGATCACAAACTGTGATGGCATCCGTTAAGCATGATTACGAACACTTCTGTTATGTATGTATGTTGGTTATATTAAACCATTTGTTTCAATCAGAAACAGAAGAGACAACTTAATTCTGGATACAAATATAGTAGAGACAAAGAGATGGTAGAAGCAGAGTGATCCTTTCAAGATTTATTTAATATATTTATGACCTGTATTTCTTTGGGCTTCAAAGGGATTCAAAGAGTAAAACATTTGATAAATATATAAAAAGACAGAAATTACAATAATATCATTATCTGTATAAAAGAGCACATGTAAACTGTGATTTTTATTTTTGCATTTTTTCTTCATCATCCTAAATTACAAAAGATGCAGACGCCTTCTTAGATCTAGTCTTGAAGGTGATACAGTGTATTGATTTGACACATCTTGAGACCTAATAATCAAGTACGTGTTTTTATGATTGGCTGATGTTGCCTTTCATCTGGCTGCCTAAAGAATGTTAAGTTGACTGAGGTCATCTATAGCCAATAGATAATCTACACGACTAATAAAAATGCTAAATAGGCTGTCAATCTGTTTTCCAATCATATGAAACCTCCTAATCCAATTTGTAATTTGCAAGATGAAACTAAACTAAAAAATAAAATAAAATAAAATATGTGCATTTACTAGAACAGATTGATATATTACCAGTATACATCTAGCTACATTTTAACATCTGAGCTTTCTCTTGAAAGGTTATGATAATGAATATCATAGCCTGGTAAATTTTTAACAGATTTTTATGGACAGAACATTGTACCGGTGATTGTTATCTGAAAAAAACTTTATCTGAACCTCAGATACGTGCAATACATTACTCCATAACCTTAAAAATCTGTTTTGTGCTTTCTCATCAGGTATTTTCAGCTGCACATTCATATCTGAGGATGGTATCTGGTTGAAAGTATACATGATAAAAATAATAGTAATATTTATCACTGCATACATTCAAGCCCAAATATTTTCTTTTGCTGATGTGGTAAAATGTATGTTCCTGTTGAGTGGTCTTACACATATGAAACATAGGCACTGTTACTGTAGAATACTGCATTACAGTTCTGTGGCAAAACCCTAAATTTAGTGGTACATCCAAAACCACCTTTCCTCGAATTAGCAGGTGTTAACAAAAAAGCTCTGGTCCAAAATTTCACGCTGTTGTAGAGTATTATATTTTCTTTCCAAGATACGTATCTAAAGAAAATCAGATTTTAACAGAGGCTATGAAGATCTTTTATAAAGACAGAATTCCTGAAATAATGTAAATGTATTTAATTTAGAACACTAAATATTGATTCTGAATATTTTTAATTTTATCATTAATATAACAAAGCAGACACTTTCATGCCTGCAAATCCTGTTATTTAGACCTGTTTCCAGTTGAAAAGCTGTATATTACAAAGTAGAATAGGGAGTTAAAAGTACTAAGGCTTAAAATTCACCTTGGGTTTTGGTCACCTGTTCTTCAGATTGGAGAACTCACAGTATTTTCTAGCTAGTTTTATCTGCCCATTTTCCTTCCCACAAAAACCAGAGAGAATGGGAAAGATTGCAGTGTTGGGTTCCATCATCTTTTCTTATACCAGTATGGAATCAAGATCATCCAGACTTGGAGCTAAGAGGTGTTTCCACACCTCAGCCATGCTCTGCCACTAAAGACGAGATAAAAATAAATAAGTAATATTATGCTTACTAGAAGAATAATAACAATGAATTTACATGCACTGCACTAGGGGAGGAATTCACAATATAGATCAAGGTGCTCAGCTTCCACATAGAGTGAAGGTAAAGAGCTTCAAACTTCATGACAAAATGGCAATAATATAAACTTCATACATCAGGTGTGCATGATGACGGATAAAAAGTGAGTCAGAAGGAAAAAGTTAATTAACATTAATATGAGATTCTAATAATATAAGATTTAACAAGTCCCAATTCTGGGTTCTGCACTTTGGTCATAACAATCCCATGCATCGCTATCGGCTGGGAGATGAGTGGCTGGAGAGTGGTGAAATGGAGAGGGATTTAGGAGTAATGATTGACAGGAAACTCAATATGAGCCAGCAGTGTGCCCAGGTGGCTAAGAGGGCCAATGGCATCCTGGCCTGTATCGGGAGTGCAGTTCTGGGCTCCCCAGTTCTGGGCATCCCCAGAGGGATGTTGAGCTGCTTGAGAGGGTCCAGAGAAGGGCAACGAGGATGGTGAAGGGACTGGAGGGCAGGCCCTATGGGGANGCCATCCCTGGACGGGGAACTAAGTGACATGATCTAGATAATGGGAGGCTTGGATGAATGGAGAGTGGTGCCCATGGCTCTGGGGTTGTGTGTTCGATCCCTGGGTGGTCATTCCCTTGGGAGTTGGACTAGATGATCCTTGTGGGTCCCTTCCAACTTGGAGTAACCTGTGAACTTGTGAGCAATAAAAATTGTGACATTATTTTTATTTGTTGTCCAAATCTTTCTTCAAACAGCAATCCTCTGCATATGTGCAGTCGTAAACTCTTTTAAAGTAAATTTTGAGCATTTTAATAGGTTAGGCACAATTTACTTGCCTAAACACATGTCTATTGTCATTTAAGTCATTAAGCTATCATGCCTGGCTTCTGCCTTCCCTTCATAATGGAATAAGAGTTGCAAATTTCTGCTGTATTTTCAATCACATATGAGACTCACAGCTTATTTTCTACAGCTCAATTTCTTAGTTAATTTTTTTGTGGATCCCTCAGAAGCACAGTAACACCGCAAATATCATGGAGGTTCAGTTCAGAGGACCTCCTGCAAAATGCAAAAACCACAAAATAAGATTTGTATATATTTTTAAGCTTAATAAAATTAACACACTCTTATAAATCTTTACAGTACTCATGATGGTGACATGCTTTACGACGCATATTTTATTTCAATTGAAAATAATACATATCATAATATAAAAAGATGTATATTGTATAATACAAAAATTCCATGAAATAACCCTAATGAAATAACGAAGAATCTGCAGATTGTATTCCTAGGAGAAATCCCATGAAGGAGTGAGGTAAAGAAAATCAAAGCACAAAATAGTGATATATAATCTATAGACTTCCAGAGCTTTTCAAACAACAGAAAAGGAAGATTCTGCTTTCAGTTAAATTTTAATGCCATTTACAGATATTTTGCCTCAGTTTAACAACAAATAAACAAAAAACGTTTTGACATAGTTTAAAAAATAATGAGATCGATTAGGGTTTTGATTACTTTTAGGATAGGAGATTTTAAAAAGTTTTCCAAATATAAACTAAAATTAATTTTAAAAACGCATCACAGAAGTATGGTAAGGATACAGAAATAGCCTCCATTTTCAGCGATGGATTTTAACTCATTTTCTTTACAAAATAAAGTCACTGAAGCCTACTTATTTAACAGGGAATTGTGATTTTTCTTAACTTCTTTTGGATACTGTCGAATCCATTGTTTGATCGTGTTAGCTGTAGATGAACTATTGGACACATAATCCCTTGAACTAAGGATCATTTCAAGTGATTATTTTCTAGGTGAGACAGTTTAATTTGCAATATAAAAAATCTAAATTGCAACACAGAGAAAAAATTAAAAGTGTTATGAAATGTAGTCATAGTTAAAGTCTGCCTATTACTGACAGTGCAGGAGAAAACCCTACCTTTTTTAATTCCCATTTCACCAACCAGAAACTTACTTGACTGTTATTACTGCCACATAGAAGATAAAGGCAAAGCCTTCACTCTTTCTGTGGTAGATTACTGGCAAAAAAAAAAATCCTCTTAGGTACCTCTTAGGAGAATTCATGTTCTTTCTTGTTTAGGGCAGCCAAACAAGAGTGTTGAAATATTTTCTGCAAAAGAAAGAGTGAATTCCTTTCACCTACACCAAAGTAAGAGTCAAAGTGAAGAATTTCATCTTGCTCTTAGCTTGCTTTTGGAAGCCTAATGTTACAATCCACTCCCAGAAGGCCAGGTCTGAGCTGATTTTCAGTAACTTCAGTTAATTTTAGTTAGTTCTATGTAGGTAAGAGCACAAAAATAACTTGTCTTTTTCTCTTCCTGTCACTTGAATTGGCAAAATTTCAATCCAAGTCCTGAGATCTGTGACTTTCATTTTTTCCTGGCTTCTCTAAAAGTGTGCCAAGAATATTTTTTGGCATCTGCCATTTTGATAGTAGTATTGCCAGTGACTGGTCATTGCATAGAATCAAAGAGTTGGCACTGCATTTTGTAATTTTCACAGAAGCATTTGATTTGATTGACTCTAGAATGCTGATTAGAGGAGATAATGTTATGATGCTCTTGAGGATAACTCACTTAACTCAGATTCATGGTTGTTTAACAAGAAGTACACACAGATTTTTTTGTACAGGGTAAGGGATCTGGCTTGGCTGAAATGGACTGTGGTGTCCGCCAAGACTCAGTCTTCAGACCATGTTTATTGAATTTATTTGTCAATGATTTATTCTTGATTGTATTAAATTTATTTTACACTTATATAGATGATGCAATGTTGCAATATGGTTCTAATTCATTGGCCATGGTAGAGCAGGATTCAGATAATTTATGGAGGGAACTTTCAAAAGAAAACCTTTTCTAATGAAAAAGAACACTGCTAGTTATTAATATTTCCAAACAAACTCTAAATACTTTGCAGTCCTCAGTCAAAAAAAAAAGAAAGTCCTCTACTGAAATGCATACTTTAGTCATGACTTAATGGTTGGATCAACACTGTCTAGTTACTCTTCAGCAATTTTGTGCTGAAATGCTGTTAACTGGAAGCAGGTATCACTTTTAAAGGTAAGAACTCTACAGACTATAGTGTCCTTAAGCAATAGATGAAGCAAGAAACAAAAAATCTGCAATGCTGTCAGATTAAAGGTTGTTTAAATTTAGAAGAGAAACAGACTGTGATATCGATAAAGAACTATGCAGATTTGTTTTATATTATTGCTATGAATAGGGGAAAAAAATCCAATTTGCCTTTAGGCAAATTTTCAGATTTGCAGCTTGACAGAGTATAAGAACACATCACTGCAGTTTTTATGTGAATAAGTCAACTTACTTCCTCTTCAGTGAGTCTAGAACTATGCAAATGTATTTTATGTTTGGAGAGCCCCTGGTTATACGAAAACAATGTTGTTGTTTCTTTTAGAATTTAATTTAATATTCTGAGCCTTGGAGGAAGAAATCATCATAGGCTGATTTACCCTACAGTCAGTGTGACAATACGGGAGGATACATTTAATGTCTTAGCAGTAAGCATTTTGAACAGGCGTCCAAATGTGATAAGAACTGAAATAATCTTTGGCAAAATTCAAATGCAGTTTAATTGAATATTTAAAGGCATTCTCAAGGTATAACTGAGAATAAATTATATAATGATGTGGTAGAAATGATTTGCTTTTATACTTCCTTCTTCCTAGTATTACCACATATGCTTGGATAGGAGTAGGGTAAGTTTCGTGCTGTGAAAGTCATTTGAGATGCAATATGAAGGCAAAGAATTGTACATTAATGACATTTTATTATCTCTTGTTCTGATATTTGTATGAATGAAAATGTAAAAGTATTTATATAATTCTTAAAAGCAAGTGCTGGTTTAGACCTTCATTTCATACTAGTGTCTTCTGTTGTATGTGAAATGTTTAATCATTTGTATTTCAATATAGATAATTTTTAAATCAAAGAGTTTTTCATATGCAGTCAATAGATCATATTTTAGGGTATATGATACAACACATTCCTTTTTCAAGGCAGAAATATTCAGATGCTTCTCCTGTCTCTTGGTTTTATGTTTCAGGTCGGGGTTTGTGGGATTGTATATTTTTTGACCTGTGGAGAAATCCCACAGGATAAACATCTATGCCATGAAAATCTGGTTATGCTTTGCTTCTTGTTTTAAAAAATATACAGAATAACCTAAGTCTTGAATGCATTCATTACTGACATCTAAGCCCCCTGTAAGTACTCTAAATGTTGAAATATGTTAATACTAAGAAGAAATATGCATTTATTTTGAAAAATAATGCTCATCCTATTTATCAGAAAGTAGACACAATTATCTCATCTAACTACATACTCAGTAAGAATGAACACGAGTTTCAGCTCCAAATTTCAGTGACAACTTGATACCTGTCATCAAGTAATATCATTCTAAATGTTTAAAATATGTTTCCATGTACACATGAAAATAAGAAATGCATAATTTGTTCATAACTCCAATTCTATTGCAGTCAAGGCTTAGCTCAGAGGGGGTTTCTCATGGATGTTTATCAGAGTTACTCTATTCCTTCTTCGCTTTACCTGTATTGTCTTCCTACTTCTGACATAACTATGCTAGCAAAATTGAGAAAACATGGATTCTTTTCATTGGAATAACTTATTCAAATCAAGGAGCTGCAATAACAGAACTCTTCTGCCACTGTATGCTGAAATAGATTGTGGTGGTTTGATTGCCAGAGATTCACCCACAGCCACTCTCTCACTTCATTTCCCATTCCCCCTCACCCCCGCCATTACAAACAGGTACCATATTCCCCATTTTCTCCAGGGGACAAAGAGGGATAGGAGTAGGGGAAAACCAGGCAGTTGGTGTTTCTCTGCCACTGCTCAGGGGAGGAGGCCATTGCCCTGCATTCCATAGGGTCCACTCCTCCACGGGAGAAAGCCTTTCATGACACTCCCCAGCATGAGTCCAAACCCAGGGACAACAGCTGTTCCATACTCAGCTGCCTGGGGGTCACTCCACAGGGTGCAGTTCTTTNTGAATCCTATCTAGGGACAGTGTTGCTGGCATTGTTTGTTGCATGTATCGAGCCTGTATTCATACATACACAAGTCTTTTGTCTTAAAAATGAGAAAAAAAAATTAGTTTGGTTTCAAAGTCAGGAGTCATTCTCAAGAGTGAGTTCTTGCAGTGTTGATACTGAGTAGTGAAGAGGAAAAACCCTGTTGGTCAACAGGGTTCCTGTATTTAAGACTTAAGTCCATAGACCTGACTATCCATGATGACCTCAGGGGCAAAGGCAGAGGTGTCCACTGCCTTTTACCAAACAGCTCAGTTGCTTTAATCTAACTCCAAATATGCAGAGTGAACCTGGCCAAGGTCACTTTGAACTGAGTTATTTCTTTTTAATTGGCAGAAATACTGACATTCCTTTTGGAACTCAAAATCAGGGATTATGTGAAATATAGGTTAGAAAATCTCTGATCTTAAGCAATTATATTTTCAGATTTGCAGATTTTATTAAAGTCAAGTGACTTAATGACTATAAATTTTCTAATTTGAAAACAGCAGCAACGAATACAAGTGTTCTAATTTGCTTTGATAATATTACATTCTCTGATATCTTATTCTCCTGTAGCGTGGGGAAAAAGGAATCAGACATCTGTTTGCTACTTTTTCAGACTTTCTGTGTAAGGATGAGATGTGTTTGTTCAATTTCTTTAAATACTTGTTGACACACTTATCTCTACCAGATACTTTGAAGATCCTATAAAAGGACTAGTTTTGAGTGATAATGAAGATAAAGTCACAGAATGTTTAACCATTCCATGATTTTGAAACTATCACTACTGAACGTAAGCAGGAAGAGAAAATGTGCCCCTTGAACTGCAGATTTTTTTTCCTTATAAATTCACCTGTCAAAGCTGTCTTGCACATGCTGAATTTTCCTTTACTGTCAGTTAGATTTTTCATATCTACAGGAGATCAGGCTATTGCAACAGGGGTTTTGAGAGGCTTTTCCCCAGAAAGAGGAATATAAAAATACAAGCAGAGGTGAAAATGCCATGAGTGGGTCCGTTACAGATCTGTTTCAACACCTCTTAGGCAAACTGATTTTTCTGTTCAATTTATACCTTAATTTATGTTTTGTGCAATGAATCACTGGGATAGCCTTAACATTTGCATTCCATGACTTTTGAAGGTTTAAAATAGAAGCCTTCATGCTGAATTGACAAATGGTTTGTATTAATATAAAATTAGATTTAGGAAAATCATTTAATCTATAAATGACACCTGGTATTTACAGCTTTTGAGTCTGATGAAGATAGATGCACTACCTTACATGTTTATAATATTTTGTAAATTTGCAAATGCATATTTAAATTGATTGTATCCCTCTCCCATCATTCAAACGTCACTGGCTCTCAGGATCTAATTCAAAGCTTACTTTCATTAATGGAAAGACTTACAGGCTAGATGTATAGCAATGAAATTAAACTAAGACTAGGAATATTCCTGATGTCTGGAATACAACTTTTTCTACTGTTCAAGTGTTAATGCATCACTTGGGCCTTTGTCAGCTTAGTCTTGGGCTAGCTAATCCCTAGTGGCTCAGAAGTTAATGTGAGTAATAGAAAATCTTGAACAGACACAGAGTGCAGCCACCATGTTCTGAAGGATGAAAGAATTTAGCAATAAGATCCTTAATGTCCTTTCCTGAATACCCACAATGAAGTTTAAACCAGCAATTTTGGAAGATGTTGGGTGTTTGTATAATCTCCCAGCCTCGCATTGCGTTGCCTCCCTTGCCTAAATCTGTATTTGAATAGAACTTGTCAGGAGATTATTTTGATCATAAAAAGTTTTTCATCAGAATGTCACTTCCAGTCCCAATAAGCATAAAATTCCTAGCTAAAAAAGTACACAATTCCACTAGCTTATCCAAGAACAATAACCATTTGGAGTGGGGAGAGTAAGGTCCTGGCTTAAAACAATCAACAGCTGCGGAACCAGTAGTCTTCAGCTCATAGAAATTGTCTTCTGCGAGTTAGCATGATGGTGTCTGGGATTCCAGTGGGAGGCTGAGGACAGATGCCATGATGACCTTATGCTCAGAGAGAGGCAAATGGGATGAGATCTTTTAAATTTGCAGTGGTTCATTTGAGTACCCAGAAAACTGGAATTCAATCCCCTTGGCTTGTAAAAACAATATATTTAAAGAAATATTATAAAAACCCCTCTGGAGTTACTTTAGTTCTCTGTATTGTATTCCTTTTTCTGATTTAAATAGAGTCTTAAATGTTTCTGAGCTTGAATTATTCAGAAACATGTCTTGAATTTTGAAAAACCTTTTAAGCAGCCGGAAAGGTAAGGATGTCTGTGCATGTGTGTGTGATTGTGTATAAACACTCCAGTACAGGAAATTGTATATTATGCAATAAAGTTATGTTTGTCAGTTATTCCTAATGTATGAGTATTTGTTTCTTCTCTTGACACTAAACATTTGGAGAAACAAGGGTCAGTTCATAAGATTCTTTACAATGGGTTAATAAAATTTACTTTCATTTCAGGGTTTAATCTGTGCAAGTTTAGACATTTTTAACATTGCTTTTGATGAATCCGGAATGTAATCATTTTCCATATCATCTTTTCCTTCTGATGCATATTTTGCACAGGAATATACAAAAGTTTTCAGTCTTAAACCTACATTGCCTAAAAAAATTGTATTTCTGTTATAAGTATTTTCTAAAAGAGATATAGACAAATATGTCAGCAGCAAGTTCTATATCAACTGCAGTTATGACCGAAAGCAGGTACTCCAGGCGTACATCTATGTGCCTCTTATATAATGTGTAGACTCACATGGAAATAAGAATTTTCTTTTACTATATTGTGGAAAAAACTGTGTATGTTTAATGGATTTTTGCCAGAGTAAAACTAATGTCAATGAAGAAAAGCCAATAGAGTCCTTGAGACATCCTTACCACGATGAGAAAGTACGCATCATTCCGCCAGTTGTCCTCATGATTCCAGTGGCCAGCATGCTTGCACATGTATCATCATAGTATCATAGTATTGGTAAGGTTGGAAAAGACCATGAAGGTCATCTAGTCCAAAAAAAGCGTTGTTCAAGTGCCAAGAATTGTCTTCAATGCTCCAAAATGACAATGCGTGGGAGAAGGAATTCACCACCCATGAATTAAGACTAGGAATATTCATGGAATTTCTTCAAGTTGGTCAATATTTATTCCCAATAGTCTAAATTCTACTTTTTTTATGTTTATTGAATAAACCTAGGGAAAAAAATTTTCTAACTTGATCGAGATCTAGGTTTTAGCAGCCATAGTAAGAGAAATACAAGTTTTGCCTGTGCAAGTGAATAACCTCTGTAAGGTATATAGGAAGTGCTATAGGCATTAAACTTTTTCTTCAAGTTAGTTCAAGTATCTGTGTCTCTGTTCAGTGATTATATTCAATTTCTGGTTTCATTTTTCATCTTGCTTTTCTCCACATTTTGTTTAAAAATTTATTTGTTATTTTTCTTATCTTGGCTTGTCCTATTTGGAACCTGCAAGCACTCCTGGTTCTGTTGAACTTGCACTCACACAACTTTGAAACCAGTCGAAAATGGACTAAAAATATCATATTTTGCTGCTTAAAATGTGATTGTTAATTTTGTATGCATTAAATGGATACTGTTTACAGATGTATATCTGGACATTATGTGACATGACCTTTTGGATTTTCTTACCTGTTACCTCTAACCTTGCCTATACAAAACTTGCTTTTCAACATCATCTGATGTGAGAGAAAATTAAGGTCTTTGTGTAGCAGATTATCAGTTTCATGCAGCATAGATGAAAATGGTGTTAACTCATTTATATAATACTTCATAATAAAATGTTTTCTGAGGAAGCAAGGAGGAAATATAACTGTGTTTATAAATGATTTGCCACAGATAATTTTCTATATAATATATAGAAATTGTAAGGAAATAGACTCTATTTGGAATACTTTTGTCATGGTTGAGAGATTTTAAGTTTTTTATACAGTTCTCAAAATATATCTGAAGCAACCTAGAGATACAAATTGTAACTATATCATTACTGAATTTAAAAAGGAAAAGCAAGCAGCTCTCACTATTCAAAAAAAAACCAAAAAAAGGCCTGAAATCATGATAGCAAATATCACTAATAATCAATTAATGATGTCTGAAATAAATGTGCGTAAGGGAAAACAATATAGAAATGAAATAAAATACAGCTAATACACCCAAAATTTTAAATTTGTTTTAAGAAGAGCCTTTCTCATTACTGCTGAATGTGATTTTCCAGATAAAGGCACTGTAATTTGACCCTGTGTGCTGTTCTGTGTGTACAATAAAGCAAGCAAAATTAATCCCTTCCCCTGATGACCTCTAGAAATGAAAACCCATTATAGTAATAATATTTGTACTTAGGCCTTGATGTTTTTGTGCTGAATCTGAATGCCATGAAATGATTGTATACAGTGGCTGATGAGGACACATGTGCAGATAAATACATAAATAATCCTCTTCATATAGGTGCAAGGTGAATTTTTAGTTCTGGTATGGAAACTAGTTAAAGTCTAATAAAACTGGCAATCATTTTCTTTACTGCTAAGGCCTGAATCCTATTATTTTGAAAAGTCTATTAGGAATGTTTCCCTTTTTAACGTGGAATGTATGTAACTGGATCTTGCACACAATTTTCCTGTTTGTAAAACTTGAATTAACTATTGAAATTTCTGCCTAAGTTACTGGTTTTGGTGTTTGCCAAAGTATATATGGTATCAAATACTACAATACATCTTTGTTACCAGTCTGCGGTTTGGTTAGCAAACCCCACTTAAAGGGCGAAAGATCTTTTAAAAAACAACATTATTTTGCTTGGAACAGGAATCAATACTCCATATGATATGGTAATGAAACACAGACTTTGCAAAATATTGATGGACAGTGAGAAAGTGTGTGTGGTGAGAGGAGTGGGTGTATTTGTGTGCATGTTGGAGGGACCACAATAGTATTAATAGCCTGTAAAGGAGGTTTCTGACATTTGGTTAGCACATGAGCATGACACAGAGTATAACAGGAACTACAGATACATAGATTGCTCTGGAACACCATTAAATACGTACGTCCAAGCTTTCCCCTGTAACCATTTACATTTTCACAGCACGCAGTAGCAAAGCATTAGCTTTGTGGAAAAGCAGGTCTAAAAAGACATCCACATATTGTTTTACTATTTTGCTTTACTTTTAATATTTGTGTATCTTTGTGATGTGAGCCATATATCCAAGGCAGTTCAGTTTTGCACAGTCTGGCTTTCTATTTGTCTAAGTGGTAATAAATTCCCATTGATCAAGGCTTAGGGGAAATTAGAACACCCTTGATGTGCCTCAGTCAGGGAGGCTGTTCCCAGCAGACTCTCACTTGCATTAAAAGCCCACTGGAATGTTTCAGGATGGCTGATGTTGTTGTATATTACTTTGCAATGTCAATACCAGAAGGTCTATTGATTTGGATTGCTTTCTTTAAATAAAAGAAATTATTTAGTATTTGAAAACAGTACTGACGCAAAAATAACACTACCTTATCTCTCTTTCATAGGCTGTTTATAAGCTTGGGAAAGCCTTGAATTATAAATATTTTAAAAAAAAAAACACATTATGTGTTTTATTTTCAATATATTCATTTTAAAGGCTTATAATTGCAGACTTCAGCTAAGGAATAAAACTTGAATTTATTAATTGCAATTTATTTTAGATTAAGACTAGGGTGATTTCTTTTAAACAGTGTGTATAGGGGTTTTGAAGAAGGTGACCTGAGAAAGATACAGGTACATGCAAGACTTATCAGGCTTTTAAAGATGTACTTCTCAGTATCACTCAGAATCACAGAATACTATGAGTTGGAAGGGACCCACAAGGATCATCTAACGCCCGTACAGAGACCGAATGCACAGCCCAGAGTAGTAAACATAAACCTAGATCCCTCACAGGCTCACAGGCCACTCCAAGCCAGGAGGGACCCACAGGACCATGCAACCCAACACCCCCAGCTAGACCATGTCACTAAGCTCCTCATCCAGTCTTCTCTTAAACACCTCCAGAGACGCGACTCCACCACCTCCCTGGGCAGCCCATTCCAATGAGCGATCACTCTCTCTGTGAAAAACCTCTTCCTAACATTCAGTCTAAACCTCGGTCAAACAGCACTGGCAGGGGATGTGTGAAAAGGTCTCTTTCTAATGATGATTTCCATACAAGTGTCAGCATATTGTTAAAAAATGAGACAATAAGAAAGTAAAAAGGATAGACATGAATTGGCAGGCAATAGATGCTATGCTAGTATCTGTACACATGAAACTCTATACAATAGCTAAATACCTACATCAGCTGTTTAAATCTATATTATAAGAAACTAGAAGTCAAGATTCATCTGTATGAAATAAATATTACCAATAAAGAGTGTGTGATTTGGTTTCAGAGGTGGTTTCTTTTTTTAAAGAGGTTAAAAAGGCTGGAACTCACCCATGTATCTAAGTGTCCCATATGTCAGGAAGGATCTGTCTTCTCTACATCAGTAGCTTCTTATCTAAAAGCATTTTCAGTATTTTCTCCTGGATTGTTTCCCACCCCTTTTCACAGAATCACAGAATATTCTGAATTGGAAGGGACCCACAAGGGTCACCGAGTCCAACTCAAACAGCACCATTGCCTTCCGACGGGAATCGAGCCCAGGTCTCCCACATGACAGCCGGGGACACTTTCCACTGTACTGAAGTGGATTTTTCTTCGAGTTTTATTTTTCTTTGCCTGATTTTCAGTATGCCTCCTGATATTTCTTCACCCTTACATGTATGACCTATTGTCAGTGGATGATGAAACCTATTGAAGTGATGCAGCTCCATAGGCTGCATGGGAATACATGACTCTATTTCTCCCTGGGCATTTCTCTTCTGCATCCTTCTGGAGCTCTACCACATTGAGGATCCCTTTTGAAATCCTAGTGCTACTCTATGAAGATAATGCAACTTTCTCTTCCAGCTCAAAATGTGGGTTTTTTTCAAGAACGATATCAGTCATGCACAGCAGGTTAAATGAACTCTTGTATTCAAATAACTTACTGATTATGCAGAAGAATTCTGCCTGTTAGGACACACATTCAGTGCAGAAAATTGCTGTTAGTTGGACTGTTTTTCCCGTCACAATGAAACATACATCTGCTTACAGCTAAAAGTCCAAGGGCCTGATTTACTAAAAATTAGTGATCCATCAGATTGATGGGCAATCTGCACTCCTGGTGCCTTGAAATTTCTTGCATCAGTCACCAGATCATGATTTACTAATAGGGTTTCAGGGCTTGCAAAGCACAACTCTAACCACATATTAATATTTAATCTGGCATTTTAAGTGCACCTAACAAAAGACCCCAGAGCTGCTGACAGGACCCTAAATTTTGAATATCTTTAAAAGGAATTGAGTATTTCCATAGTGGTTTAATGTGGAAATCTGAAAGAAAAAGAAATACATGAGTTAAGCCCTTCTCATGAACTTATAAGCTTCTGAGTATATTTTCTTGAAAAACTGTTTATAGTCTGGGATTTTTTGTAATCTAACTTCATTAATATATGACAGAGCTTTCTTTGGCTGTTTCACTGTCAATAGCTTGTGAAGGTAGAGAAATTTTGAAACAAATTTCTATATTACATGCAATTAAACAAGCAGTTTTTTAAATACTTAATCCACTTGGAAACTCTAGAAAAATAGTAACTTAGGATAAAAAAAATACATAAATCACAAAGGCTTCTTTATTACCATGAAATTTAGTAACTGAATCTGCACAAACTTAGTAAATCAGGGCCTCTGTATTTTGTATAGCATTTTAAAGTAACCAAGACAGGCAAGAAGCTGATTCACATATTGAGAGTGTGTCTACCATTTCATGGCTTAAAGAGAGCAGTAGAGTGACTTTATAAACAATTTCTGCTGCTGCTGTCAGATAAATATGTTACAAAACATGCATCGTGCACGTCTAGAAAAGGGTTTATTTGTTTCTTCCATTTTCAAATGCCATAATTTATGAAATATGTTCCCCACACCACCTGTAATAACAGGATGTTTATTAGTGTGCAAATGAGGGTTATAAATGATGCTGCTTATCTATGGAACAAAACAAAAAAGACAACTTATTAGCAAAAGACAAATTGCTCAGCAAGTTTCAATGAGCTGCTATGTTTGTCATGAAAAAAACCTTTTATTTGCACAGATCAATGTTTTTATAATCCATTTAAAATAATATACTTGCCACTAGGTGGCTATTTTTGATCAGATCGTTTTACCATTTTAATTACATTTTTAATATCCTGGCTGCATAAACAAAGATAAATTACAAGCCTTGCACAATCTGGCTGCTAGCTGAGGCACAATCTGTAATAATATCAGCTTTTGTTTGTGCCTCCTCTAATTAGATTCTGAAATCTAGGCTTTATCAATCAATAATTTTAATTTCAGAATTGCCTTTTGATCTTACATTTCATGTTTGTTTGCAGAAAATGATCAGTAGGACAAAGCTGATAATTTATGCAGAAACAATCTCTCAGCAGAGTTACAAGCGCATTCCTAGCCATCAACACAACCCGGCAGACTAGGCTTGACATAGGTCTAATTAGCATGCAGATATGTGTCTCCTCATTGGCAATTCAAATTGCTTTTTTATAATGTACCTCAAATTGTGCTACTCAAATATTGTATTTGATTTCCAAAGCCCCCTGGGCATCCCATAATGCCTCCCCTCATCCTGGATACGAAGCATTTATTGAACAATCTGCTTCGACTCTGGCTATCTTTTTGAAAGCACCCAAACATCATAAGCATGGGACCAGGTATTCCTCCTTGTCAGACAGCAACTTGTTCTTCTGCAGAACTGCGGGTGCCACGTCTGTAGGTTCCGTGATGATATGTTACCTTGCGAGCTCCTGCTCCCTCAGTGACTGCTCTATAGAGGGCTTCATTCCTGTGCCACTCATCTAAAAAGGGGGAGGATGTCTACAGAGCACACATTAATATGCGGCACATAACCACATCTCTGAATGCCAGCCTTCCATTCTTCATTAAACAAAATGGCTGGATTGCAGTGATTGTTTTCCCCTCCAAACGCGCGCGCGCACAGGCACACACACCACGCACGCAGGCACATACCCACACACCCCCCACATACACCCAGCTTTCTCTCTTTTTCTTCCACATACACTCACTTCCATGCACACACACAAACACAGACACACACATACACACACGACACTCCTGCCATAATGTGGTGTTGTCGGTGCAGTGAATCATATGTGAAAAGTTGTCTGCAGCGTGTGTGACATGCGAGGAGATTCCTGCCAACGTCAGGGCCCTTTTTTGCCATGCAGCAACAAGTGGCAGAATCAATGGTGTACAGTTATTCAGCAATGTAATTCATTTCACTGGCTTTGGCTCCTAGCCAGATCCGCCATCTGTCTCTTGCTCTCCCTCTCTCTCTCTCCTGAATTTGTCCTACATTTCGTAATGTTACGTGCTTGCCATCCTTATTCTGTGCCAGAGGTACAACACGAGCCTCACCCCCATTCCGACGTGGAGTTCTGTGAGTTCGGTGGCACTTTGGATATTCCACTTCTGTGCCATGGGAAGAAAAGGGTAAGCAAAAATCAGAGGGATAGCTGCAAAGAGAATGGTGCTCTTCTATGTGAAAGCCAGTGCCTCCGCTTTTTATTTAAAGCATTGATATGGATCAGTCTCACATGGGAACTTTTTCTGCTTCGTTAGAGTATCTTCGTTTTCTTTATTGGATGCTGGCACTGTACGCCACTGCACAGCTCTGTGGAATGCCTGCTGGATACTTGCAGATCTCTGCCACCAAGCAACCTCCTGCATTGGAAATCGGGTGACTACTCCAGGATCTTATGCGTGCTTGCTGTTTGAAGCTGCAGAAAAGTGAATAATCAATTAAGTATTGATTTCTTGTAAGATTTGGTAAATTTCAAAGGCAAGACAAAGAGGATGGCTTAAGGAAAGCACTGCAGGGACTTGGCGTAAATTAGACAACTAACAGCAGTGCAGAATAAAATAACACCTCAACTGAATATTTCCTTGGAAGAATTAGCACTAGCTATTGGAAGACGATGGTGGATTTAATCAAGACGGCAAGCACGCTTGAGTTTTAACCGTGAACCTGAAAGAGGAGCTAATTATAACCACCTTTTTTATATGGAGCTAATTTGACTGAATGGATGCAAATGTGCTTTATTTATGGATGAAGAAGCAAGCCTTACAGCATTGACTTTGGGATCATCGCATATGCTAAGCTTTCCAGCTTCTCTAAAAGTCAAGCCTACAGTACATTTTTATTTACTGAGAAGGTATTTATATGTAAGCATAAGCTAGCCATACAAAAGATTCATCAGAACAATGTACTGTGGCACTGAGGATCTAATTATAATTTTTAAGCATTTCATGTTTTCTCTAATTTGGTGCTTTTCTACCCTTGCTTGTGATGGGCTATAAATGGGGCAATAAATGTATGATTTAAACTATTGTGCTTTTCATTGTATAGTTTATTAATCGTACTGTAGTTTTCTTAACGTGTTTCTGAATTATTCAGCAGTAATTTATAATGAAAGAAGCAGAAATGGTGGGGTGGTTTTAAATTCATTTATAATCTCCTTACAGGTCTAAATGTACAGGTTCTACCAGCCGATGAGCTCTATAATTATGAAAGAATGTTAAAATTTTCAGATAAATGGGGCATTGACTTTACAATGGGTGCAATATTGTAAAAGGAAGATTGTTATGTTTTGACTCTGTGGAGAATGGTCTTGGTTAGTTAACTCCTTCTATGCTGATAATGGTAAGCAAATGTACCTTATATGAGAAAATAGGGGGGAATACAGTGCATTAGTTTGATATTTTGCTAGTCTGAAACCTTAGCATAATTTTTTTTCCATTTATTTCCATTTCTGTTACTTTTCTTTTCCCTATTTGCTTGTCTGGTTTTTGTCGAGGTTTTTTTTCCTCCTGTCTTGCAATCTACATTCCCTGAGCAACCACAGGAACCAAGTTACATTAAGCTTCAACACAAAGACGATGTAAGAATAATGAATCCTCATTTGCATTGACATTTGTATTCAGATTTGCCAGGCTATAAACTTGGCAGATCAAGCGGAATATTAAGTAGAGGCTTCCATGGTAAATTGCGACTCTTGCAATTGCTGAGTCGTTTTTCCTTCTTTTTGCATGCATGTGTATGTGTATGTGTGTGCGTGTGCTTGCGTATATGTGCGTATGCGTGTGCATGCATGTGTGTACATGGGTGTGTATGTGCATATCTCTAGTGGCAGGTAGTCTCATGACTACTTGATTTCTGAGAGGAACATTGGCCCTCTTTCTCTTTCAGTATATGATGTCAGTTTATGCAAAATGAAGCAGGACTATACCTGCAATAAACACTTTAGCTGAAGACACGCTGTGACATATGAATGTGATACTAACTCCCCTTTCTAGAGTGTGTGAAAGAAGTCTTTAAGCAAATAGATAAACACTATTGCAAAAGGACATAGACACTTTGCATCAGTTGTAGGTTTGATTTCACTGCCTGTAGAGTCCAAACCACAAACTCTAAGATAGCATTAAACCTGCCTGCCTCATAACATGATAGATAAATTCATTTGTGGTGGTGCTGCATGTACACATGTATGTTTCCATTAAAAACTTGGGCATTGGTGTACCTACCATCAAGTGCTTCGGTTTGCTTGGACTGTTTCCAGCTTTACAGTAGTATGTGCAAGAGCTAAATTGGCCCTTCTCTTCCAGGGTTGGACATCAAACCTTTTTTTCTCTGACATTTGTTGAAGAAAAGGTGATCCTATGTGATCTATTTCCTTAAGAGTCCTCCCTCTCTGGATAAAACTTTTTCAGAATTAATAACTGCAAAAGTGGAATATTTACCTTATCATTCTCCTTTTTAACTCTGTGTTATTGAAAATAAGTTATGCAGGAACTTTGGAAACTTTAAGTTATCCATAACATGGGCTGGATTATTTCAGAAGCAATGAAAAAGTACTCAGTCAATAACTGCTAAAAATGTTACAAGACTCACATTTGCTACCCATAGATTTTCAAGTAGTTGTCTCAGGACTTAAAAAAAGTCCTCTGGAGAGAACCTAAGAGTGTCATAGAATTAGGAGATGCAGGAAATTATCAGGCATGCAGGAAACGCTTCTAGTGCTGCTTTTTTGTACGTTTCCTCCCTACAGCATCCATAAACATAGACCTAGGAAGCACAATGTCAGTACAATCCACAGGGTCTTTTGTAATTTGTGGTAGGCTTCTATGTTAGAGGTACTGTTAGAGGGAGAAATCCTGGAGTTTTTTTCCAGTCCTTTCTAAATAAGTTAAAGGATTGAATTTAAAAACTTAATCTATGACTGGCTATTTAGCTAATCCATTGAAAAGCAAGTGTAATGTAATGGCTAAACCTGTGGTAAACAATATTATACTGTATAATTATAGGATACAATTTCTGTTAAGAAAGTCATATCAGATTTGTTTTTTGTAAAAATACACAAAACACTAATGCTGTTTGGATTTACTTTAATTTTGTTTTCACATAGTAATAGGATAATTGATCATGTAAGGAACGGTCAGTTGTAATGCAGTGTTCCTTAAGGGAGAAAGATGATATGCTGCTCATGTAGAACAGTAACCTATGGCAGGCAAAGACAAATGCACGTCAATATCTGTTTGCATTTTTTTGAGCAACTTGTTCCTTTATTATGGGGGGAACTTGGAATATGTTGTTTCCTTCCTTTGAAGGAAGTACTCTGGGCTACATTTCCAAAATGGTGCTTAACACAGAAGGGAAAGGTAGAACTTTCAATATATGTTTCCATACTTTGCTTCCTTATGCACATCATCTTGAAGAAATATAAATATATTTTATATAACACATATTTTTATAAAATATTTTTATTATTATGTGTACTTTCTATGAATTGTTTGGGAAAATTACCTTAAAACAGCTAAAAAAGTGATCCTTTTCTGGGAAAGGAAAAACAAAACAGTATTTCAGTGACTTGCAAAAAAACCCCTCCAAATGAAAAGATATTTAAATTCCAAGTTTATAGAGAACAACAGATTAGACTGTAATATTTTTGCTGGACAGGCATTAGCAACATTCAGTCATTAAGTGAATAGTTTGAAAAATTAATTCCTTTGGGGGATTTTTGGTATCTATACTGAATTTCCCAATTTCTTGCTGTCTATGACTATGGAACCCAGAGAAAAGAGAGGTGAATGAAAAGTGCTTTAAACTCTAAATACATTTATCATATTCACTGACAAAAAGATAAAAACATCTGGAAAAAAAAGAAGGTGTGAAACTAATATTTCCTGGGAGGAACTTCAACCTGTTTTCTGGTCTTTTATGTATACAAAGTTGTTGAGTAAAATCCTGGAGGGCTATACAAAAGAAAGATGTGTTGTGTGATGTGTATCCACCATCACTGGACAGAGTTTAGCACAGTTAGTCTAAGCAGAGCATTTTGATGCTTTAGAAGGAAAGTTCAAGGCCTGTACAGTATTTCAATCTAGTTCATTCCATTGCTTAAAAATCTAAGATTCCAACAACACAGAGCTCACTATATATAGTAAGGGTCAGATCTGCTGGCTCATAGCATTTAAAAGGCAGCTATCATTTTTTACCTTATTCTTCTGATCAAAGATCCTTTTGTGTAACCTACTGTTGTGATGAGTATCACTCAAGTGTTGTATTTCTTCCTGGCAACTTGGTTGTCTGTTTCTGTTGTGTGGACTTCATCTCTGCACCTGAAGGAGTACAATTTCCTAAATATGTATTATTTTTCAGATTTTTGCATGAAACAGCAGTTTGAACCTTGACAAATTGAATGTTTCTTATATATAAACAGTAAACCATTTCCCTTTCATGTTGTATTAGGGGGTGGGGTTTTTTTGTTTGTTTGTTTGTTAATTTCTTAAACACAAAGGAGACAGAAATTATTTTTAAAAAGAAGGTAGATATGCAAACCAGGAGAAGAGAGAACAGACTGAGTCTCAGAAGTGGCTTTTGTAAGGTTTCTTATAAACTACATATGAGTTAAGTCTTTCCAAGGTGAAACTTATGCATTCTCTTGCCTTTTGGTTCCCTCAGCAGTATGTCTACTGCAACACTGTGCCTGTAATCTTTGAGCACACTGAAGTATTTTACAACTAACAATTGAAGGTTCCATGCAAGATTTTCTAGTTTTGCTAAAGACTTCACTGGAAAAGTGTGATCCACTGAAATGCGTTATATGCACTACTTTGGCAGTCCAATAAAAATTTCATGTTTTCCTTAATAAAATAAATATGCTTTCAATACCAAGAGCTTTCATATGGCAAAGCTTTTAATTTAATTGCCAGGACTGAGTTAGCTATTTCCAGTTTCAAGCAGTCCTTCAATAACTAAAGACGAAATTGTAATGAGTACAAACATTGCTAGATAATAAATAAGCTAGATATGCACAAAAATCCCCTAGACCTGGGATCTCTCTCTGTGGTTTGTTATTTATTGAATCTTGTATCAAATTATACTGCAATCCTGTGATTTGTGTTTATATAGGATCTAGCATAATAAGGCTCCAGTTCTGATCAGTATCATAACATAAATAATCCTAAAAATGCATCGGTTTAGATGATAGACAAAATTTCCAGGGTC
>WEKX01029499.1:64603-82961 GCA_013390025.1 Pitta sordida
AGAAAAGAAAAGAAAAGAAAAGAAAAGAAAAGAAAAGAAAAGAAAAGAAAAGAAAAGAAAAAAAAGAAAAGAAAAGGCTTTGAAAGACCTTAAAGTTCTGAAACGCTTGATCCAACACGTGTTGTCCACAGGCCTTCCTAAAGAGTTTTTAAAAAGAGAAAATATATCTTTCTAATTCCAAATACAAATCTGGAGAAAAGGTCAGAAGGTGAGCAAGCACCCTCATAAAAACTGGAACATTTGGGTCGTTTGCCCACAATATGATATATTTTCGAAGTCTGCTACTCATTTTCTGTATTCTAGTTTTTATATTCATTGGTATTTCACAGCAATTTATCTTTTTTGTCACATGTTAAAGATAGGATTCCATGTCTTAACAAATAAAAGAGTTATAAGATTTCATCAGTGGTGGATGACCCTGGGCCCCCTCCGGCTCGGAGTGGCCTGCTAGGTTGTGAGGCATCTAGGTTGTTATTATGCTCTGGGATGTGCCCTCGGTCGCTGTATGGGTATTAGATGGTGAGTTGGACTAGATGATCCTTGTGGGACCCTTCCAACTCATAATTTTCTGTGATTCTGTGATTCTGTAGTGCTCCATACTCATCATTTGTATAGGACTAACACAGTCAGAAGCACAAAGATACTGGGTTACAGCTTCATCCTCTATAAAAAAAGAACATTCTTATTCAAGGGAAAAGGACATAGTATCAAAGTACTTTCTAGTTCTTTGCATGCTCTTGTTTAAAGAAACTTTTTTTCTCTTTCCCTTTCTCTATATGCCTCCTCTGCACACCAGCATAAAGAAAGTGTTGCTTTGATTAACTTTCGTCTGTAATGCCGTAAGACTTATATTCTCTGAAAGATATATTTGGACTAAAATTTGTAAAATTTTTGTAGAATACTGTCTAATGATCCAAACAGTACAAAATAAGAATTATGTCAACAGCAATTTTGGTTGGTTGTTTGGTTTGGGGTTTTTTTAGCATCATGGCTTGTATTTACAGTTGAAAATGACTGCCTTGTTAAAAACCTTACTCTCTCCTGATGTGATCTGCACCTTTGAAACCATTTTAAAATGTGACAAAGGTGAAAAGGAATCTCAGAGAAAGCCAAGTCATAGGCAGTATTTGAATACCTGGAGATCTGCCATATTTCTGTATCAACACATTGGCTTAATGAAAAAATTAATAAATTACTATTTATCGATTTTTTTCACTATTTATAAATTGATTGGAGAGTCTGAGATCAAGCCGTTATAATAGCATCATAAATTAAACCCACCCATCTTATTAAGGATGCATTCACATTTTCATTTTAGCTCACTGTATTTTTTGGACTGTGACTACCAAAAATTTTGTGAAAATGCCTGTGCTATATTTTGTGCCCATTTCAATAGGTAAATCCATGTTTCGTACTGCTTGTACTTTCCCTAATGTAAGGTGATTAACAAAGGAAAAACAGAAAAGTAGAAATGTTCATGTTCTAGAAGGCAGATTGCATAGGACCATAGCTGAGGTGTGGACCTAAGTAGAGTGTTAATTGATGATGGCAAAGGGCCACACTGAAACATCCTTTTTTAGACATATTGCTTTAAAACAAAGTATTTCACCCTGGAGGGAGCTTTATTGGGTAATGTATGGTCTGGGTGACTGAGTGACAATCAATAACTGAGCCCTGTTTTCGCCCTTTCAAAATCTGGCTACAGCATGAAGACAGACTAGTGTCTATCTTCCTCCTTCTTCTGATCACGGAGCACTCAGTGTTGAGGGTTACGGTGAAGGTCTCAGGGCTGAAACACACTGAAACCTATCCAGTTGGGATCACATCCTGATAGCCAAACCAATTTACGGGCAAAGATAAACTTACCTGGAAGTAGCCTAGCTACATCCTGTTTGAAAATAAAAGTTTTGATTGATTGAATATGCTTCCTAAAGAAAAGAAGAGTAAAGCTTGAGGCACATTTTAGAGGTCGTTTCACTGGCATTGCTGAAACATTAAAAAGTTACTGCGGGAGCTCTACTTGCAAACTAGAAGGGTGCAAGAAGGGATCATATCCATGTAAATGTACTGGCTGATAGCGTTTTTAAAGGATCAGAAGCAGATATGCACAAACACTAATAATGTCAGATTCTGACTACCAGAGAGTTTCCATGTGAATTTTATCGAGCTTTGTATCCAATTACTAAGACTGAGCAAATCCCAGTGCATAATCTTAAATCCAACTAATCAAATTGCGACTGTGACTTGCTAGGTTTTACTCAGTTTAAACAGCAGGAGTTTAAATGGGCTAAAAATAATAAAATTAAATAAATAATAGAATTTTAAAAATATAAAGAACAATCCACTTTGTATTGTAAAATTAAGATCCAGAATTTAAGGGAACTAAAATGTTTTAGTTTGGTGCTATCTACAGTATTTTAAATACTTATAGTACCTTTACGCAAAAAGTGTGCATTTAGAATTGCACATCAATCTTCACTCACAAGTGTTTTATTTTGTCTAAGTCACACCCTGGACGTAATTGTAACACAGCTTTTGAATTTAATTATAGTGTATCTAGGAAACACCCTGGATTTTATTGCAAGGCTGAATATGCCAAAGGTTTGGGTGCTTCCACTGCCAGCGGCTAGTAACATACTAAGAAAGTCCAGCTTCCTGTAAAACAGGATAAAACAAGAATTTTTATAGACATACTGAAAATATACATATATTCATGAGTAAGTGGAATGAGTCACAAAAACCGTGTGCTCACTGGAGAGGAAGAAACTTTAACCCATCTTACTTGGTTTTAGACAGGACAGTCATTTTTTTTTTTTTGTTGTAACTAGTTTTATGACACTCTTCCTATATTACATAACCTGTGAATAAAGATCGCACATTCTCAGAGTTCCTTTATATCTAGAAAACTCACATTTGAGAGAGCAAATTGCTTAGAGTACCTCTTTCAGCTCAAAGAAAATAATTTCCTTCAGGAAGAGAAACAAAATACCAGCATAAAACAGAAAAATTGCTGTAACAGAACAAACAAAACTAAAAGTCATAAGCTTGTTAATTAGAAAATGTCTGGTGCCTACCTTCTCTAACTGCTGCTTAAGATATTCACCAGTGCGACATTTTTCAATCAAATAATGATGGTGGCTAAAATTCTAATATGCTCTGAAAATTTAGGGCTTATATTTCTCTTTCCTCAAAATGCACTTGTCAAACCTGAGCCTTGGTTTGATGGTTTACAAAACAGTACTGTAAGGATCTTTTTCTTGTCTTACTTTATATATTCTCACTCATGCTTTTTACACTCTACTAGGCTGATAGAAAAGTAACTGGATCCATGAATTTAACCAGTAATTATAAAAATCTCCAAAGCAGAAATATGTTCCTTGAGTAAATTTGTAGCTTGCATGAAATACCCCAATTCGATTTAAAAAAAAAATAAATAAATAAAAAAGGATGCAAATACCACAAGTAAATTCTTTACACTTAGTTGTCTTGCACTCATTTCCCTCACATTGTATACAAAGTGTGCACAATAACCCTTGCTGAAATATGTTGAGCATGAGTTTGGTGAATATCAACAATGAAAATTTTATTACTTTGGTGCTTAAGTAATTGTTACAGGCAAAATTCCTGATTTTTCCAAAATAAATGATACATTAATACCCATAAAAGCGTAGTTAATATGTCTGATCTTGCACAAGAACATGGCCCAGCTCAACCAATGGAACAATATTTTCCATCCAGCAGAGACTAGTTAAATTCATTGCCTCACTCCACAGTAAATCTGCTCTTTTAGCAGGTTTTTCTTTTAGTGGGTAGTCAATTAAGGGGCGAACAGGTGTCTCCTCATGATATATATCTTTGCAGTGAAATGTATGTTCTTCCAACATTTCAGTTATCTTAGATTTTATGGCATATTATTTAAAGAGTGGTGTCTTAACTAAGTTTATGATTTTTCATGGTACCGTGATTTTATTTTTAAGCACATATATGATGAGGGGAGAATAATTTAATTAGTAAGTCTCTTTCTTTTTACACTCTCAATTCAATATATTTTAATCTGGGAAGAAATATATCCTCTTTTTGCAATTCTCACCCTGTAGTCTTCCATTAACTGGTATATGCACTTCAACTTTACATATATAAAGAAAAGAACACCATAAAGTTATCATTTAGAAATTCAGGATAAGTGGCAAACAGAATATTTAAAGTATACAAGCATTACATTGCTAGTCTTCAATATTAGAGGAATTTCATAGCCTGCAAATCAAAAAAAACAGGTGGAATTGGGGTGACAGAATACATTCAGGCTTGTAATATTTATTGGATTAACTTCTAAGTCTTAGTGTGATGTCGCTCATTGTTGTAAAGAAATAGAAAAAGGACACTAGATTATTTCATCATACATATGTCATAGAAGCCTATTTTTAATTACATTCCATACAATTTAGTGTTCATGGAAACCAAATTACTGAAATACTAGATGATTCTGAAATGTAAACCTTATTTCTAATGCAAGCATTAAAATGCTGTTATAAACAATCATTGTATTTTTAATTGAATTTGCAAAAATTTCCATTATTTAAAAAATAATAAATGTACTAATGGGATTTGATAAGGTTACTGTAACTGAACACTACTATAACCTCCAAATACCAGGAACACTGTATATACCACAGATGAATTAGATGTTCTTAAATTAAGGAATATTACAGTTGGTAATGGTACGACATTCTTTTTTATGGCTACGGCTTGGGTTATAATGTGACAGAAAAAAAATGTAATGTTTCCAAAATGACAGTTTTTAGATTTGTGTTGCCTGAGGTAGTTCAGCTGAACAATAAACTATAATTTGATTGATGGAAAATTGAAGTGGTTCATCTAACTTGCCAGGCTGTCATACCCAAGGCTTTGGTTTTGCATGTATGATGATGTATCACAGTTTTAGAGATAATGTTGTTTGTATTATACATGAGATTTTTTTACACATAAAAATGAAGACTTCATTACCCAGTAAAGATCAAAATATGCTATGGATTAGCAAGGAATCAGAGTTGTTTAAAAATGGATTTGTACATCAAAATGTGCTCTTTGTGAAACCAAATGATAAATAACATATAGGACCAGAGCGCCTTTATTTTCATGAGCAAATCAGCCATATCACCAGTTATGAAATTTTAACTTAAAGGAAAGGTGACATATGCACCCAAGAGTAACAATCAGAGTGGTAGCTTTTCCTTTATCCAGAATTAATCCTGTGAAATAACAGACTGGTCAGCAGAAACCTTTTTTAAAGAGCAATAACATTTTTATAGATGCATTAATACATGCTTTAGGAGGGGAAAAAAAAGATGAATGAGAAAATAAGAAGGATACTATTAAATACAAATTGGTAACTCTTATATAGGGTTTGGCTTTTTAAAAAAATAATTACTGATGTGTTGTTCACCCATCAGCAGCTTCAGAAAAAAATTACCTTGTATTTGTTTTTAGTATGTGTGAGGACAATTTTAAATGGCTTAACCCAATTAGTAATTTTCCCTTAAATGTTTTGCATCAAGCAGGATGTTTGTCTTCTTCTCTTCTGTCATTAAACTAGTAAAATCAGCCATCTCTAAACAGATAAAAACAAGGCATGGCATCCAGTTTCAACTGCTAAAGGAAGCAAGATATTAGGAAAGGACTGTATGGCTGAGAGTATGGTGATAATGTCTTGTTTTGATTCCTTTTCCCCTTTCATTTTCATTCAACAAGAAAGGCCATCTCATGAGTCATTTTGAATAAGGGTCTTTCTTACTCTTTCTCTTCCTCCCTAAGAACATGAAATAGCTAATATTGGCTTTCCAAGTGAAACTGTAACACTTGAACTTGAAGAAACAGGCATATTACATTGCTCTCTGCTATTTATTACCCTTCCAAACACTAAACAAGGCTATGATCAAACAAAACTGTGGTAATCCAGTCTTGTGGGAGATTTAATTGGCACACTACACCCTTTTTTTTTCTACACCATGTCCTGAGTTACAGATGTTCAAGAGTTGGGCCTGAATTGGCAGATAGAGCTTCTCATTATTACATAGAAACACAGGGAAATTGTATTTGAAACTATCCTTGAAGAAACAGAAGATCTGTCTATAATGAGATTTCCAAAATTACTGTAGGGAATTTTCTACAGTGATAGTGCTTTCTTCTTGGATCATTGCATTGCCATGAGTCTTAATTTTCCAGGCATTTTATTCCTTCTCCCTCTGTGTCGTACTTTTTATCAGGATTCAAATCTGGAAATACCCTTTTCTTTTCAAAACTGCTGCTGAAAACTGAACCATACGTTCCAGGAGATGAAGAGATGATGCATCAACAATAGGATTGGTCCTTCTCTGTTAGAAAAAAAAATTAAACCAACCAAACAACAAGAAAATAAAACCAGAAGAAAGGTCAACAGACAGTTTTTCTGTGTTTTGCAAAGTAAATCAAAGCCTAGAGGAGAAAGAAGTGCAATGAAAACTGCTTTTATTTAAAGAATACGGAGAGAAATCTAATTATGAAAAGAAAATAAGGATCAACAAGAAACATGAGACCAGAGAAGACATTTCTTCCATTCATATTAACAGACAGTGCATCATATAATCCCTTTCATAGGGATTATTAGCTCTATCTGAAAACTATTTAGGTTTTGGTCTTTTACTGCAGAGTCTTAGTGTTTGGAGGGGCAGGGACTTAGGAGTGTCCTTACAGTTTCCAGAAAAATGTAGTAACTAAAAATTTACTTCCTGTTCCTCAAGTGGGAATAATCAACATAATATTTTATCTGAATTAGCTCTTCTTTTATCCTAGCATTACTAATGGTTTATTGATAGGCATATGTATTTTGACAAATCATCTGAGGAAAACAACTGAAGACGGTTTAGTAGGAGTAGTAGTTGATGATCATGGGTTTAAAGTTCTTTTGGAGACGTGAAAAGCCAAATTTACACAGTAAGAGGTCACAGCCAGCAATAGGCACCTATTCATAAGAGTACACCTTGGTAATGGCTACAGCTCCTGTTGCCATCATTCAAGGATTCAATGATACTAAAAGAAGTATACTAAAGGAAACAAAACCAGAAGAATAACAGCTGAGATGACCTGCTTTTCCTGAGAATTTCAGAAAGGGAGAAAAGAGAGTTAAACCAAAAGTCAATATTGATGCAAGTAGTAGTAGTGTGAAATTGGTCCTGAATATCATCAAGTTGGAGAGAAAAAATGGAGTTTTGAATTGGTTGTCACACAAAACCTTGAATAGTCTTTAGCTGAAGCAGTGGAATGAAATCAAATCGACTTTTAAGACACTTCAGACACTTTACATCCCCTAACTACATCCCAGCTTGAATTTAAAACATTACCTTCATTGTTATTATACTTTGTTACCATTCTTTAGATTCCTCTGGTTAGACAGGTTTTGAGAGGGTTATGCACACATTAATTTCCTGTTTGGAAGGTCTCTTCGCTTTATCCGTGACACATATTACTGTTAGGTTTAACACTTTTGACTTGGAAAACTTCAGGCGTCAAGTTCTTGAGCTCAGGTTCATCATATTTAAGGGGTTTTTTAACCCAAATGACTTTACTGCTCAATTCCTGTATCAAAATAGATCCTTCTGAAATCCCAAACCTTACCAAGTGTCCTACTTTTGTATATTTTCCCTTTAATTTAAATTTAATCTACTTTTTAATTAACTCCATGTTAGTTAATTATTTAAAGTTATTTTCACCAGAAGTACTTCTGGGGGATAGATGATTAAGAAACACCAGCTAAACACATCTAGGAATACAGAGTTCCTTTGGCTATTAGTTGCATTTGTTCTCCAACATATACCCTGATAATTAAAATTTCTCAGTGTCATAACTGTTGAGAATAGTGTTTCTCTCCATTAATTTTACAGATAACCCTATCCATAGATGCTTTGCTATTAGGTTCCCTGGATGTAGAGAAAAATTCTATCATTCACTATGAATTTCATCAGCCTTCCCAAAAGTGACTTTGGAACTGGAAAATGCTTTTAGTTCAGGTCTATTACTTCTTTTATTTCTTTATATTTTCCCATACAATGTGCTTTTATCATTTTTTCCCTTTTTTTCAGTATTTCTGGATAAGCCCAGATGTGTATTTCATACCTACTTTCTTCTCCAGGGATCTGTTCAACCAAGTTCTTTTTGTCCCCAAGTGTCTGATTCTTGTTCTGTGGCACTAGTTCAGGATTTTCTAATTTGCTGTTCCTGGCATTTGACTTCTTCAAAAATCATTTCTACAAAATGACCTAAAAAAGATTTAATTGCGCTTGTGGTAGTAATCCAACAGTCATGGTACCTCAGCATCTCGCCATGCAGAGAATTTTACACAGGAAGCTAGTAGTATCCAAGATTTTCAGATATGGAAAAGTAAGTCAGATTGAAAAAATTTTTATCCATGGTCACAGATTCACAGGTTCACATGTTATTCTGAGTTGGAAGGGACCCACAAGGATCATCTAGTCCAATTCCCAAGCGAATACCCACCCAGGGATCGGGCCCACAAGCGTGGAACCATGGGCACCATGCCCCATCCATCCAAGCCTCCCACCCTCTAGACCATGTCACTGAGCTCCTCATCGATTCTTCTCTTAAACACCTCCAGGGATGGCGACTCCACCACCTCCCTGGGCAGACCATTCCAATGAGAGATCACTCTCTCTGTGAAAAAAATCTTCCTAACATCCAGTCTAAACCTCCCCTGGAGTAGTTTAAGGCCATGTCTTCTTGTTCTGGTGTCGTCAGCCCGAGAGAAGAGATCTGACTGCAACCTCCCTTCAGGTCACACTGGAAGCTCTTACAGAGGGATGAAAATGTTTACTGCAGTTTTCTTGGGTCTCCAGTCCCTTGCTTTAATCAGAATACCTACCCACCCTCTGTCTGCCTGCGAATGTAGAAATACTATGGGAATGCTAAAATAGCAAAAGGAAAATACTTTCAATATACTGCCTGTCAAACTTTGTGACAGTACACTCTTCACTTTTTCCTGCTAGTTATTGTCACAGCCATCTGTATGTTGATTTGTTTAAAATATAGTTTGTAGAATATGCAACCAAGCATCTGATCCTTAATGTACACATCTAAATTCCTTGAGCTCTTTGAACATTAGAGAAAAGCAACCATTTGTGACTTTTTAATTGGTGTCAGTTGGCTGTATCATTGTTACTACATGACATATGTTACAAGGGCTGTTCCTGCTGAAAGTGCATAGAATGTCACTTTACATTTTTTGCAAGTAGCCAGTATCTCATCAGCTTTGCATAGCACATCATTAGCAGCATCACACAGTGCGACAGTTTATTGTGCCTAAATATGAAATGTTGATTCCCAGTTGAAAATGTACTATTTTTTAGTTGGGGAAGCACTTTCTTTATCATAATGCAAGTTCTTGAACTAAAATAATCCTATGGCTTGTCACAGAATTGCAAGCTGACATAATCTAAGCAGGATTCTTTTACATTTAGTCGCATCACGAACACATTGCAAATGGTTACTCTCCCATTTATTTTGACCTAAGGTCCTCATTGTCCTGAATGAGTGCTAGCAGGCTATTTCTAAGAAGCTAATATAGAAACAGATCTTTAACCAAATATCCATGTCTTCTTTCTAATTGGTTGAAGAACATAAAAAGTTATGCTAGTTCCTGTTTGTAGTTTTTAAATTTCTAAATTTTTAAAAGAGTTACAGCTACAATTCATACTATTACTTTGCTCTGACCTCAGACAATGAGAATATACATTCTCCTACTCCTACTAATTTGAAGAGCAAGAATAGATGAATATTTGATTTTTAAGACCAGGTAAGTCTGTTTATCCTTAAGGAAGAATAAGACATGATGTAAAATCCTGGATTCACTGAAAGCATTGCAGGCTTTAAATTCAACTATCCTTTTCTATAACACAGCACACTTTAGGGTACTGGATGATTTTGAACCAAGACACAAGCTTGCAACCATTGGTAAAATATTTGTGGAATAAAATAAATATTCAGATTGAAAACTCTACTAACTCAACAGACTGAATAGATGGAAAATCATATGATAGATAAAATTACAGCTGGTATTTAAATATAACATAAAAGGTCATGCAGACGTATAGACTTAAAATTTCTATTCATAAAAACCTCAGACATCAAAATAATTTACATAAAACAACTATAAGCATTTCTCTAAATTTACAGGATTATAATTACAGATTCTACATTTTAAAGACAACATCAAGGCAACACACTTCTATTTCTGCACTTACAAACATAGATGAGATCTTCATTAAACAAAATCCTGTGACGGTGACATTTTACCTGGATATAAATAATGAAACTGACCTTATATTAACCAGAGTATTAAAGATCTGATAATCTCTATGAATGATCTCGTAGTTAAACTGAATTGCTTCAAACAAAATTCAGGAATGAATGTGACAATTTGTGACCAAGTACCAGTTTTTCATTTTAAGAGATCAAAAATGTTAACCCTTTCCTAAAAAGTAGCATCCTTCATTGCTTTCAAGTGCAAAACTGTTAGTGTGAAGCACAAACAAATGTGTCTCACAGGGACAAGAGATGAGTTTTAAAATGAACTTTGCAAATGGCATTGCAAAGACATCAGCCCCACTAGAAAGTTGAAAAACAAGAGACGGCATTTACATGAATCTATTTATCTGAGGCAAAAAGACATTCTAAAAGCGCAGTCAGAAAACCCAGGAAAGGCTGATTCAGCATAACGGATAAAGAAGTCAAAGCTTCGAGGCACCACTATTGGAATGTCTCAAATTGTACTGAAATAAATTGCACACGATTCCTTCCTCAAGATACATTATGGGGAAGCTTTGTCATACAAAAAGAGAGTAACATTAAAAAGTACCTTTCTGGTTCTTAGGGGTAGCTGTAAAAAAGATATACAGGTGACAATTAGCAGAAACAAACAAACAAACAGAAAATGAAACCAAAACAAAACAGAAAAATTCCTCCCCACACCTCCAAAAACTCCATCAAGGAAAAGTCATGGAATAGTAAATGCCATTTTGATTTTTTTGTGTTTCTTAAGGTATGGTTCTTCTTTGAATTTCTGACTGCTACTGCTGAGCTAATTATCCCAGGATACTCCCCTGTAGATATTCTAACTGCCTAAGTAACTTCCCTAGTCTGGAGATGTGAAAACTTGCCAAGTTACCCCGAGGTCTGGAGGCATTTGGGTCCCTGTCTGCTTGGACAAAGCATGAAGATGGCTGTAATGGAGAGTCTGACACACACTTAAAAGTGGAATTCAAGATCACATTTTTCAGCAAAAGTATGTAATATCTCTCAAGCTAACAACTTGGCTCCCATACAACATCTCTAGTAGGGCCATTGTCTCTCTTCTCATGTCTTTCACCACAGCTTCTTATGCTCTGCGCCCTTATTATAGTTGCAGGTGAATTCTTCCTTAGCCTGACAGAAACAATTACAAGGCCCATGAAGGAAGATATACAGTCAGGTCTCCTATATCATGGACCCACAGTCTTAATCGGGTTCCGTGAAGCCCTACTTCCGCGTTGAATGGCAGCTCATTAGTATGCAAATTTGCCCCACACCCTCAGACGGCTCCCCGGTGCTGTTTCGGCACTGTGTTACTGTATATCGGTTTCTGCAGTGGCCGTGCCAGGAGGCTGGGGAAGCAGCGGAGCCGTCATGGCCAGGATAGAGCGAGCAGAGTGGCGGGGCCGGCATGGGTGGAGTGGGGTGAGCGAAGCGGCGGGGCCAGCGCAGGTGGGGTGGGACAGGGCAAGCCGGAGTGGCGGGACTGCCACCACGTCCAAGACAGTGCAAGCAAAGTGGCCGAGCTGCCATGGCAGCTGTGAGGGATGATTTGCATATTCATGGCTGCCTAATTGAATATTTATGCGTGCCAGGTCACACATACACAATTGTGAAAAGTGGCCTCTTTCATCACTAAAAAATCACGCCGCTAAGATGTGAAGTCGCAATATGGGAGGCGCAAAGTGAAAGAGGGACGACTATACACCACATTGGGTTAGTGGTTTTAGCAGCACCTGTGAAGAACATCGACGACTAAATGAGCATTCCTAGCCCATGGGCACTGACAGAGCAGACAATCAAAATGAGTCACTCAGTATTTATATTTTGCCTGTGTGACAGGAATCACTTATGCAGGTTGCAAGTGTGGTATGGGAATCACAGATTCATTCAGGTTGGAAAAGACCTCTAAGATGATAATTAACCTTAAACTGCCAAGTTCTCCACTAAACCATTTGCTTAAGTGCCACATCTAGGTCTTTTAAATACCTCCAGAGATGGTGACTTCCCTGGGCAACTTGTTCCAAATTTTGACAACCCTTCCAGTGAGGAAATTTTTCCTAATATCCAGTCTAAACATACTCCACTGCAACTCGAGCTCACTTACTCTCACACTTATTACTATATTCTTATCTATCACTTATTACTTCGTAGATGAGGATGACAACCACCCCACTACAACCCAAAAGGCACATCACTACATTAGGAGTCTGTGAGGAATGAGGATGTTAAAGTGAGACAGAGAATAAGGTCAAGTCTGAGGACAGTTTCCTGCCTATGCTCTTGACTTTTCTTCCATCATTACCATTTCAGTGTTGTTCATCTTAATCCTCTTGTTCCTTCTCTGCCATGCTAAGCAGTAGGAACAGATTGTCTGAAATTTTGCCACTGCTTGTGACTGGTTGTCCAAAGACACTCAGCTTTGTTCTTGGAGCAAGTCCCAAGGAAAGAACCATGTTCTTAGTGCAGGTACCAGGGGTACACAGTCAAGCTACAAAACTCACAGTCAGGTACCAGCATCTTATTGCCAAATGATTGCCACAGTTGACTCCTTTTATCAGAAGAGGTACTCTGCAGCTGTGGGATTAGTGTTATATTAACCTGATTAGTGGTTGTCTTGGCTGGGCTGTGGTCTTGCAACAAAGAAAAACAGCTGATAGATGTGAATGCTTAAGTCCTGTCTTCGCTACAGATATTCTTGGTCCAAGTTATAACCTTCTTCATGTCCTCTAGCTTAATCTGGTACTGATAACAGGCTGTATATAACTGTGTTGTATCAAAAAAAGCAGCACTTTAAGGATTCACTTGTAGGAAGAAACAAACAGGGTCATCAAAGTCATCATTGTTAGCACAGTGGTTGGCTGCACCTCTGCAGCAGCAGAATCTGAAAGACTTGAGTAAATATTCAACTCTATCTTCATATGTGAAGAAATTTCTTACAGTTAAAAAATATGTTTCCACTCAGTTACAATTATCTTTGGGTCGTGTGTATCCTCAATGTTATTAATGGCAGTTAGAAAAGAAGAAACTAAAACCACTAGATAAAGGAAGTATTATTTAATCTATTCATGACAGTAGAACAACAGCAAACACAATCTCTTGTAAGAACATTTGTTATAGACTCCTTACAGAACTAAGGAATGGCTAAAAATTGTTCTTATATGTTAATCATTTTTGTACAATGAGGTTCATGACCACCTGAGGAACCTGAATATGCAACAGTCTATGGGACCTGATGAGTTGTATCTCAGAGTCCTGAGGGAATTGGTTGATGTAGCTGCCAAGTGACTCTCCATATTTGAAAATTCAAGACAGTCAAGTGATGTCCCAAGTGACCGGAAAAGCAGAAACACTGTACTCGTCTTTAAAATAGGCAGAAAAGAGGGCCTTGAGAACTACTAACCTCTCAGCCTCACCTCTGTCCCTGGGAAGATCATGGAACAGATCCTCTCAGAAGCTACACTAAAGCACATGCAGGATGGGGTGGTGATTCAAGAGAGCCAGAAAGGTTTCGCCAAGGGCAAGTCCTGCCTGACCAACCTAGTGGCCTTCTATGATGGAGCGACTACATCAGTTGTCAAGAGAAGGGTTACAGATGTCATTTATCTAGACTTCTGTAAAGTCTTAAACGTAATCCCCCTCAACTATCCCCTACTTTCTCTCCAAATTAGAGAGAAATGGATTTGATAAGTGGATCGTTAGATGGATAAGAAAGAAGTCAAAAGATGTATAGGACTTGAATGATCACCATTTGGTAGGGGAAGGGGGAGCTATAGGAGTGGCTTCTGTGAGAAGCTACCAGAAGTTGCCTTCATGTCCAGCAGAGCCAATGTCATTTGGCTCCAGGACAAACTCACTGCTGCTCAAGACTAAGCACATCAGACACCATGGTCTGTCCAGGAGGAGGCAGAGAAGGTGCTCCAGGCACCAGAACTGAGATTCCTCTGCATGATGTGATGAATACTATAGTGAAGGAGGCTGTCCTCCTGCAGTCCAGGGACGACCATGAAAGTGCAGAATTCCACCTGCAGCCCATGGAGGATACGGATGCCAGAGCAGGCAGATGCCTGAAAAGAGACTGTGATCCCATGGGAAGCCTGTGCTGGAACAAGCTCCTGGCAGGGACCTGGAGACCCACTCAGAGAGGACCCCACACTGGAGTAGGTTTCCTGGTAGGACTTGTNCGCATGCTGTGATGAATACTAGAGTGAAGGAGGCTGTCCTTCTGCAGTTTGTGAAGAACTGTTACCTGTAGGATGGACTCTTGTTGGAGAAGTTTGTGGAAGACTGTGTCCTGTGGGAGGGATCCCTCATTGCAGAAGGGAAAGGACTCCTCTCCCTGAGCAGCAGCAGGAATGATGTGTGATGGGCTGACCATAACCCCCATTCCCTGTCTCCTTGTGCCACTGNGGAGACCCAGGCTGGAGCATCCTGTACCTGGAGGGCTGTGCCACATGGAAGACTGACCCACATTACAGCTGTTTGTGAAGAACTGTTACCTGTAGGATGGACTCTTGTTGGAGAAGTTTGTGGAAGACTGTGTCCTGTGGGAGGGATCCCTCATTGCAGAAGGGAAAGGACTCCTCTCCCTGAGCAGCAGCAGGAATGATGTGTGATGGGCTGACCATAACCCCCATTCCCTGTCTCCTTGTGCCACTGCCAGGGAGGAGGTAGAGCTCAGGAAGGAGGAAGGGGTGGAGGGAAAGTGTTTTTAAGATTTATTTTACTTTTCATTATGTTGCTCTGAATTTTTAGTAATAAATTCAATTAATTTCCCTAGGTGAGTCTGTTTTGCCTGTGATGGTATTCTGTGAGTGATCTCCCCTGATCCTCATCTCAACTTACGAACCTCTCATTATATATTCTCTCTGCTCTCTACTTGTGAGGGGAGTGATAGAATGGCACAGGTTGGTGCCTGACATCCAGCCAAGGTCAACTCAGTAAAGAGAGTCACGTCCAAAAGATAATGGTCTATGGCTCAGAGTCCCCAGTGACAAGTGGTGGCCCTCAAGGGTCTGTATTGGGACCAGGGTCATTTAATATCTTCATTAATGACATAGACAAAAAGATTGAGTGCATCCTCAGAAAATTTACAGATGACACGAAGCTGAGGGATGCAGCTGAGACTCCTGAAGGATAGCATGCCATCCAGAGGCACTTGGACAAGCCCGAGAAGTGAGTACATGGGAATCTCTTGTGATTTAAAAAGACCAAATGTAATGTGTTGCACCTGGTTTGGGGCAATCCCTGGTACCAATACAGGCTGGGAGATGAACGGATCAAAAGTAGCCCTGTCAAGATGGACTTTGGGCAGCTGGTGGATGGGACTTGACATGAGCTGGCAAGTGTAATTGCAGCCTCGACAGCCAAGTGTATCCTGGACTGCATCAAATGCAATGTGGCCAGCAGGTCAAGAGAAGTTTGAGACACCATATAGAGTGCTGCATCCAGCTTGGGGGTCAGGAAGGACATGTTGGAGGGAGTTCAAAGTAGGGCCACTAAGTTGATTAGAGAGATGGAGTACCTCTCCTATGAGGAAAGTTCATGAGAATTGAGGGTTTTTAGCTTGGAGAAGAGAAACTTCAGGATGACCCAATTGCAGCACACCGGTTCCTGAAATTAACTTACAAGAAAGAGGGAGAGGGACTTTTTACAAGAGCACATAGTGGCAGGACAAGGAGAAATAACTTCAAACTGAAAGAAAGTAGGTTTAGATCAGATATAAGGAAAAAGTTCTTTACTGTGAGGTTGGTGAGACACTGGAACACGTTCCCCAGAGAAACTGTGGATGCCACATCTCTGGAAGTGTGTAAGGCCAGGCTGTATGGAGCTCTGAGCATCCTGGTCTAGTGTAAGGTGTCCCTGTCCATAGCTGGAGGGCTAAAACTACATGATCTTTAAGGCTCCTTCCAATCCAAACGATTCAATGATTCTATGATCTTAGAGGTCTTTTACAACCTAAATGATTCTGTGATTCCATATTCCTCAGCTCTTTCCAGTTAGTGGCAGTTTCTGCAGGAAGGGAGAGCCCCAGTGTCCGTGCATTGTTCTGAGAAGAGGTATGGTAACATCAGCATGTGTAATCATCTATTGTGATGACAATTACCCAAATAAGGAGCATGCTTTATTTCGCTATCAGAACTGCACACTGCCATAACAAAGGCTTCAGAGGTAGATTTCTCCTCTGTTCCAGAGTTGTTTAACTTTACCATTTAAAGATTGTGAGCCCCAATTTTTTCTTATTTCCGTCTCTCCTAATTCCAACTCAGGACACACTGTCATTGCCAGTCACTGTGGTAGTGGGAGGCTGGCTGAACAGACTGACATCTGTGTGGATAAGTCATTCAGAATGAAAAGAATTTGTTAGAAAAATAGAATTTTTTTATTCTGATGTTCTGGGACTGTTAGTCTTAATTATGTATATTTTCTTTTTGTGATGTAATCACAGAATCACAGAATATTCTGAGTTGGAAGGGACCCACAAGGATCATCGAGTCCAACTCTTAACACTGTCTCCCTGGCAGGAATGAAGAGGATTGAAAAAGTCTAGTGAGATTATAAATCACAATCTTTTAATGGTCATCCAACATTTAAAAGGTCTGAGAGTGCTGTTCCATTATTTTCTTCTATAAAATTATTTTTATCTTTAATGGGTCAATTTCATTTTTTCTAACATTGATATCAAAACCATGATTCACTGTTTTGAATTCCTATTCTAAGTAACCTTGCCTAAACAAAGAAAATACAGCTCTAAATACCACCATGAAACACCTATGAAAATTCAACAACTGTTAAGATATTAGGTCCAACCCATAAGATGTAGTTATACAGTGCTTTCCTTTTGTATGACTGTTAAACCACTATTTCAATTGTACCTCTGAAGAGTCAAGCCTCACCCAAGAGGTGAATTCTGCTCCAGCTTGTCTGGAGCACATTAGTGACAGAGCTTGCCACTACTGTCTTCTGAATTCCATTCACAGATAACACCTGAAGTGGGAAATGCTTTCCTCTACTGTAATATTTTCCCTCTTGAATCCATTAAGAATTTCACCTCCATTTCACACTGTACCTACATACAGGAAAGAAAACTCATGTCCTAAAACTGTAGAGTCTCTGCTTCCTCTATCTCTGTGGAAACTATGATATAGATAATATTGTTGACCTGTCTAATGTTGTTAAATGGTTCCTCCTAGTCTGTTTACAGTTTTCCTGCCAATCTGGGATCAGAACTTCGACCTTTTGCCCTGCTTCATATGTCTAAGCCTTAACTTGTCAATCATACCAGATTTTCTGCTTTTGCTGTGTTTTGGCGAGGTTATTATGGTGCACTAAGGCCATAAACCCACTTGCTCTCCTGTGGAAGTCCAGCTCATATGGTACTACTAATTCCTCTGATGATTCCAGCATGATTTTCTGCTTGTCCCTCACAAGATCAAGGAGCTCTCTCACCCTCCTGCAAACAAGAGAATGTAAGGCAAAAACCCTGTGATCTCTTTTGAGACCCCTTGACATGAAAGCAGTGATTTCTACAGTTATTTGTCTTCCTATCCTTGCTTTTGGATTTGTGTCAACATGACTTTGGCTGTCTAAGTTGGCCCTCACAAACTGCTCCCAATTCTCTTGTCTTCACATTGACAATAATGCTATATGAAGATCTAAAAACTTCAGTCCTAAAATCACTTCCAGAATACTTTGAGGGTAATAAAAAACCCTTGTGTTTTGTTTGTACATTTCCTAATGAATTTTCTACTCTAGTTGATCTCAAAGGGCCACCTTAACTCTATTTCATATATACTTAATACATATGTACTTAAGAAGATAAAAGATATTTTGTTTTGAAATACAGAAGAAATTATTTGAGAATTCAGCTCCGTAGTGGCGTAGCGGGAGCATGCTGGGCCCATAACCCAGAGGTCAATGGATCGAAACCATCCTCTGCTAAGCTCCTTGAGTGGCCGGAGAGTGGTGAAATGGAGAGGGATTTAGGACAAATGATTGACAGGAAACTCAATATGAGCCAGCA